>ML790852.1:102701-146319 GCA_009831015.1 Picea engelmannii
TGGCATATGTGAATTCCTATGGTTGGGTGACAATGAAGTGACATTGGCTATGATTAAACAAGCACACCAAAATTTCAACATGGTATCAGAGCTAGTTTCCTTAGTAACAATATAACCACTGGAAGGAACATCCTCAGTTGTAGTTGTAGTGCCAGTTCCTTTGTGCCAGTTCCTTCATGCCAGTTCCTTCATGCCAATTACTTCGTGCCAGTTCCTTCATGCCAGTTCCTTCGTGCCAGTTCCTTCATGCCAGTTGCAGTGCCAGTTGTAGCACCAATGGCAGTTCCAATACCAGTTGCAATACTAGTTGTAGTGAAAGTTTTTGTGAAGTATTGGGACTAATTTTTGGTTGTCCTAGTGCATCTCCATCTACCTTTAGATTTCAATTTGGATCACTTTGAAGTTTTAGGGTTCGCCGTTGCTTGTTTTTGTTGCCAAATGGTGTCACTGCCTGCTGCTGTTTTTTAGAGGTATGTACTTGTATATGTTTAAATTGTATCACTATCTTGAGGATGTTTTTAGGAGAAGTGATATTTTGCCCAAGCAACAATTGTAGATCTAGAGGGATCTCAGATCCAACATATTCAGAGGAATAACACACTCCAAGTTTCCATATCAGGTTTGATCTTCCTTATATTGATGCAGTTTAAGTATGTGTTGTAACCATAGTAGCAATCTTTATTTCCATTGTTAGTGTTAACTTAGTAACACTTGATTATTGTTGGGACAACTACCATTAGGTGAATGCTCATATTAAGAATGCACTTGTTTACAAGATAAATTGATTTCCTCTAGGAGATGCTCTTTGTTGTTGGCCTTGTTCTAGGCAGTTTATCTTGTAAATTCCATGGAGGCTACCATGGAGATGTTGTTGTTCTTGTTTCTTATTTCGGGAAGGTCATAGGTAATAGCTATGAGAGGGAGCTATGATGAATTTTGCAGGAGGCAACATGAAGTAGACCATCCAGACATAGAGTTGTGCACATTCATGTAATGAAGAAGAAGAGGAGGTCAACACATGCATAGGGAACATATGAATTCAAATACTATATAAGCTTTAGAGGGAGCATGCAGACTCTGAGTGAGCCTGATATTAGAGAGAGTCGATTGATTAGAGACTTTCATTCATAAAGTATTCCTCTTTAGATTTAGAATCAGATTCAAATGAGAGAGACGTTCTCCAGGACTGACAGACAAGGGTCTAGATCAAAATATTCAGAGACTTTGAGGAGATATGAGACCTTTTGGGAGGATTCCCTTGTTTCAGTGAATGAAGCCAGTCAGAAGGACTGGGATGTGGACCTTTTAAACTTGATTATGAGAGATGTACATTAGGTGAAAACAAAACATTTGTTGAGATGCCTACGTGGTACGAGCGGATATGGATTGAGATATGCCTCAGATGGAGATGTGAAGCTGCATGATTATACAGGCTCTGAATGGGCAGGGAGTGTAGTGGATCAGAAGAGTATTTCCAGATTCTACTTCAGTTTGGAATCCATGTGATCTCATGGTTGAGCAGGGAGAAAACATCAATGTCAGTCAGTACATCAGAGGCAGACTATATAACGACCAGTATTGTAAGCCATGAAGCAACATGGCTTTGAAAGTTTCTTGCAGGATTTCAACTGAGACACGATGCAGAAGGGAGCTATGAAGCTCCAATACACATACACATATGACTAGCATTGGGCATACATTATCCCAGTAGGTCATGTTGAGTTTACCAAGGGAGAATGATACATTCGCTCACATGATTAGCCATGTTGATTTGGCTAGTGGTGAATGGACCAGGCACAATATTTCTTGTATTAGTCACACTTATTTGACTAGGAGAGGAAATAATCGAGGTGTAGAATGTAAACTCTCATTGAGAGGGAGGTGTGTTGTTTCTTCTCATGCAAGCTAAGCCCTCTAGCCAAGGGTTCTCTGGATCAATATTGCAACTGTGGGGGTAATGCACTATTGGACATGATGAGAGAAGAAACATCACACACATAGTCATGAGGACTATGGGATTAGCTTCGATATACATCTCCAGGACTGACAGACATGAGTCTAGATCAAAATCTTAAGAGACTTTGAGGAGATATGAGACCTCCTGGGAGGATTCCCTTATTTCAGTGAAGGAAGCTAGTCAGAAGGACTGGGATGTGGACCTTTTTACCTTAATTATGAGAGATGTAGATTAGTTGACAACAAAACATTTGTTGAGATGCCTACGTGGTACGAGTGGATATGGATTGAGATATGCCTCAGATGGATATGTGAAGCTGTAGGATTATATAGACTCTAACTGGGCAGGGAGTGCAGTGGATCAGAAGAGTACTTCCGGATGCTGCTTTAGTTTGGAATCCATGTGATCTCATGGTTGAGCAGGGTACATACATCAATGGAACTCAGTACAATAAAGACATAGTATATAACGACCAATATTGCAAGGCGTGAAGAAACATGACATCAAAAGTTTCTTGCAGGACTTTAACTGAGACATGATGCAGAAGGGAGCTATGAATCTCCAGTACACATCCACAGATGAGTAGCATCAGGCATACATTCTCCTAGATTGGTTATGTTGATTTGACCAAGGGAGAATGATACATTCACTCAAAGGATTAGCCATGCTGATTTGGCTAGTGGTGAATGGCCCAAGCATAGTATTTCTTGTATTAGTCATACTAATTTGACTAGGAGCGAAAAGACTCAAGGTGAAAAATGTCAACTCTCGTTGAGAGAGAGGTGTGTTGTTTCTTCTCATGCCAGCTAACCCCTCTAGCCAAGGGTTTCCTAGATCAATATTGTGAATGAGGAGGTAATGCACTGTTGGAACTGATGAGAGAAGAAACATCACACACATATTCATGAGGACTATGGGAGTAGCTTCGTGCTATTGGATGAGACTATAACTATGGTTGATGACATATTGTAGTAGTTGTGTGCTACTAGCTGATTGTTGCATAGTTATAGAGACATCGACTATGATTATGGCTGATGGCATATTGTAGTAACTGTGTGTTACTAGTTGATTGCTGCATGATCATAGGCATGACTATGGATGAGGGCATATTGTAGTAGCTGTGTGCTACTAGATGATTGCTGCATAGTCATACAGATCCCGACTATGGTTGAGGGCATATTCTAGTAGCTGTGTGCTACTAGCTAATTGCTGCATAGTCATGGAGGTGGTAGATCCTAACTATGGGTGAGGGCATATTGTAGTAGTTGTGTGCTACTAGCATATTGTTGCACAGTCATGGAGATGGAAAACTATGATTATGGCTGAGGGCATATTGTAGTAGTTGTGTGCCACTAGCTGATTGTAGCATAAACATAGAGACTATTGTATTGCATGGTGGTTTGATTGCAAGAGAGAGACATTGTGTCTCTGGATAGTAGTTGTGTGCTACTTGAAGTGGTTGTGCACCACTGGATAGTAGTTATGTACTACTATGGATCGACATAGTCATGTTCTACTAGATGGAATTGTAGTAGCTGTGCGCTACTAGATGATTTCCATAGAGACTACCAGTTCACATTCGAAGTAGATGAGTGCTACTTGATTGCAGAGACTGTGACAGACGATTCAAGCTATCGATGGCATTGTGGTAGCTGTGTGCTACTAGATGATTGCATAGTAGTCAGTAGACTACTAGATGGAGACATCGTGAAAGATGCCTCCCTATCTAAGAGGGAGTGTTGATGTTTTGGTAGTTGTGGGAGGATATTTCCCTCCTAGATGACCTTTCTTAGATGCAGAGAATATTTTGGAAGCAAGTGAACCACTAAACAGATGTGTGCAAACCTAGAAAGAGAAGTCGACCCTGCCAGAAAAGTCTAAGTAAATTGTATTGGCCAGAAAATACAGGTTGACCCTGTGGGAAAAGTTCACTGGTAGAATAAGTATAAATAAGGTGGCACCTTAGCTCATTTTCACTCTCACTCACTCATCAAGAAGGGCACAAGTATTAGGATCAATTTCAACAACAACTAGTGTGAAAATCTAAGGAGCTGCAACTACAACAAAAGAAGGCACACATCTGGAGAGAGTAGTGCAACAAATGTCGTGGAGTATTCTCAGTCTTTCTGGTATTTCTCTTGTATTCTTCTCTTGGTGTAAGGTACACTATATTTGTATGGTTATTGTGCTGCTACTGCAACAATTTTGTGGCTAGGGTTTATCTGTTGGTTCTGGAGTAGGCTTGCTAGAATTATTCTAAGTAATGGTTAGCGTGCTCGACGGTGGAATATGTGAATGCCTATGGTTGGGTGACAATGAAGTGACATTGTCTATGGTTAAGAGAGTATACACAAATTTCAACAGTAACACCATATGGGTGGAATTTTTAGAGTATTTTGACGACTTCAAAAGGAAATTGTCCAAAATTTTCGTCCCTCTATGGTTGGCCTTTAGAAAGGATTTTTCTTCTGAACTTTTAAATATTGTGGTAGGCTCAAGGAGATTGATAATCCTTCTAAATACTATGAGCACCAGAGAAATAGGAGTCTTCCCCTGCAATTGAATAATCCTATTTTTGTTGTTGAAGTTATCAACACACCAAAGAACAAGCTCCTTGAAGTCTGATACTTTAGGCATACAACCTGCCAATGATATTCTAGAAGTCCATACCTTGTTTGAATTCTTTTCTTTGAGATGGGGCTCTATATACTACTCAAATGCCTCAAACCATTGAAAAACATGGTCTTCATGTCCTAATGTATTCACAATGTCGCCACAATATATCTCTTTTCTTTTATTGGGCATATTTGGCAAATCCTGATTATAATGAAAAAGGTGGCGGTCTGTTGTAATAAGAATTTACAGAGAGGATTTTGATTAGTAAATTCCCCCACATACTTTATTTAATATTATACACTATGGCTTTGAGTTTTAGTCGAATGATTTGATTTACATTTAAGGCGGATAAATTACGAGATTTATGTCATTAAAATGGTTTTAATTCACCTCATGGGCTAGTCGATCTATTAGTACAATAATAAATGTTCTCTGGGAATGGGATTATGGGATGGCATGTATGGCAAATGTTTGAGTATGAAGGTGCAAAATAAGTGACGTGAAGTGTGAAATGATGATTGCAGAATTGCGAGATTGTGGGATATGGAAGTGTGGATGTAGGGGAGTCCCACATCCACAAATTGAAATTATACTTAGTAAAAGAAAGAATGAAATACATGCTATGGATTATTTTTGGAGTGAGCAGAATGAAGGGTTGTGGGGTTGGGGTATTTTTGGAACATTATTCACCCTCACAATATGATTCAAATAAAAGAAGACTAAGTATGGAAAAATAAAAATAGAAAAATGTTTAAGTGTGATGCTTTGAGACTTTCAGGGTTGCGGTATTATGGTGATTATAGGAAAGGTTAATGCACAAAAAGAAAGAAACAAAAAATTGGTTAAGTATAGGATATACAAAAAGGAAAGAGATGTAAAGAGACTCAACCTTTGATGAAATAAAAGTGATCAACAACTAGCTCTAACTGTGGGATAGTAACCCCTTGTGGGTTGCTGAGAATCTAGAAGGCATGGTCCATTGGGTAATGGAGTCAAAAGAAAAAGAAAAATAGGGTGAAAGATAAGTACAAGGGGAAATAAGAAAAACAAAGGTTTATGAACAATACCAAAAACTTTTGAAACTAGAGGAAGAAGTGCTTGAGGTATTTCCCATTCACAGGAAATGCTTTTACTATTTCATATATATTTTTCAACAAACAAGAGTTGAAACCCAAAATATTTTCAATTTGATATGGTCCTATCCACAAAGCTTCAATTTTAGTATGAAAGGACAATTTTTCTTTTGCTTTGTTCCAGAGTAATACTAGTTGGTGTTTTTGAAAGTATTTAAAGGTAGTGATTTGATCAAAATGTTTCTTAATCACTTCCTGTCTTCTCCTTATATATGTAAAAGCTTATTTTCTTTGCTCTTATAATTGCATTATTTGATTGTATCGAGCTTGAAGAGGAGAATATGCTTTAGTGTCTTTTGTTCATGTTACCATGGCTAGTGTGTTCAATTCTAAATGTATAGTCATTCTAGATTCCTTTCCATACACCAATGTATAAGGCGACTATTTATTACTTTTAATTGGAGTAAGTCTACTTGCCCAAAGAGCATCCACCATTTTTTTGTGCCAATTTATTTGAGTTTTAAAAACTATATTCTTAAGGACCTGGATCAAAGTCTTATTGGTTGATTCTGCCATATCATTTCCTTATGAATAATAGTTATATGATTTCCCCATCATAATACTATATTCTCTATAGAATTCCGTGAAATTGAACCCAATAAAATTTGAGCCATTTTCTGTAATAATTTTTTCAGGAACACGAAACCTAGCAAGTATATTATCTTTCAAAAAGATGATCAATTGTTCTATATAAATAGTTTTCAAAGCTATTGCTTCCTATCATTTTGTGAAATAATAAGTAGTGGTGAGAATATATGAATTTCCTTTACTAGATTTTGGATTTACTGGATCTATGACATCCAAACCCCATTGTGTGAATGGTTCTTCTCCTGACACGGGTCTTAAGGGAATTGGTGCTCTCTTCATATTCTCAGAATTTTTTTGACATGGAATGCATTTTATGGTCATCGAATAAGCATCTTTGAACATAGTTGACCTATAATAACATGCTATGATATTTCTACATGTTGTCACCGCTGGGGTAAAGTGGCCTCCACACATTCCTCTGTGAAATTCTTCCAATGTTTGTTGGGCTTTCAAATGGTCTAAACATCTAAGCATGACTCCATCAAGGTTTCTTTGAAGAATGATTCCAGAGACCAACACACATTTATTGGTATTCATTTTCAAAGATCTTATTTTTTTAGAAGACATTTCAATAGGAAATTGTCCAGTCTTGAAGTATAAGATAATATAGTTATACCATTCAAATTTTTCCAAAGATGAATCTTGCATGATAATGTGAGGGGAATTAACAACTTCGATACCAATAATTAACTTGCCTAATCCTTGTTCTTTTACAACCTTGAGGGGTTTATTTTTGATATCATATTCTTGGAGTTTGGCCAACCAATTATCCCATCTTCCATCTCTAAATTGTTGATTGAGAAATACTTTAATAGGGGAATGTGGAACATAAGCTATTACATGGGAAGATAGAATATAAGTTCTGAAATGAACAATTGCCTTAATCATAGAATAAACTTGTTTTTCTATTGATGAATATTTCAATTCATAATCATGAAGAGTTTTTCTCATAAAGGAAATTGGAAGTTCTTCCCACTTAAGATTTTTTTGAGTGAGTGTAGAAGAAATGATTTCTTTTGAAGCAAACAAATACAATATGAAATCCTTGTTGAATTTTAGGCTAACAAGGACTAGAGCAGTTGTAATTTCATGTTTAATGTTAGTGAAATCCTTTTGAATTTTTGGAGTTCATTCAAACTTCTGATTCTTCTTCAACAATTTTTTGATCGGCTTTATGATTTTAGCATAGTCGAGAACACATCTTTGCAATTTTTTTTATCTTTCCAAATAATAACACACTCCTTTTCGAGATGTAGGAGGATTTAAATCATTTATTGCCTTAATTCTTTTAGGATCAATGTATACACCTTCTTTACTCACAATATGACCAAGGAGATTTCCTTATGATATTGCAAATAAACACTTCTTTTTATTCAAAGATATACCATACATTCTGCAACATTCAAAGAATTTTCTGAGATGTTTGAAGTGTCACTCTCTTAGTTCTGAATGAACTGTTAATTCATCTTGATAATCTACCATAAACTTCCCAATTAAGTCATTAAAGGCATGATCCATGGTTGTTTGAAAAGTTGCGCAAGCATTTTTTTTTTATCCCAAATATGATACAAACATAAGAATATGTTCCCCATGGTGTGACAAATGTTGTCTTTGGCATGTCTTCCTCAACAACATGTACTTGGTTGTATACAGAAAATCCATCCAACATTGACATTAATGCGGAACCAGTAACTTGTTGAAGCAAAGCTCCCATATTTGGGAGAGGATAATTATCTTTGACACTTTCTTTGTTTAGATCTCAGAAATCTACACAAAGCTTGATCTCACCATTATTTTTCGAGACTACCACTAAATTTGATAGCCATTCTGAATGTCAGATTGAAAAAATTATACCCACTTTTTTAACTTCTCTAATTCTATCTTAACCAAAGACTTCAATTTTGGATTGATTAGCCTTAATGTCTGTTTAAATGGTTGGCACCTTCTCTAAGAGGAATGGTATGCTGAAAGATAAGCTTATCATGTTTCTTCAAGTCATCATAGGTCTAGGAAAATACATCTTTAAACTCTTGAAATTGGAGGGTGTATTTCCTGACCTCTTGATCAATATAACTAGTCCCCAAATTTAAATACTTTGCTTCATCAGATGTCCCTATATTTATCTTTCAAGTTTCTTGGAATTTTCTGAGAGATGATTCTTCTGTCACATTCTAATTCTTTATTTGATGATCTCTTATAAAAAGAGATTCCAGACTGATATAACTTTTTTGAAACAAGTTAACTTTACTTTCACGACTTTCTTGTTTTTGACCATTCTGACTTTCATCTTCTTCTTTATTTGGATCAACTGGTAATGATTCTTCTAAAAAATTGGAGACATGTTCATCATTCTCAAATACTTTCCAGTACTCTTGATTATCTGGGACAAATGGACGAAAAAATTTCTTTACATGAAACGTTTTGGGATTTTGAGAATCATTATCATTAAAAAGAGAGGTTGCTAGTGCTAATGAATTTGGTTTCTGATTCTTTTCTCGGGGAACAAAAGTTAAATTGATAGGATTATATGAATCAACAATTTCCCATACTCTTCTTTCTTATAGGATTAAATTGATAGGATTGAGAATCAATAATTCATAATTTCCCCTAATCAATTAAAGGATTAATGCTTTAATTTTTCTTTTTTGATTTTGTATCTTTTTTTCATATGATTGATAATTAGTTCTGAATCTCTAGTCACTACCAAGTCTTCGAATTGCATTTGAAGTGCCAGAGTCAATCCTTGAATTAATGCTTCATACTATGCTTCGTTATGAGCACATGGAAACTCAAGTCTAACTGCATGTGGATAATAGTGTGATTGAGGATTTTTAAAAACTATGCCGACTCTAATAGAAGATTTAGAACATGCACCATCAAATGACATTCTCCAAAAACCCCGAAAAACATTTTTCTTCATTTTGTTTGGAGAGATTCATTTGATCTGTATTAAAAACAACATAATTCCCAATTCCAACATCAATATAGTTTTGGAATGTTTCGATATCCTTTTTCTCAAAGGAGATGGGATTTCTTTGTTCCTGAGGTACTCTGATCATCGTTCCATATTTATTTAGGAGCATCATGCAACTTCCATCATTCATAATATATCCCCCAATCATTGAACACCGATCTCAACCAATAAAAAAGACATATGCAGAAGGAAAGTATACCACTACGATGGTAAACATCATTGTGATATGGGGTACAATGCTTATCGAAGCAAAAAAATCCTTGATTTCACCATAAGCCAGAAATTTTATTGAATATATTGCATAAATACTTTCACCTGTCTCATAGCATTTTATGCATTCTATTCCAATGGCTTCCATTACATACAGAGGCTTGATATTGTTGGTGGCTCCATTATCAACCAAACAATTATGCAATTTAAGATCATAATTTTCTAATGATATATAAAATGGTGGAATCTTATGAAGTGGATATGGAGGTCCACCTGAAAACACTTCCATTGATGATACTTCATTATTAATCTGATTTCTAGTTTCGATCCCTTTTATTGAAGTCAATTTATCTTCAATTTCGACTTTTGGAGGCTCCTCCACTGATACAACTTCAATGATAATAAGATTAAGTTTTTCCATGTCGATCAAGTCCATACTACTACCCTTATCCATGGTTTGGGTTTCTTGTTGTGCCTTCCTCTTATTCTTCAATTTCTTCATATTTACAAGTAGATTTTTATTATGATTTCTCAAATGAGAAATTTCTTCATCTTTGGACAATAGTTTTTTATTGATATTTTGAAATTCTTTTTTATGACCGTTTTTTTATATTACGAATTTGTTGTTGCGACTCTTTAATTTATTGTTGAAATTTACAAATTCCTGGATCTCATACCAATTGAAAGAAGAAGGCAATATATATATATATATATATAATTAATTAAAATGTTTACAACAATGTTTATAGATACACGCAAATGAATATAGTCATGTCCATATAGTCACATCTTTAGACAATGGGCGTGACTTTAAATTAATGGTATAATTAATATATTAACGATATAATTAATAATTAATGGACTTTGTAATCTACAATAAGGTATATTACAAGTCATCCCTTTCTGAAAAGCTTTGTCTTTGAAGCATGGGTAAAGACTAATGCTTGGACCTAAACTCCTCATTTATTTGAAGCCAAAATCATGCAGAACCGCTTTGTAGAAGTCACTACTTAGTTATTCGAGAACTTTGTCTCTATTTTGTTGTTCAATTGCAATGCTAATCATTTTCAACACTTCATTACCCTTTAATATAGTTGACTTGATCAACTTTCCAAGAGGTATATTCTCAACATTATAACTTTACTCCCTTGAATGCCTGTGGATAAATCCATTGCACATGCTCTCGGTTGTCTGCATCAAAAGTTTTTTCTCAATGTTTCTCGTCCAAATGAATTAGATGGGCATACTCAATGCAATGAATGGTTGTCCGTAGAGTCTCAAAAAGAGTACATAGTTCAAATTTAACTTGTGGTGGGAAAATCCAAACAATACACTCAAAGCATGTTGTGCTTTCTGATAAGATCACTCTGACATGGCCCTTGAATCCTTCAGTTCCCCCATCAACCATAGGTTTAATTTTTTATTCACGCGCCTTGTCATCAAAATCATACTCAAGGAAGTTGCAAATCACTGTAATTATATAACTATGAGTCTCGATTGAATCAAGACCAAGTGCAATGATATCAAAAACCCTATAGAACTCAAAATATTTATCCTCAATTTGACACAAATGAGGTACTATGTTCACCCCACTAACTCATTCCATTAATTGTCTTGCAGCTACGACAAATTTTGGTTGCCCTACATATTGAATCTTGAAGATAAACTACCGATTAAGGTTGTAAACTTAAATTGTATCCATATCTATGACTTCAAGTTTTTTAGAACCCGACAAAGCCAAATATTTCAGTAATTCATAGCCTAAACCCCCAACGACATTATAGTTAAAAAGTGGCATGGTTTGGTTATATACTTGTAATGTGGGGATGCCTTGGATGGCTCTCCCGAACACTTTTCATCAGGTTGGATGAAATCATGTTTTTTTTCACGTGAAAATCATTCCTTTTTGATTTTCAAATTGGTAAAATTGGTAAAATTGTCAAATGCAGGGTTATCATTGGTTGGACAATTACAAATGTATTATTCTTTTGTTGCTCCACATAGATGGAAAACATATCCCGTAGGAGGTTATTTGTGCAATCTGTCTATTTTGTAGTAATATACACCTCTTCCTCTTCCTCACCCTCGACCTTGCTCTTGCCTAACTCCCATTCTCAAATATCTTTCCCAATCTGCCTTTGATTTTCTAATGAACTCTAAGATTTTTTGGTTCTCTTCTTCCTATTCATGAGTTGAGCAAGCAATTGGATTGCATCACTGGGTACTGCAAAAGGAAGGGGGCGATTGTTGTTATTAGTGTGTGTGGAGACTGAAAGATTTGCGTAGAGGCCCTTAAAATCATCATAGTCATTAGCATAGAAATTATTTTCGAGTTCGTACTCGTCATCCAAAATAGGTGAAAGTGAGTGATCATGTGCATCATTTTCCTCATCTCAATCTCTGGTAACATCTATTTGCTGGATGGAGGCTCTATATTTCATTGGACTTGCATTGATGTTGCCTGTCAACATGAGTGGAGAAGTAAGTAATCCTTCATTCAATTTGTCAATTTTGGCATCCAGTGAAGCATTTATTGCAACCGTTACTTGACTTATAAGGTCTGCACAAAATTCTTTAAGACCTTCACTCAATTCCAACACGGAGGTAGAATTGGAAACATTGGTAAATGTGGAATATGTGGTGTCTAGGCCCATCTTGGATCTGATACCAATTGAAGTGGATTTGGTTGTCCACTTCATGATAACATCAAGAATACATAACATAATTCCATTATCCATAATAAATGATATTTTATTTACTATCCATTTTACATATTTACTTGACATCATATGAGATACAATACATGTATATAAATACACATAGGGAATGATAAGTCATGTCCTTGGCAAAGGTCATGACTTATCATAGAATTATGATTTACATTATAATGCCTATTTACATAATAACAAACCTATAACATATTATTACATGATAAGAAATGTAATATACTTTTGGTATATTACATCTTGCCTCTTGATTTTACTAGTATGTATTGTTGCTTCTATTCTTGGATTAGATAGACTTGTATCATCCAAAAACTTCAAAAGGTATTCTCTCATTTGGGGTATTTTGATTACTTCCATGAATGGTAAAGTAATATGAAGTCTGGTTAATTCATCAACCAAATTATAGATCATTGCACTGGTTGATTTATAGTTGGTTGTTGTTTTATTGGCTCTAGAACATTGGATTTTTCCTTTTCTCTTTCTTGTTGTTCCTTTGTCTTGAATCTATTCACTTGAGTCCTAGTTTTTAATCTCTTCTAGTACAACGACATTTGGATTTGGGACTCTGGGTGCACTTGGTCTATGTTCTTCATTCCTATGATTCCTATGATTTCAATCTCTTTGATTTTGTGGTGGAAGTATCACATCTTGATGTGGTGGAATGAGATTCCCATTTCTCTTGAGTCTGGTTATCTCATTGCGCATTTGCTAAATAGTTCTGATCATTTGAGCAATTTCTATCTGTTTTCTAGTCCCTTGAGAAAGTTCAAGATTATTTCTTACATTAGGGATACAGGTCTTGAAGAATACCTCCCCCAATTGTTCATCCTTCATTACTTCTAGAGGTTGATGGTCCTTGGGATGACAATCCTAGACTTGTCATTTGTCTTTGTACTTCTCCCAGGATAATATCATGGTAAACATTAGTCTCTAGCATGTATTCTTCCATTTTTGTTGCCTTTTGAAATGCTTGAATCAATGTATTTATATAAACTCTTATTGCATAGTTCACGTTCGATGGCATAACATTCTTGTAACAACCAAATATAACAAGGGAATTTGGGCATTGTTCGTCTGGGATTTGATTCAATGTCTTAAAAAATCACAAATTTAAATACTTGATTCTTTCACCCTTTTGAAGATGGATTTGAGTGAATTGGGTGAGTAACATAGGACATGCATTAAGGTGTGTATATCTGGTCATGAATATATCCTCTATGTCATTAAATGAGCTAATAGATTGAACAGACACACACACACACACACACACACACACACACACACACACACACAGAGAGAGAGAGAGAGAGAGAGAGAGAGAGAGAGAGAGAGAGAGAGAGAGAGAGAGCCTATCAAAGTTTGAAGAAAAAGTTTGACCATTACATCATCATGTTCAATTGAATCAATATCACATATATTAAGGAATTGATCCATATGTTTTTTTGAATCCATAATCCTGTCACTTGAAAAAATAGGTAAAATTCCTTGAGCAAGAGTTGGCAACTGATGTTGTTCTTCTTGTAAGTTAAGGGGGATAGATCTGTCTCTCCTTCTTGGATTTATTTTTCTTTCATTCCTTTCTTCGTTAAGAATTTTATTTCTTTGTTCTTCTTGATCACCCATGATTTCTATGTGCAAATCTTCAAGTGGTCGATCTTGGGTTTTTTGATAAATATCGAGTTTCTTACTTTTACTCCTTGTTAATGGACCTTTGTATGATTCCATCTTCACTGGTGTCTCCCTTTTTCTTAAGGATATGGATATTTATTCTTCTCGAGCAAGAGATTCCCATGTTCTTTCAAGTTCTTGACGACTGTTTATTGTTGTTATTGTTAAGTCATACAATTGATGCAAAACACTACCTTAGTCTTTGAGTCTGAATTGTATTTGTGGTTGGTTGGGATTTGGTTGAGTCATTCCATTCTCTAGTCTGGGAAACCATTTTTTTGTTTGTTCCCCAATATGGTTTCACAAAAATGTTGATAAACAATATGGTTTAATATCTTTAAGATAAAATGACAAGGATAAATCCCCTTATGTTTTTGAAGAGGTGGTGCTCCTATATCAATAATTAAATTTTACAAAAGAAGACTATAAAAGACCGTGTTTACAAAAAACAAATATTCACATGAAAACAAATCTTGAGAGAGGTCCAGGCTTGTTGAGGGTATGAGTATTCACATTATGATACAAGACAATAAACCATAAATATAAGGAATATGAAAAGATAATTTTTCCATCACATCATGATCAAAATAACACATAATTGGACAAGATTAGAAAATAAAAATGGTTCCCATTCACGGAGAACTTGACATGATTACTGCATTAGACTAAAAAATGATTTTGGTAGACAATACATTTGAAACCTCATGCTTTAAAATCAAATTTTGAGAAATCACTAATTTAATGCCCCAAATAGTTCTCTAGGGATCCTAAAAAAATATATACAAATGTCTGTATTAAAAACAATAATGTATGAAATGTTCATGAAAAGTAAAATGAATTCGTCCTTGAAAGAGGATTGGGATTGGGCTCCCGTGGACCATCAAATCAAAGAAATACCTAGAAGAGAAAAAAGGAAAATAGTTAGGGGTCGACCTTTGGTTTTCACAGATTCTGAAACAAGAAAGGATGGGTGACTACCAAATGAGAAAAAGGAAATTATGTGATTACTTGACTTACTATGATGGAAAGAGAGAGAGGGACAACTCATTTTCTTTTCAGGGTGCTTTTTGTAGAGTATTCGATTGGAGGTTATGTGGTAGTTGTAACTAATTTTGGTTGATCTAGCTCGGTTATCTTTATCAATGCTTTCTTTAACCATACTTCGATATACTTATGTTAGAAAAACAGGATCACAGAGAAAAAAAATAAAAAAAAATGCAGAAATAAAACACAAAAGATACACAATACAATAGAGACACAAATATATGTGGTTCACCCAGTGTGGGCTACGTCCACCAGATAAATTTCCAGTTCCTTCCTTTTTATTATCCAACAAATGAAGGGATACAACCTACAACACACCCGCTGTAACTTCCTCTTCTTTCTCTCACAACCTCCTCTCTCAAAATACAATATTTGCAATGATACATAACCGCAATACATTTCCCTCATAAAAGAGGGTTTTCTTCTATGGAAAAAAACCCTAACATAACTTCTACCATCAGATCTGCGACCTTATAATGAACGGTCCATATTTACTATGAAATTACAATATACATTACAAGACAATTTTTCCTTCGGGGGCTTCACCCCCGAACCCCCCAACCAGGGGGATGAGCCCCCCGGACCCCGTAGGGGGCAAGCCCACCCTACAACCCCCCCGCGTGGAGGGGTGTACAGTATTCCAGGGTGTATAGTCTTCATGGGGTATAAACACAACTGAAAACAAAGACCTATGAAACATGAAGATAATTAGTCTCCACAACCAACAACTTCTGCATGGAAGAAACCATTGTCTCGTGTTTAATATACATGAAGATAATTAGTCTCCACAACCAACAAGTTCTACATGGAAGCAACCATTGTCTCGTGTTTAATATTAGAATTGAACAATTCCTTCTCAATATCCCTCATGTCAAAACTTAGTTGGTGCAATGTGTATTCAACCTCATCATTCTTTTTTACACAATGAATCAACCAATTTTCTACTTCCTCTTTTGAGTATTCAACGATTTCATTGAATTCATTTGACCATGCAACTTTTAAGGCATCTATATGTTCTTGTAACTCTATATGGGTGGAATTTTTAGAGTATTCTGAGAGCTTCAAAAAGAAATTTTCCAAAATTTCCATCCCTCCCCAAAGGGGTTGGATCCAATGGTGGAAAGAGATGATTTTTTCACCATTGGGAAAGGTTCAAATCCCACAAGGGCCTTACTGGGATCCATGGGGGCACCTTGAGGTAGTGGTCGAATGTGTGGTTGAACCCATAGATACTATATTAAATGGTATTATGACCCGTGCACACATAAGTGGATCAAATCCCACCCCCATGTCCTTCGATTATTTTTTTCCCAAAGGGGTTGGATCCAATGGTGGAAAGCGAGGAGTTTTTCATTGTTGAGCAAGGTTCAATTCTCGTGAGGGCCTTACTTGGAGCCATGGGGGAACCTTGAGGTAGTGATCAAACATGTGGTTGCACCCAGATATACTATTTTAAATGGTACCATGACCCATGCACACATAAGTGGATCAAATCCCACCCCGATGTCCTTCAATTCTTTTTAACCCACGAGGTGTAGGGAAGTTGGTGATGGAGTGTATTGTTAAGACACTCTTTTATGTGAAGTCATCGGTTCCAAACATTGGCTTACCTTGTGTGTCACGTATGGGGAATCACGGGAACACCTGGAGGTTATAGTGGTAGCATTTGGATAACACGAGCATGTGTCATGCGAGTACATGCTCAACTAGTTGCTGATTCCTCTAGTCATAAAAAAAAATATTGTGGTAGGCTTGGGGAGTCTGAGAATCCTTCTAAACACGGTGGGTTCCAGAGAAATAGGAATGTTCCCCTATAACTAAATACTCCTCTTTTCATTGTTGACGTTATCAACACACCAGAGAATGAGCTCCTTGAAGTCCGATACTTCAAGCATACAACCTAGTCCATAAATGGTTTGAATTCTTTTCTTCAAGAGAGAGCATCATATACAAATTAAATGATCATACCATTGAAAAACATGGTCTTCACGTATTCACAATGTCACCACAATATAGCTCTTTTCTTTTATTGGTCATATTTGGTAGATCATGATTAGAATGAAAAAGGTGGTCGTCTATCGTAATAAGAATTTACAACGAGGATTTTGATTAGTAAATTCCTCCATGTACTTTATTTAATATTATACACTATGGATTTGAGTTTTAATTGCAAGATTTGATTTGGATTTAAGGCTAAGAAATTACGAGATTCGCGTCATTAAAATGGTTTTAATTCACCTCATGGGATAGATGATCTAGTAGTATGATAATAAATGTTCTCAGGAAAGGGGATTATGGTATGGGATGTATGGAAAATGCTTAAGTATAAAGGTGTGGAATAAGTGACGGGAAGTGAAAAATGATGATTGTGGAATTACAGGATTGCGGGATATGGAAGGGAAGATGTAGGGGAGTTTCACAACTACAAATTGAAAATATACTCAGTAAAATAAAGAACAAAATGCATGCTGTAGGTTATTTTTAGAGTGAGAGAAATGTGGGGTTGGGGGTTGGGGTCTTTTTGGAACATTATTCAACCCCACAATATGAATCCCACAAATAGAAAAAAAAAAGACTAAGTATGGAAAAATAAAAATAGAAAAATGGTTATGTGTGATGCTTTAAGACTTGCAGGTTTGCTTGTTTGTGGTATTATGGTGATTGTAGGAAAGGTTAATGAAAACCACAAGAGGAAAGAAATGAACAATTGGCTAAGTATATGATATACAAAAAGGAAAGAGATGTAAATAGACTGAAACTTTGATGACAAAAAAAGTGATCAACAATTATGTACTTTTGTTGCACTTTATTGTTGGGATGGCTTTCAATGTGCCTTGATTGTAAAATTTCTTTCACCATTCCCTTAAACAATTTATTGGAAATTCCTACCAACATTTTCTTGATATCATTATGTTTCTCATAAATATTTTTTTGATTGCCCTAGTATATATATATATATATATATATATATACTAGGGCAATATATATATATATATATATATATATATATATATATATTACGAGGTGAGTACACAGATGAATGAATAATAATACAAACTTAGTATAACAAGTATACCATATTGTAAAATTACAAATACAAACTACCTTCTTATGCCTTCTTTCATGTTGTTTTACTTTATTATAAGACAAGTTTCACATGTTTTATAGACCAATTCCAAGGATTTCTTTTTGTGAGATTACTATGAATGAGGTTTCTTGGAGGCTTTGCTTTGATTTTGTACGTTAAGTGAAAAGCATGTCTATAAATCCTTGCCACCAATCACCTTAGATCTTTATTAAATTATTTTCCCCTTTCATCGAATGCCAAGATTTATCCAAAATTGCTCAAGCCTAATTCATCATCCTTTATTTCGTTCACATAGTTTTATATTTTAGGAGGGAATTGCAGTCTCTTCTTATTAGACCCCCTAGAATCTCCATGCACACCTACATTTGTAGTTATGGGTAAATTTTGTTAAATATACTTACAAAATTAACTAAATAATAAAATGCCAAAACACATCATGTTGATCACCTTTTGATCCACCTTCATATATTTGTAACATTTTCTTGAAGTTGCACCACTCTTATTCACTAAGTTTGTGCACGATGCATGCCCTGTATAACACATGTTGTTAATATAATGTTAGTTATTCCTGCATCAATTTCAAACAAAACTGCTTATATATTTATATCTATAGGACTTGATTATTTTTTCTTGTGGCTTTATTATCAATGTTCCATGTGTGAAAAGTTTGATACATTGTAGCTAATTTATTTTCCATTTATTTATGTCAGATTCTCACAAAATAATACCTGTAAATGATCATATCATTAAACATTTCAATGCCAATCTACTCTTAGGTTACATATAAAAACCAATGCATCACCTATTTTATATTTAACTACTCTAGTGCTCTTTTTAGTGAAAGGTATTCCATTGTACTATTTTGCAAGTAGCATTGGTGCTCTATTCTAATACATACAGATTGGTGCACTTTCCTAATAAAGACACATAAAATAATGAACACATTTTTAAAAAACTTGGTGAAACGATGCACCATACGTATTGAGTGGCACACGTTTGTAGAACTTGTTCATGACACACTGTGAGATACATCGATGTTTTTTAAATAAAACTTGACATTGAAAGGGTTATCAGTAAAAAAGGGAGGATATTCCTCGGTCTTCTGGAATTGATAGAGCAATTGAAATCCAAAAAATCCTTTAAATCTTTTCCTACCATATTGAAAGAAAAAAACAAAATTTAGTATATTGGAAAGACAAACCCTAAAGTTATACAAGGGAAGTGAAATCACGAGGAGAAGGGACTTAACTATAGAGTTTGGAATCAATAAAGTTGTCTTCCCTATTATTATATATATTTATAATTTCATACCCTATATTTTGGATTTAATTGGACTGAATTGTTGGAAGAAACAACGAAATAATTGAAAAGAAAAGAGGGAAATATTTTATAAAGTAAATAGGGAAGGAATCAATGTACATTAGATTTCAATGTTGTTGATTTATTTCCTAATGTTTGAATATATTTATTTCCTACTCCGAGTTTCTTCTTCAAGAATCCCTTCCCCCCAAGTTTCACCCTAAAACTATTTTTTGTTAGGATATTTAGACACTTAGGAGTTAGTTAAGATCAACTTGGTCTAATGTGTCACTAGGTAAAAGTATGTTTCTTTCATATGCATTTGTATTTAAGTAATCCGACGGTCACGATATGTTCCTAAAATAGAGTGATCCGACAGTTCATATTCTCACCTATCTTAACAACTACATTGATCCGTGTCTTAACACCCGATTGGTCCATGATTTCTATTTAAAGAGCATGGAGGGTCATTTTCCAATGATCAGTTGTGAGAAAATCTTTTGTAAATCTCTCTGTAATATTTTATTTTGCATTAATAAATTGCTCCAAATGGCCATGTTGGTTGGGGCTGTGGATGTTTCCCCACAGGGGTCTTACCATGTAAAAACATTAGTATGTTGATCTTTGATCTAGTTGTGTGAGTGGTTACTAAAGGTGTTCATGCTCTATTGTAATACTTGTGTTGTCAAACATGGTATCATAACGCATTTGAAGAACCACTCCCATTGTAGATAGAGATCGTGAAACTGTGTTTCTACATCTCTAGTTTCTGCTATTTTTATACATTTTTGGGCTGAGAGGACTATTCCATTACATCTAGAGTGCTCGTTTCAATTAGGAATACCTTTTGTTTCACTCGAAAAGGTTTATGTTTTCCCAAGATAAGACCATTTCAGTCAGATCCAGAGGTATAAATCCTAAATATGCCCTTTTAAATTTTTGCAAAGATGATATTTCAGTTTGATATTTTTTTTGTTTTTGGGTTGCCACTCTTTTCAATCTGTGTATGCTATTTTCTCCATACTCTATTCAACATTTGTCATTTCAATGATATATTATGTGTTCCAAGTCTTTCCTGCAACCTTCTATCAGTATATCAGATTACTCATTTAGGTGAACGTAAAATTGTAGAGATTTCACCTCATCAAGTTATAATTAACGATTTAAAAGATCCTAATCATGTTCTTGCAGCTGAATTGTTTATGATATTACTAGGTTGTACAATTTTGACAACTTTGGGTCATCATATTTTCCATTAGTTTGTTTCTCATAGCGATGACTTGAGCAAACTTTGGCATGAACAATTTAGTCATCTAAACTATCTCTCATTGCAACAACTATGTAATCAACAAATGGTGATTAGTCTTCCTCTTTTTTCTTGTAGATATGGTGTTTGTGTCGGTTATGTTCTCGAAAAACATCATTGAGACAGTTTATAGAAACGTGCCTCTTGGCATGCCTCGACCCCTTTACAACTTGTTCACAATGAATTGTTGCTAGATTTTACTCTTCTATTGGTCTTTGTCCTTCTTAGGATTCCTTATGGGTTATTCTGATTCCATCTTACTATCATAGATTGACCCTGGTTCAGATTTGATAAGCTCCTAACAAAATCCCTTTAAAACTATTGGCTCCTCTAGTAGACCAGAAGACAATGCAACACACAGAGCGTACTGCACAGTCTCACCTGAGATAACTCTATGGGTGGCTGCAATACTCATGTGTTTGCAACCTAGGAATGAGTGGAGATCTACGATAGTACTCTGTAATCTTTATTCATTCAGTCTAACATCTAATTATAACAGTCATCCTATTCATGCATGTGGAATACTAGATATAACTAGTTAATTCATTCATCTAACATTCAACAATTAATCATCCATAAAGACACATACATTCATTCACATAACACATGTGTTACCATGGTTCACCCCCTCCTTGGATACATCTACAAAGATCGGGATCTCAAGATTTTATTATGGTTGAGTAATATATCAAGCTGCACATGTTTACAATCTTAGGTCTCATTCCTTTCCATAGGCTCCTCGATCCCTGTGAGGCTGACTAGATCGCACCAGACTCCTCATCTTGCGATCTAACCCTCAGGATTGAGTCGCTCACTACTTCCCTAGCTCACCATCTTAATGACTCATATAGTTCTTACAATTCTCTCTCCCTCTGTGTGTTTGTGTCCCTGTCTCCCCCTCTGTCTCTCTCTTCTTCCTCTAAGTACTACTTATTTATATCCTTGGATCACCAGCCATTACAATACATTACAAAAACCCTAACCCTAGCGTTGTTAGGTCTTCCTTGCATGAGCACCTTGCCTGCTTCTCTTACATGTGATTCTTTACCTTCCAACTATACTTTCCTCCTTGCATGATTCTCTTCCAAAAATGACCTTTCTTCCTGACTCAGTATGCATCCAACAAGCCCCCAACACTTACATGTGGCTAGTACCGAGCCACCTAAGCTTTGTGTGCTTCTTCAATAGCTCCTGCGGGAACCTAGAACTTCTATGTGAGTTCCTTTGCTTATGTTTGAGCCTGTGTGATGTTTTCTCTGAGTGCGTCCAATCCCTGCGTTGCAATCTCGTTGTTGATCATCTCTGCACACTCTGCCTGAGTTTGTGCCATGTTATTCTTTGCCTCTTCTTCCTATGCAATGACCTTCGTTGTTCGCTCTTGGAGAGGTTCCATTTGAGCTTGTCGCTCCTTCTTCTATGTCTACACGACTATGAGTTATGATTGCATCTTCTTCATATCCTGTACTCCTTTGAGGCACTCAATGATCAAAATCGTCTTCTACCTCTGCTTGAGGTCCTGGACAGATGTGCTTATCTTCGCCTCTTTCTGGTCCCACTACTCAACCTATTGATCCTCCTCCAACTTTGTCCAAAGCTGTGTTTCTTTATCGAAACAAGTCGATAGCTGCGCGGACTTGTCGCTCCATCTCCTCCATCTACCCTACTGCTTCCTTCTTCCTTTGCTCCTTTACCTCCTGGGGAGTGGTAGGGATGAGATGTTCATAGAGGCTCTCGATCTCCTGCCTGTATTGATTGATTGTATGCACAATCTGATCAGT
This sequence comes from Picea engelmannii, assembly GCA_009831015.1. Classification (NCBI taxonomy): domain Eukaryota; kingdom Viridiplantae; phylum Streptophyta; class Pinopsida; order Pinales; family Pinaceae; genus Picea; species Picea engelmannii. The sequence goes on from ML790852.1 coordinate 125,089, forward strand.
CTTCCGCGTCGTTGTGAGCTCTGTTGTTTACACACTCTTTGGAATTTTGTCATAGGCTAATACCAATCCATGCTTGATCCTATCCACACAATATTTCTCATCTTTGATCTCAAGCTTGACCTGCTCGAGCACCAATTCTAGCGCTTCTCTGTTATCCCTCTTTTGCTGCAGTTCTGCTATGTCTGTGCGTGCACGCGATTGTACCTCCTGCACAACACTCACTTGAAGTTTATACAATTCCTTGGTTGGTATCCGTGTCATTACCAATTGTATTTGGGCCAAATATTTCAAGGGTGGCTGACCCACAATTTCATCCATGTGCAACATTCTGGGTGTAACTTGAAACATCGATCTTGATTGTGCTGTCGTTTGGATCCTATCCTACTCGCTTGATCCATCCTTGGCTCCTGCCTGTGATGTTGCAGGGACTGATTCTATTCCTCTGCCAACCCTCTGTGTTTCTATGATCTGCTCGAGGAGCTGCCTCATGTCTTCCAACTCATCTTGAATCCTGTCCGTTAGCATTGAGAGTCACCCTCAGATTGCGGGAGGATAAGCCCAGTACATATCAGATTTTTGGGTGGATGTTGGTTTTATATGAGTGGAGGTCAATGGACAAAACTCAATATATGAATGATGTTCAACATAGAACTAGAAAAGAAATGCATAGGGAAGTGAGGGCCACATTAACTTCATTCAGTGAATTGATTTTAAGTGTGAGCAGAGGGAAGACTTAGTGAGAAAGGTGAACAAGACTGCTATGGACATCCGACTTTCAAGCAGCTTGGAGAAGAAAAACTCAGACTCGAGAGCACACTTGATTTCAATCTTCAGACACTAAACTATGTCCAAACAACACAGTCACAACAACACAATGATCAAACCTACATCACCAAGCAGTTACAACAACTCGACTACATCCTCCATGCTCGATCCATTCAGTGTAAGAGGGAAAAAGATAACAAGGGAGCTGACTAAAATTGGTCATGATGCCACTGTAATCAAACCTACATTACAACAACATAAAAACCCTCGACTGAATCCTCCCTTCCCGAGTGTTTTAGCACAATTTTTACAGAGAGATGAAAAGAAGCTGACTTCTATTAACATGAAAGTCTCAAATTTGATACATAACCAGAGAAGAATTCTGGCATCAAAACATTACAACATAGGGAGCTCTGCTAAACCAGTTGACAACCTTAAAAAAATATCAAAACTATCTATTTATACTCTGATCAGTCCCCGACTATCAGGTGTGTGATCCCATCACTACATTCAAAGAATTGAGTCCGAGCAGTCTTCTGTCAGACTATGCATGTATCCCTCTGTCAGATGCGAGCTCAGATTGACATGAGTCTGTAGGAAAATCTATCCATAGGGGTACCATGGATGACGGTTCATTCCCCACAGTCGGGCCTTCCATGCCTTCTAATTTATGAGTGAGTCGAGGTTTCAACCACAGTCCTTTCATTTATTAAATGAACCCTCGAGATCGAGATGAGGCTTAGTGCCTAGGGGGTGGCCACACGCTTCTCTTGGATTGAACACTATATGAGAACGTGATTGCAGGGCCATCAAAAGCAGTTTGAAATCACACTGCTTTTGGGCCCGCAATCCACTGCCTTATGCCACATATCACTTTCGCCAAACCACAGTTTCAATTGCGGGACTACTCAATAATTTTATCGATCGAGCAAGTTGCGTTCTCGTAATGAAGCATGGCCATTGATCTGGATGCGGTCTGTGATCTGGTTGCACCTGCTAGAATTAGTGCTACTGTCAAGATTAACCACCCGCCAACTTTAGAATCTGCCAAACTATGCCCTAGGGGAGGGGGACACTACTCTTGACGTTGAATAATAACACCTCTCGGAGGATGACCTATCGCTGCTATGCTCACGTGTCATGAAAGAGAAGTGACATGTGTCACTAATAAAGAAGTGAATGATATGCCCACAACTGCCTGGACTGAGTACCACATGTCACTACCAAATAGGTTCCTGGTATCACGACCGATGAGTGTGCCACATATCCATACTGACGACTTCCATGTATCCTCTTAAATCGACGACTGAGATCTCCTTTCGGTCTCCGGGCTCCAGGAAAATCAACACTCAAACTTATTTTCCCTCGAAGCAAAACATCCAGAGTTAAGGATTTGACGATGCGTGGTCTCCAGAGATTGAAGACTGACATCCCTTTGTGGCTCTGGACTTCGGGAAAATCAAATCTCAAACCTCTCTTGCCTTCAACACTTTTACCTGGAGCAGGCAATCTATTGATGCGTGTCCTCTTGAATCAATGGTTCTGCTCCTGCTTCGGGACTTTGACCCCTTCAACCAAATTGATGACCCTTCTGATCCCTTCTTGATCAACGATCGAGATCTTCTTCGAGTCTCCGGGCTCCGGGAAAATCAAATCTCAAACCTCGCTTACCTTTTGTGCTTTTACCCGGATTTCTAGATCTGGTGACGCATGGATTTATGGAATCAGACGATTGAGACTTACTCTGGGCCTTTGGGCTTCACGTGTTTTGAAAGTGAAACATGAAAAACCCCGCAGAGGAAAAGCCCCCGAAGTGAAGGATCTGCTTCCACGTGCTTCGACACTTCGAAACTTCGGCCACTTCAGGACTTGGGTGCTTCAGGACTTTGGGAGGCACTGTCGCTAAGATCAATGACTCCCTGCTGATTTTGAGATCAATGGTCCATGATTACTTTATGAGTTCGGGCTTTGGCTCTTCAGAAGTTTTATGCACTTCTCACTTCGAAACTCCAGAAGCTCATTTCCCCGAACGCTTGGATCGAATGCCACCTGTCCCTCTCAAGATCAACGACTCATGCTTACTTCAGGATTTTGTCCTGACGCTATACTTCATGCAAATTTAAGGTTCTGAATGTCGGTGAGCTTCCGATTTGAACTTCTCCAAGAATCTCCGCCGCTGAAAGACTAAAAATGCCTGCTGCTTGCACTTCAAGCCCAAAATAGACTTCTCTGAAAGTTGCGTTTTGAGCTCAAGGCTGATACCTACAGAAGCAAAGGATTGGGTTGCCTTGCGACCCTTAGAAAGTCTTATGTGATAACATTTGGCTCCACAGGGGATGGCATGCTCCCTGTGAGCTTCCAAGAACGCGTAGTTCCAGTGCCTTAGCTGTTGGGCTATGGAGTCTATCTCAAAACCTTCACCGAAGAAAACAGGGAAATATGTACACTATTCTACTAAAAAATGAAAACGAACACATGGGTTGCAGAATGAGATTATTTATATACAATCCTAGGCTAACTGACTTTTTACAAGGTGTTAGGTGAAATTAAACTTCCACCATAGCCACCCAGACTTCTTGGTAATATAATTATTCTCTTTACTGCAGATGATCCACAAAAAACTAGGGAGTTATGACAACAGAACGAGAACATGGCTTGGAACATTGACCATACCCCCAAATGATGACAAGGTGAATAATTCTGTAGGCTCCAATGCTTTTGGAAAACACAGCTCCATATATAGCCCCATAGGGTCACAAAATTTATAATTAGGGGAGCTCAACTGGAAAGAAATTAATTCATGTCCTTCATTGTGGCTCACCTGTCGTTTGATGTTCTCAGAGTGTACAGGTGGGTGGAGAATTGATGTAGGTTGGATAATACCAGGTGATATTTTCTCATTTACAGGTTCTGGATAGGAGAAAAACTTCCCACTTAGCTCCTCCTTTACATGTTGCTTTGTGTCTTCTGCGGGTCTAGGATGGATGATTTTTACCCAATTCTTTTCCTTAAAGAACAAAGGAAAATGATCTACTTGGAAATATTTCATGAAACCATACTCACCTGTGAGTATCGGTGAAATAATGCCATTTGAAAATTTCAGAAAATCTGAAACATATGACTCCATGTATATGGCCATAGGATCATGAATAACATGACATAATTCTGGCTGCTTTAGAGGACCAAGCTGCTCCTCTGTAAATTCCTCTCTGCTTGTAAATAAATGACCTCCTTGTTATTTCGAAACAAACTCTTGATCACCAACAATTGTAGTCCATCCTTCATAAGAATGATCATAAGATAATGGTACAACAAGATTTAAAACATCACAACTATGATCAACCAAGAACATATAGTTATCTATGCAATCAACCACTACTTCATGCTCAAAATGTTCTGAAAACTGATCATAAGATTGATATGCATCCTTGCCCATAGAAAAATATACGACTATTGAAGAATTTGATTCCAAATGTGAATCACACCTACCTCCTTATTGTTGTTCCAGATCTGAATTATACTCACTGTCTTCTTGCTTGGAATCTGAGACATACTGACAGTCTTCTTCCTCAGAATATGAAACATATTGACAATCTTCTTGCTTATGTACATGAAATTTTTCATGATATGCTTTCATACGAACACCCTTGCTAGCCTTGATGTTCTCTTCGACCTCTTCAACATCTTCAAACAAGTGTCTTAAAGATGAAGATTTCCTTTCTCTCAGGAGAAGGACAAGCTCTGAATGTTGAGCCATGACATAGTACACCATGACAACAGTCTCTGTGGGCCTGATCTCCATAGACATACTATGATAAACACTGTAAAACCTCCTGTTGAATATAGCCAAGGATTCCTCTTCCCCTCTCTTCAAGGCATTAAAATCAAACCAATACTGATCAAGGGACTTGTTCTCACCCCAACACTTTAAAAAATCTTTGCATATCTTGATCCAAGAACCAATAGAACTGGCTCCAAAACATTTAAAACACACAGCAACACCTCCAGACAAAGAGTGCAAGAACAACCTCATGGTAACATCATCATGAACAATCTCAAACTAATCAACAAAGTTATCAAAGTCCTGCAAGTGCCTCTCAACTGTAACATGATCCTCTCCAGAAAATTGAGGAAGATACTCAAAGGAATAAAGAGAATAGGGATGCAGGTGATGTGGCAACCTTAAAGGTTTAAACATCTTGTCTCTAATCTTAGCTTGAAAACTTGTGGGATGAATATGGGATTTAACAAGAATATGGGAAGGTTAAACGGTAATAACATAAGGTAATGAGATATGAGAATACTGTGAATCATTTTCAACCCCCTCAAGGCTACAATGGTGATCAACTTCAAGAGGAAACCCAATACAATTCTCACTTTTATGAACAGGCTGAGGTGAAGGCACAAGATTAGAATCTACAACACAAGAAGAGGGCGTGTCTTCTTCTTCCAAGGATGGATAAATAAAGGAATGCTTATTATCATATGAATAGACAAAGCAGAGGATAATCATCTTTATATGTAAAGGGAAAGAGAGAAATGAGCTGATAAAGAAAAACAAGATTTCATGAAGCAAGCTCATAAACTGATACCTGGTCTTCCCCTTCGGTATGGTCATCTTTCTATCAACAGGATCCTCCCTAGTGGAGTCTTTGATTTTGGAGTCGCCAGGTGAATGCTATGCAGTCTGAATGTGTCTGGTCTTTGTTCACCATCAAAAGCACAGATCTGATCATTGTCATTCTCCCAGGGAGCTTTCAATCTAGGGTAGGAGCTAAAGCCTTCTCAAGAAAGATTTCTTTTCTTGATAATCCTCTTTGGGTCAGCTTTAGGTGTAGCCAGAGGCAGCTGTGGAGTAGACCTCATGTGTCTTCCTTTTGGAGCCACAACTGAAACAATAGAGTCAAAACAATGGAGTCGCCAGGTGCAAGTTGCAATATTTGATGTACTAAGTTCCAATGTACCTTCAAAATCAGTAAGCTTTGTCATTCTATCCCAGGGAAATGTCTTCAATTCGTTCCCAACAACGAAGCCAAGAATGTTAGCATTGAGAGTCACCCTCAGATTGCGGGAGGATAAGCCCGGTACCCATCAAATTTTTTGGTGGATGTTGGTTTTATATGAGTGGAGGTCAATGGACAAAACTCAATATATGAATGATTTTCAACATGAAACTGGACAAGAAATGCACAGGGAAGTGAGGGCCACATTAAATTCAGTCAATGAATTGAGTTTAAGTGTGAGTAGAGGGAAGACTTAGTGAGAAAGGTGAACGAGACTGCTATGGGCATTCGAATTTCAAGCAACTTGGAGAAGAAAAACTCAGACTCGAGTTCACTCTTGAGTTCAAGCTTCAGACACTGATTTATGTCCAAACAACACAGTCACAACAACACAATGATCAAACCTACATCACCATGCAACTACAACAACTCGACTAGATCCTCCATGCCTGAGCCATTCAATGTAAGAGGGAAAAAGATAACAAGGGAGCTGACTAAAACTGGTCACGATACCACTGTAATCAAACCTACATTACAACAACATAACAACCCTTGACTGGACCCTCCATGCCTGAGTGTTTTAGCACAGTTTTTACAGAGAGATGAAAAGAAGCTGACTTCTATTAACATGAAATTCTCAACTATTATACATAACCAGAGAATAGTTCTAGCATCAAAACATTACAAAATAGGGAGCTCTGCTCAACCAGTTGACGACCTTTACAAAATATCAAAACTATCTATTTATACTCAGATCAGTCTCTGACTATTAGGAGTGTGATCCCATCACTACATTCAAAGCATTGCATCTGAGTAGTCTTCTGTCAGACTATGCATGTATCCCTCTGTCAGACGCGAGCTTAGATCGACATGGGTCTGCAGGAAAATCTATCCATAGGGGTACCACAGCTGACAATTCAGTCCCCACAGCCGGGCCTTCCATGCCTTCTAATTACTGAGTGAGTCGAGGTTTCAACCACCAGTCCTTTCATTTATTAACTGAACCCTCGAGATCGGGACGAGGCTTAGTGCCTAGGGGGAGACCACATGCTGCTCTTAGATTGGACACTATATGAGCACGTGATTGCGGGGCCGCCAAAAGCGGTTTGAACACACATCGCTTTTGGGCCCGCAATTCACCGCCTTCTGCAATGTATCACTTTCGCCAAACCACGGTTTCAATTGCGAGACTGCTCAATAATTTTATCAATCAAGCAAGTTGCGTCCCCATAATGAAGCATGGCCATTGATCAGGAAGCGGTCTACGATCTGGGCGCACTTGCTATATTTAGCGCTACTGCCAAGATTAACCACCCATTAACTTTAGAATCCGCCAAACTATGTCCTGGGGGAGGGGGACGCTACTCTTGACGTTGAAGAATAACACCTCCTGGAGGATGACCTGTTGCTGCTATGTTGAGGTGTCATGAAAGAGAAGTGACACGTGTCACTAATAAAGAAGTGAATGATATGACCATAGCTGGCTGGAATGAGTGCCACGTGTCACTACCGAATAGGTGTCTGGTGTCACGACCGACAAGTGCACCACATGTACATACTGATGACTACCACGTATCCTCTTAAATCGACGACTGAGATCTCCTTCGGTTCTCCGAGCTCTAGGAAAATCAACACTCAAACTTATTTTCCCTCGAAGAAAAACATCCAAAGTTAAGGATTTGACGACGCATGGCCTCCAAAGATTGACGGCTGAGATCCCTTCGTGGCTCCAGACTTCAGGAAAATCAAATATCAAACCTCGCTTACCTTCAACGCTTTTACTCGGAGCTGGCGATCTATTGATGCATGTCCTCTTGAATCAATGGTTCTTCTCCTGCTTCGGGACTTTGACCCATTCAACCAGATCAATGACCCTTTTTCTCCCTTCTCGATCAACGACCGAGATCTCCTTCGAGTCTTCGGGCTATGGGAAAATAAAATCTCAAACATCGCTTACCTTCTATGCTTTTACTTGGAGTTCTAGATCTAGCAATGCGTGGATTTCGAGAATCCGACGGTTGAGACTTACTCCGGGCCTTCGAGCTTTGGGTGTTTTTAAAGTGAAACATGAAAAACCTCGCGGAGGAAAAACCCTCGAAGCAAAGGATTTGCTACCATGTGCTTCGACACTTCGGGACTTTGGGAGGCACTGTCGTGAAGATCAATGACGCCCTGCTGATTTTGAGATCTATGGTCCACGATTTCTTTGGGAGTTCGGACTTCGTCTCTTCAGAAGTTTTATGCACTTCTCACTTTGAAACTCCCGAAGCTCATTTCCCCGAATGCTTGGATCGACTGCCACCTATCCCCCTCAAGATCAACGACTCATGATTACTTCAGGGTTTTTCCGCAGCACTATACTTCGTGCAACTATAAGGTTTCGAATGTCGGTGAGCTGTTGATTTGAACTACTGCAGAAATCTCCGTCGCTGAAAGACTAAAACTGCTTGCTTCTTGCGCTTCAAGCTTGAAATAGATTACTCTGAAAGCTGCGTTTTGGGCTCAAGGATGATACCTACGCAAGAAAAGGACTGGGTCACCTTGTGACCCTTAGACAGCCTTATGTGATAACACTATCCCTTTGGTGATGGGCTTCGTCAAAATATTTCGTTGTTCGATCCTAGACCATTTGGGCCACAAGGTCCACGTCGTCCTTCGTGATCGTATATTCTGGTGGCATTTTGTGTGCCTTAGTTTTCTTGTGCGCACCCCCCATTTGTATAATTGGCCTCTTGGTCTGGCCTTGCTCCTGCTGAGTAACACTTGATGTGGTCCCCTGTGCTGTCTTAGTCTCTTTTTCCTGTTCCTGGGGCACCTAGGCGTTGTTCTTCTTCCCCTCCTGGGTACCTTTCTTGGATGTACCCCCTTTCTTCTATTGTGTCGGGTTTTGACCTGGATTTGGATTCTTGGGTGCCGTTTTGTCTCTTGTAGGTGTCTGTTCTTTCCCTGCATTAACCTCCTTATCTGCAGGCATCTCTTGATTCAAGTATGGAATCCTTCAGTCATTGTGCCAATCCTTGATGGCCATTTCTACGTCCTCTTCTTTGACGCAGTACCGCAGTTGTAGCCATTCATTCTCAAGATTCTTCCGTGCTTGGATCCATACTACATGCATGGTCGCTTTAAAGTTTTCTATGCCCTGATATTGTGCGACCACTTCTGGCATAATCCGCCATGTGTTGGCAATGATTTCTTGCAAGTCGTTGTAATACCCTGCGAACATGCTTGCATTCACACTTTTGTTTTTAGGGTCTGAAGTGCTCCTCAATGATAGGTATCGCGCTACGCGGAAACGATTGGATATCTCGGAAAAATATGTATACTTAGGCTCCCTCCATCTGACCAAGGAGATCAAGATGAGTAGCCAAGAATAATGAACTTTTTTCCCCGGGTCTTGCGTGTCCTTGCAGTCTTCCAAGAACATATTTAAGAAGTAGGGGGCCCAGCTGAGTACAGTGCCCTCTGCACACTATGCTGCAGCTTTGACGACCCCGTCAGGGACTTCCTCCTTGCAACACTTCCTGAGTAACCATGCCATGATTTTTGTGGCCATCCTTGTTGATGCGTCACTAATGCGCTTAATTATGATTCTGCGCGACCCTCTTTCTATACCATATGTCTTCTTCATTTCCTTGGCTAGTGCCGTCTCCTTCGTTTTGTCATCGAGGAACTGCATAGGTGTCTCGCCTCGAGGTGGTAGCCCTATAATATATGTAATGATCTATACGTCTATCGAGATGGGCTCTTCCACCCATAGGTATCTTCTGTGGGTAACTGCCATCAACTGCTTGACGCAGTTGGTTACATCCCGCCCCCTTCCAAAGTGTGGGATCTCCAATGGGACTAGAATCTCGGTTTTGGCCAGTCCGACTGTCCACTATTTTGGTTGGTTAATTGGTTTGCTGAAGTGTCCTATACCCATAGTATCTAAGTAAAATTTCTTGGAAAACTCCAGAAACTTGTCCGTTTCGGTCACATCGTGATTCGAGTACCGTAGTTTTTCCATGTGGCCTAACAAATTACTGGCGACATGCACCCCTTTTGCGACAAGACTATGGCTGTGGCAACTTGCCTGCGCGATGATCTTGCTACTGGCTACTTTCCCTTCTATTGTGGTGGTTGACTCTAGGTTCCAACCTCCATTTTTCTCTCTTTTACATACTCCTTTACCCGACTGATGACATCTTCTACTATGCCCTCCTGTGGCTGCTCTGACATGGCTGTGTGTGACCTTTTTGATGTAGTCATTTCTGCCTGGTTTGGGACCATCCCATTAACCCTCGGGGCTTCTTCAGGGCTTTCAGAGCACGAAGGATTCCTTGTATCTTGGGTCTGATGGCTTTGTCCTACTTCCGACATATCGATATCCATGCCCACTAGTGCTGTCTGTTGGGTTTCCTCCACCACTGGTGTGGGGATTCTTGGTTCCATATTGGGCGACAATATTTCTTCCAAGTTGACGAATTTCATAGGCTGAGGTGGTTTCTATTCTCTTCCCTGTGCCTGCTGAGGTGCTCTGAGGTTTCTTCGAGGTCGTCTGCAGGCCTGGCCCAATGTTCCTAGCTTGGGTGGTGCCATGGTGGTAAATATGTTCTCCATTGAGCTTAGTTGTCTCTTTAACTTCCGCAAACTCACTCTCTCCCTCGTATACTCTGTCACTCTATTCTTTTCTCAATTCCACAATAACCCTACCGATCCCAGCATGCTTACCTTATATAGGAATCGTGTGAAACTTCTCAAAGACGTTACCCAACTTGCGTTTTGAATGAACTGGCGCTTCCCACGTACTTTCCATTGAACTCCCTTATCGTGGCTAGTTGGTGCGATTAATGTGACATCCCATCAATCAATTTTTTCATTCAATTTTGATAGCATGCGTCCGTTGGCGCCTATTTGTCATACCTGCCATTTCCGTTGTTTCCGCCTTTTAGTGACCATTGGTACTTTCTCTGTCGTGCTAACTTTTCCTAGTGCACGTGTGCATTCTCTTTTCGGCACGCTACCCATTTGTTGCTCTCTTTTGATGTTCGACGCGATAACCCCTCTGTTGCTGTGTTTATTTTTTTTGTTTTTTTATTTTTCAACTGCTAGGAGGTCGACTGTCCCTATACACCTTCAGGTGACTCCCATTGATCATCCCTCTGAGTTCTGTTCCTCCTAAATCCTTCAACAATATAGCTCCCCCATCTGTGACAGTCTTTACTTCATATGGTCCTAACCAATGCATTCTGAGTTTTCCTGGGTGTTGAAGAGATTTATTGTCGTACACCAAGACTAAGTCTCCCTCCTTGAAATTTTTCTTCTTGATATGTATATCATGCCAAGATTTGTCACTTTCTTTCTGTACTTCTTGGTGAAACCCTGCTAGAATCCTATCTTCTTCCATGATCATCAACTGACTTAGCCTTTCCTGTACTGCACCTTTCTCTTTCATGTTGGTAATGGATGCTACACCTAGACTAGGTACCAAAACTCTAATGGCACCATTGCTTCTTGTCCATACACCAATATGAATAGTGTTCTCCCTGCCAATTTTTTGCATGTGGTCCTGTATGCCCACAATACTGCTGGTATCTTTAAGTCCCAATCGTCCCTATTAACATTGCAGATCTTTGTCAATGCATTCTCGAGGATCTTGTTAAAGGTTTCCATTGTTCCATTTGCTTGAGGATGATATGGCGTACTCTTTTGATGATAAACTTCAAACTTCTCAGTCATAACCTTAATAGTGTTGTTAATGAAGTGAGTGCCTTGGTCACTCATCAAAATCCTTTGGCATCCAAATCTAGTGATCACTTGCTCAAGCAAGAAGTGTGCTGCTGTCTCTGCACTGGAATAGTTTACTGGTGTTGCTTCTACCCATCTTGTTAAGTACTCTGTCGCAGTAATAACGTACCTCACTCCTGACCTTTTTGTTGGTGGGTTAATCAGTCCCACAAAATCTATTGCCCATTTGTTGAATACCTGCAAGGTTACTTGTGGTCTGAGGGGCATCTCGTCCCTTCTATTCGGTTTACCAACCCTCTGACATACATCACATTTTTGGTAGTATTCCTTTGAGTCTATGTGAACAGTCGACCACCATAGTCCTACGCGCAATACCTTCTACACGATAGCTTTTCCTACATAATGTCCTCCTTCTATTCCCTCATGGGCATTTGCTAAAATCATAGGTCTTTCATCTTCTAGCACACATATTCTCAAGATGCTACTTGCACCCATTTTGTATAAGTGTCCTGCAATAAATTAATAGTCTGCAACCCTGAATACCATATTTTTCTTTTGCGTAGTGTTGAATTCTTGTGGTGCGGCCCCTGTACTCAAGTATTGGATGATGTCTGTGAAGTATTCATCGGCTACTTGGACTGAAAATAACTATGTGTCGGGAAATTTTTCCTCTAGATTCGTAGGTTCCTCTCCATTAGTAATCCTCGACATGTGATTAGGCTCTGCATTCAACTTCCCTCATTTGACTATCACTTCAAAGTCAAATTCCTGGAACAACAGTAACCATCGAAAAATTATCCCCCACAACACTGGCTTGTTGACGAGGTATTTGAGAGCTGAATGGTCTGTGAACATCTTGAAATGTTTTCCTAATAAATAATGCATGAACTTCTGAAGCGCATAGACCATATCTAAGCCTTCTCTTTCAGTGGTATTGTAATTCTGCTCCTATTATGACAGTTTCCTACTAGTGAATGCTATAGGATGGTCCAATTATCCTCATCTTGGCTGAGCCATAATATCTCCATGTGCTATGGATGATGCATCTACATTTACATGGAATGTATTTTCCCAATGTGGGAATACTAGTCTTGGTGCGGTTACCATCTTCTCTTTCAGGGTGTCCAATCCGTGCTAACAGTCCTCATTCCACTGAAGCTTGTTGTATTTTCTTAAAAATTTCTCCATTGGTGTAGTGATTTGCACATACCCCTTTATAAATTTAATGCAGTATCATGTGTGTCCCAATGTTTCTCTTAACTGACATACTAATTTTGGTGGTGGTAGATTAACAATTACTGCAATCTTGGAAGGATCTACTAGCAAGCCTTGTTTGCATACTATATGGCCCAATAGTATCCCAAAGGGTGTTCTGAAGATGCAATTCTTGATTTTTAATGATATATGACACTGCCCACATATTTCTAACATCAACCTCAACACCCTACATGGTATTTCAACAAACTATAGACTGTTCAATCATCCAGATATACCTCTAGAAACTAGTGGATGAATTATTTGAATGTAGCTATGATTACTCTGGAAAATATTGCTGGTGCATTCTTCAATCCAAACGACATGACTGTGTACTGGCAGGATCCCCATTCTGTGACAAAAGTGGTCTTGTATCTGTCTTCTGGGGATATCTTGATTTTATGGTATCCTGAGAATCTGTCGGTGAATGAATAAGCTTCTTGTCCTCTTACGTTCTCCAACACCTCATCTGTGAAAGGAGTAGGGAACAAGTCATGTAGGCACACATCATTCAACTTCCTTAGATCGACACATATCCTTATCCACCCTGTTTATTCTCCTAAACTACCAACATGCTTACCCATTAAGATTCCTCTACAAGTTCTATGATTCCAGCCTCCAACATCCTATCGATTTCGACTTTTGACTTTTTTCTTATATATAGGGTTTAATCTATATGGTTGTTGTCTGATCGGTCTTGCCTCAGCTCTGAGAGGTATCTTAATTTCTCCTAACTCTCCTTCTATGCCTTTCATTTCTGTGAATGTTGTTGGGAACATGTCGTTGTACTCGCACAGTAACTCTGTTATGCTTTCTGTTTTTTTCTCATCCCAGTAGTCTCCAATGCTAGCCATTTTGGGATTCTTAACTGTCCCAATGTTGAATTTCTTCACCTTGATTGGCACAACAAATACTTCTGATTTCATAGGTGGACCTTCCACTTCTCTTTCACCTTCAACTTCCTCAATCTGATATTTCGCAGGTCGTCTTCATCTGGTGCTTCTTCCTGAACATGGTAACATGACAATAGGTCTTTTACTATCTGTCTGTTTTGTTGTTGTTCTTTTGTCATGAGTTCAACTTTTGGTTGTTTAATGAATATCAACCCTCTAATTTGGTTGAGTGTTGAGTCTATGTTGGGGTTCTCATGCTCAAATGAGAAAGTTCTTGTAAATTTCTGTTATAATACTGTCCATTTTTTAGTTCCTCTGCGCAATTTCTGGTCTGTAAACTAGTTTGATGGGATCCCTTCTAATGTGTGAACAAAATGATGAGGCCATTCCTCTGGTGGTGTCATCCTCCATAGAATTATGCACTTCTCCAAGTGTTCTACTGGTGACCCATGTCCATCATATTTATGCATCTAGTTACTTCCCTGTTCTGCGTAAAACCTAATGTGCAGTAACCTCTTACATTGGTACCAATCCTTGATTATTTCTTTGTGCGCACCCCACCATCTTGTAGGTGTTTCCTTGAGTGCTATATCCAGGGCTAAGAGCCTCTAATTTTCTAACACTTCATCTTTGTATCGTGTTAAGAATGCTTCTAAGTCATTCACCCCATGGAAGCTGGGAGGTTCCCTTATCTTCGTACCTACCCATCTTACTGCACGGTCTTTTCTTGCGCATCCTCTTGTGGAGACTTCGTGTAACCTCTGCTGCCAGTTTTCTAAGCCCATATCCGAGTCTGATGCACATGAGGTGATGCTTCTCCAACTGAGTACCCCATATGCAGTCGGGTTCACATAATCTTCTTCTCGCACGATTGTTCTGTACAATTGATTAATTTCCTCCAGGTCCAAGCAAGTAGGTTCTACAAACCTTTCCCCTTCTGATGGGTCCAATGGCACAATGACTCTGCATTATCATAAATCTAATGTCATATTCCTCATCTTCAATTTGATTATGGCATGGTTGTCAAACTCCCAATCCAAGCCAATCAATGCCGAATAAGGTGTTGTGCCATCCACTATCTCGATTACTTCGAATTTGGCTTTAGTGCGCACTCCATCCAGATCTACTGTCACTCCTTTTAGTCTTCCAATTGGTAGAACTTTGTGTTGATTTACTAGTTTCAGATGAACACGTGAATATCCTAATGTGGGTTCTCCCATACATTTCCATGTCTTCTTGGGTAACACATTTACTTCAGATCCTAAATCCAATATAATATCTCCCATGTTGAAATCTCCAATGTTGGCGTTTAGTTTGAATTCCCTGTTTTTTCTCCCTCTTGTATGCAGATGATTAACTGTTTTCTATTCTAGCTTGCCTCTACCTCTATGCTACATCTTTCTAGCATATTTTTTAATACTTTAATAGAGGATGGATCATTTAGTAGTTTAACGCAGGATTGCAAAAAACCCTTAATCATACTTACTTTTCCCAGAGGTTGTGTTTCTTTGGTGTGATCCAGTGATGGAGGCATCTCGTATGCTAGTACTTCCTTATTATACTGTGTATTTGATGTCGATGAAATTTTTGGCTTCATGAATTCTTGTCTAGCTTGCTTGAAGATCTCCTTTTCGTTCTGCGCATCAAACTGCTTCTTTGGTTCGACATTCTTTTTCACCCATTGGTGTTGTGCTGGCTCTTGTATTACTTCGTTGTTTCCTATTTTATCTCCTCCCAGCGTAACTATGTTGATGTTTCTTCCTTCATCCCTTGCTTCTGCTGAAATCCACTGAACATTCTGATTGTTCTGATTTCTCTTCTCCTGGATATTCCCTAATAGTGTTAGACATTCTTCCGTGTCATGATCTGATGCGCAACAATACATACAAGTTGTGGGTGGAAGTGGACATTCTCTTACATAGTCCCCTGGTTGTTGACACATATGGCACACCACTAGTCTTCTGCCTCTTCCAAAGCCTCCTCTTGATCTTCCTCCACCTCTGTAGCCAACTAGATCCCCTCGTGGCGTGTTATACTGAGGTGTCTGGTTATACTGCGTGGGATTATAGTGTGGCTGTGCGATATTGTACTACGACTGAGCAATGTTATATTGTTGCTGCGCAGTGTTATACTGTTGCTATGCGGTGTTATATGGGTTTGGTACTTGGTTAAACTATGGTGGGGCTTGCCTGGTCATCATTTTTTCCTGCACCATGTATGCATCTTATGTTCTTTACCTCATGAGGTCCATGGTTCTACAATCTTTGTCATCATGGCCTACTGACTTGAAAAAGTTGCAATAAGAGATATTTGGTACTGTCTGGTACTTATGCATCATTGGGAAATGATATGGATCATTTCCTTGTTTCTTATAGATATTACACCATACTCCTCTTGTTGGAAACGGGTTTGGAATTACTACTACCATGTACTGCGTGAATGTTGGACATTCGTTCTTATGGTGTCCTTCTATCCTACATGTGGTACACCAAATGACTTCTCTTTTGTCATTACCTTTGTTCTGGTTTGGTTGGAATGTTAATTTATTTAGATCCTCCTTCAACTCCTCTATGGTTGGATCTGTCTTCTGATATCGGTTCTCTTCCGGTTGTAGGGTTTCCTATAGAGCCTATGCCTGTGTTTGAAACTTCTGTTGTCGCAATGGATATTTCAAGTGTGGTAGCAGTGAATTGACAAACATATGCCTATGTTGCATATATGTCATGACATATTTTATCTTTCCTTTCAATCGTTTGAATCTCTGGTCAATCTCCCATATAGATTCTCCCGGTTTATGTCTAATATCTATCATCTCGTTCATGTATTGATCCTTTGAACTAGGCTTCTAGAAGTCATTTTCAACAGCTTCTTGATATCTCCAATCATTGTGGTTGTCCTGGCAGACTGTTTGTAGCTAAACTCATGTACCAGTCCAGTGTGTGATCTCTTAGCATGATAAATAATTATGCAAGTTAAGTGTCGTCGTCTGTGATCTGTTTCGCTTCCCAAATATTTTCACAGATAAACATGTGCTTCTCCGGGTCCTCCGATGTCTCCTTTGAATTCTGGTAACCTGATGGTGCGATCATGTCCTGTCATACTCAATGCTGAGCTACTACCTTCGCGCGGTGTATATACTTGACTAATGCTTCCTGAACTGGCTCCCCCGATTGTTGTTCCTTGTGTAGATGTACTTCCTACTATCTTCCTTCTCCTGAAATTCAGTTGTCTAAATGGTGGTGTTCTTCTTGGTGTATTAGTCGCACATGGATTTATGGGTTCCATACTGACACTAATATGGATAGGAGTGTTGCCTTCTATTCCCACTCTTGTACCTCTCGTATTCCTTTCATATGTCGCATGCACGATTTCCTCAATTTGCTCCACAACCCAAAGATCCTCTACTTCCTCTTCATCACTTTCCAAGCCTTCCCTCGTGGATACAACTCTCTTCTTGGTGTTCACCTTATATTGGTAGGGTACTCCATTGTGCATCTTTCTAGCTGTTGCCAGGATCCGCTTGATCTGGTCTTCATCCATCATAATTGGGTCCAAGGCCTCCTCCTTCTTTCCTTTATCCACTTCTCCTTCCATTTCTCCTTCTTATGTCAGTGCTTCCCCCCTTCCCCCATGCACGTAGGGAAGTCTAGTTGTCTGACTCCATTGTCATTACACCTTTGTTATACAATAATATCTTAATAGAAGTATATAATGATCCGATGTACCTACCTCGAGGTCCTTTCAATAAATCTTGTTCATCTATGTTGTATCTACTGCAAATTCTGTGATAAATCCTGCAACAATGTTGTCTAACCAGAAATCTACTACACGCGTAAACTTATTATCAACTTGTTGTAACTGTGTGATCTCTTCAGGATTCCATTCTAGTTGTCTGATCCAATTTGTAGGATGGTTGTCTTTCAATATTTTTATCCACTCCTGCAATACATGCAGGAAATCATAGAAAAATACTTCATGCAAGTCACTAAATATGTACTTGTCCAGATATTTGTGTTGTTTCAACTTCAGATTTATGTTATCTTTCTGCGCAAACTCTAGCTCCTTTGTCTTCAACCAACTCTCTATCTCTTCCTTTGTTGGATTCCACGGTCTCAAAATTCCCTTTTAGATTCTCATTCTCTCAATGTCTTGTTATCCGGTCTGACATTCCTTTGACACGTATTCCACAGATCTCACATACTCAACCCCATTTTCTTCCAACCAACCGAAAACATAACCATTTGTTGGATTTTACTCTTCTATTGGTATTTTTCCTTCTTAATATTCCTTATGGGTTATTTTGATTCCATATTACTATCATATATTGAACCTGGTTCAGATTTGATAAGCTCCCAACAAAATCCCTTTAAAACTATCGGCCCCTCTAGTAGACTAGAAGTCAATGCAACACATAGAGCGTACTGCACAGTCTCTATGGATGGATGCAATACTCAGGTGTTTGCAACCTGGGAATGAGTGGAGATTTGCGGTTGTACTCTGTAATCTTTATTCATTCAGTCTAACATCTAATTATAACAGTCATCCTATTCATGCATGTGGAATACCATATCTAACTAGTTAATTCATTCATCTAACATTCAACAATTAATCATCCATAAAGATGCATACATTCATTCACATAACACATGTGTTACCATGGTTCACCCCCTCCTGGGCTAAGTCCACAAAGATCTAGCTCTCAATATTTTATTATGGTTCAGTAATATATCACGCCGCACATGTTTACAATCTTAGGTCTCATTCTTTTCCACAGGCTCCTCGATCCCTGTGAGGATGACTAGATCACACCAGGCTCCCCATCATGTGATATAACCCTCAAGATCGAGTCACTCACTACTTCCCTAGATCACTAGCTTAATGACTCGTATCGTTCTTACAATTACCTCTCCCTGTGTGTGTGTTTGTGTCCCTGTCTCCCCCTCTGTCTCTCTCTTCTTCCTCTAAGTACTACTTATTTATATCCTTGGCTCACCATCCATTACAATACATTACAAAACCCTAAACCTAACGTCATTAGATATTCCTTGCATGTGCACCTCGCCTGCTTCTCTTACACGTGCTACTTTCCCTTCCAGCTGTCCTTTCCTCCTTGGATGCTTCTCCTCCAAAAATAGGCTTTCTTCTTGACTCGGTCTGCATCCAACACTTGTGTGGTCCACTTTCTTCTCCTTTTTCTTGGTGAAATTTTTTATTTACTTTGATTGATGACTTTTCCAGATGCACTTGGATTTATTTCTTAAAACTTAAGAGTGAACTTTTTGACAAGTTTTTGGCCTACAAGGACCTTGTAGAAACGTAATATTGACATCAACTTCAAAGGTTAAGAACATATAATGAAGGTGAATATGTGAACAATAATTCTACAAGTGACTACATTGCACATGGCATCCAAATGCAACACATTGTTCCATATACACCACAAAAAATGTGTTGTTGAGAGAAAGAACCACACATTAAAAGAAATGGCTAATTGTATGATCCAATCTAAGGGATTAAGTCTAAAGTATTGGACGAAAGTCATTAACTGTGAAAATTACATAGTAAACTGCACTCCCACAAATTATCTTAAAAATATAACACTGGAAGAAGCATGGAATAAAATTAATCCAGATGTAAGCCACTTCCATGTATTTGGAAGTGTAGCATGGGCTCACATTCCTGATGAGAAAATGAAAGATTTATAGCCTAAAAGTGATAAGTGTATTTTTGTTGGTTATTTGAAAGATTTCAAAGGGTACAAACTTCTTCAACCTCATTCAAATGAAATTATTATTCAAAAAGATGTTAAATTTGATGAAAATATCTTGGCATACGAGCCTAATTTGGTGTTTGTGCCTTCTTCAACCTACAAGCCATCTTTAATGTTTGTGACATCTTCTATTCCTACTTTGGTTTCTTCTTCTTCAGATGATGATGATGAGGATGAAAATTCACCTCTGCCTTCTCACCTTCCTCTAGATGAGTCCACTGAACATGAACCTACACCAACGCCACCGCTTCCTATATGGGTCCATTCAACACGAGAAGTAGCTGGTGATCTTGTAGGCGATCCTTCAGATCAAGGTCAAACACGTTCACAGTTCCAATGAGCCTTTTCTCTTTTGGCTCAAGTTTCAAAGAATCATGATCCAGAGACATTTGCATAAGCTTCAGGTCATCCAGATTGGGACACAACAATGAATGAAGAGTATTGTTCTTTAATGGAAAATGATACTTGGAATCTTGTACCTCTTTCGAAAGGAAGAAAACTTGTCAGATGTAAATGGGTCTATAGAACTAAGTATGCATCAGATGGAAGTGTTGAAAGACATAAGGCCTGATTAGTTTCCAAATGATTCTCCCAAGTTTAAGGCATTGACTATAATGAAACCTTTCCCCCTATAACCAAAATGAATTCCATTTTCCTTGTTCTATCCCTTGCAACATCACATAAATGGGAGGTCCATCAGATGGATGTGAAATCTACCTTCTTGCATGGGGATTTGCAAGAATAAATCTACATGGAACTTCTTCCTTGCTATGTCCAAAATGACTCCAACCTTGTCTGTCGGCTTAAGAAATCTCTTTATGGTATTAAGCAAGCTCCTCGAGCTTGGTATGCCAAAATGGACAACTTCCTTCTTGATACTGACTTTTATAGATGTCATTCTGACCCTAATGTCTATACCAAGAAAGTAGGAATCCATATCATAATCCTTTTTCTTTATGTTGATGACCTTATCCTCACCGGTAGTGACGTAAAACTTTTTACCCATGCGAAATCCAACCTTAAAATAAATTTTAAATGACCGACTTAGGCTATTTTCACTATTTCCTTGGCCTCCAATCTTTGCAAACCAAGGAAGGAATTTTTATTTCCCAGTCTAAGTATGCTTCTGACCTTCTTTGTCACTTTCACATGGAATATTCTAAACTATCCCCTTCTCCCTTCCAGTTTGGAGTCAAACTTGCTGCCACTTGTACTTATCTCGAAGTTTATTCCTCCTTGTACCGTTATTTAGTTGGTAGCATCTTATACTTGACTCATACTCGTCCTGATATTTCCTTTGTTGTTGGTATTTTTAGCTAGTATACACAAACACCCCATGAAAGCCATTGGAAATCAACTAAAAGAATACTTCTGTATGTCCGAGGTACAATTTAGTTATGGATACATTACAACTCAGGGGGGGCTCCTTTATTGGTTGGTTTCACTGATTCATATTAGGTCAACAACCCTGATGATCAAAATTCTACTGTAGGTTATGTTTCCAGCCTTGGTTCAATTCATGTCACTTAGGCTTGTAAAAAACAACATGCTATTTCTATTTCTTCAACAGAAGTAGGGTACCAAGCAATGATTAATTCAAGTCAAGAAGCCTTCGCATAGATGATTTTAGGGGCTAAATTTCGCAAATGGGCTAATTTTCAATGGGTTTTCCCAAAAAAAGATTCGCAACTTTCCATTTTTTCTAAAAATGATTTGCCCAAATTCTATAGAATAGAATTATTTTACCTTAAAAATTGCCAACATTTTATAGAAACTATACAAAATCCTTAGAAATTTGAATATTTTTACAAAACTATAG
>ML790852.1:146513-163885 GCA_009831015.1 Picea engelmannii
ATGTTCCCGACATAGAGTGATTTGATGATTCATATTCTCCTCGATATTAATAGCTACATTGATTTGTGTCTTAGCACTCGATTGGTCCATGATCTCTATTTAAAGAGCATGGAGGGTCATTTTCTAATGATCAATTGTGATAAACTCTCTTGTAAATCTCTCTGTAATATTTTCTTTTGCATTAATAAATTCCTCCAAGTGGCCACATTGGCTGGGGCCACATATGTTTCCCCATAGGGGTTTTACCACGTAAAAACATCGGTGTGTTGATATTTGATCTGGTTGTGTGAGTGGTTTCTGAAGGTGTTCATCCTCTATTGGAATACTTGTTTTTTTGAACATTTTAAATCTAAACATGCAGAGGTTTGATGTTTTTTTAACATAAACTATTTCCATTTGTATAAATAAAAAAAAGGGGTTGCGATCATACCATCCAACCTTTTAATACAAACAAAAAGAGATGACCCTATCCAAAACAATTCCAAAATGTTCAAAAGATTCTGGTAATTATTTCTTGTCTATCCTATTTTCATAATTCTAGAACTAATATTAACTATTTGGCTTATATAAATCCTTATAAACTAACTCAACAAAATTATAGACTTGTAGTACATCATAAAACTAAACATTTTTGTTACCATGCCTAAAATGGGTAGTCTTCTTTCTTCCTAAAACTAATGACAAAAAATATGAATTTGATCTCCTTGCATTCTCAGAATGTTGTCCCATAGTGCCTTGTTGTATAGTTGTTTCTTTTTCTTGTCCAAAGAAACCTACAAAATTTGTTGGTGAGGCAAAATGCCTCAAATCTATGAACCTGAGATTTTGCTTCAACTCCAAATGCTTGACTCTCTCTTGCAATTTTTTTATTAGATATTGTTTCTCTTCCAACATATCCCTATTGCTCTCTTCCCCTACGTCCATAAGGGTTAATTTCCTCTTATGCTTCTCTAGTTGGTTCTTCATCCTGAACATTTGTTTTCTAGTGACTTTCAATTCCTTTTCATAATTGTGCTCCCAGTCCCTTCTCCAAGTCTCCATTCTCCCCATTTCCCGTGCTAAAATATCTTCACTGTCATCGCATAAGCACTCACAATGTCTAATAGAGTCACGAAGATGGTCTTGATGGTTTTGTTTCAAAGAAAATAAAATGAGAACTAACATGGAGTTCTTTTATCCTATCAGGTTGAGAGAGACATGTAAACCTATCCAAAATATCATAAGGCCTATTTTTAAGGCTTAAAAAGGATCTTCCAAGACTAGCCTAAAAGAGAGTATCCTCAGGTTGTCTTGAAATTCCCAAAAGAGAAAATTATTGGGGACCTTTCAGAAGAAGTTCCATAAAGAAATAAACATCCAAACTGAGAAGAATTTCTTGAAATTTTCAAATAGGGAGACTCCATGATAATTAGAAGAATACTTGAGCTCTATGCTTGAGGTCATAATGCAACATCTCACCATGCCCTATATTTCCTATTCTTGAAACCAAGCCTCTAGGTCTTCACAATATTTCCCCCAGATCCCTCACATGAAAGGATTCCAAAACCAACATTTCAACTTAAACTAAAAATTCCAACTAAAATAAATAAAAGGATAATGGTAAGAAGTAGACCACTCCTCCAAAGTCATAACTGGAACTTCCATGTGCCCATTAAATTGTGTGAAAAAATCCCAGATGCTCTATGCCATCCCATCCTGCCAAGGCTAATAAAGAATACCTCATGTGAGTGATAACTAATAGCATGTCGGGCCACCCTTATAGTCCTTTACACATGCAAGTTATATATTTGATTCCACTTGTATTAGATTATTATAATGATCATTTGATAAGAAATGGATTGATAAACTTAGAGGAGGTTGCAAACTACCTCTCCCCCACCCATTTTTCCACAAACAACTAAGGGATAAATAACATGCCTTATTGGTTGTTGCATTTGTTGGTTGATTAAGACCTCTAAGAACATGAAATAATTTAACTTTCTCAAATCCTTTTTTGGGTGTGACAGTATTTAATTGAGATGGGGGTATTTAGGGAGAGATTTGGAGACTAAGTGACATATGACTATGATCAATCTCCAATCACTATCATCTTTTTTATGCCTTGATTTTCCATTATCTAGACTCCTAACTAAAGGTCCAGAGCCTCAACCTGATTATTAGAGGTTTTTCCAATTCCCCATACATAATATTTTTCATATTTTTCTTTAGGGTGGAAGATAACCCCCCCTCCCCCACCCCCCCCCAAACCACCACACCTACCACCCTTAATTTACCTTTCGAGGCTCCATCAAAGAAAAGATATTAGTGCTTTCTACTATAAATCTAATCTTGTAGTTCATATCCTAGAATTCTTAGCTGCTAACTTTGATGTTTCTAAGGTTTTTGTTGGGGATTGGGTCTAACTTGATATGAAACAAACAAACAAAATTGCAGATAATCGGAAATGATTAAATTCATAAAATATTGGTGGTGTCTAAAAAAATTATTACAACACTTAAGCACAATGCATTATGATCAAAACATCACAATGCATATTGAACATTCTCAACAATGTTCATCATGATGTATTAATAATAACCCACCGAGTCTGCTATTTCTAGCCTCAAGATCTAACCAACTTCCTTGGAATCATGAGATCTTTTCTACATACAACCGTCGGTGGTTAGAGTTGACTCCATCAAATCTACGTTGTCTAGTCAATTCGTCAAAGTTGCTCGACCTGACAGTCCATGCATCCAACTCGTAGTTGATTTCTTGGCGGGTTGATCCATCAACCAATTTTCTTTGACTACTAGTCTACTATCTGACTGACAGGCTAGTCGACTACTCAACCGACTAATATAGACTTTCGGTTGATCACCCGACTGACTGTTTCTAGCTGTTAGTCGACCAACCGCCTACCATAATTGTAACTTCCTAAAGCATAAGCATAATACATAACTTGATAAAATTAGATTCAGATAAGGGTATATGTCAGTAATATTATCATCTATGCTGCAATAGACACGTGTGACAACCTTTCCTGAACCAAATATCTCAAATAGTTAGTATGTAGTTTGAAATTCTTCATTTTTCCGTGAGTAACATGATTTTTAACAACTTGAATTGAACTTTGATTACCATAGTAGAGTGTATTCGAGGTCTGTACAGGAAGCCCAAGTCACCCAAGAGTTGGTGAATCCATATTGACTCTATTCCAACATTAATGGCACCACATTATTCTACTTCTATAGTCAACAAAGAGACTACCTTATGTTTATTGCACGACCAAACCAATAGTCCAGTGTTGAAGTGAAACACATAGCCAGAAGTGGACTTCAAATCATCATTGTCTCCAGCCCATTCAGAGTCAGTGAAGCCAACCAATGAATTTGAACTTCGATAATATTTGATACCAAGATGAGTGGTACCCTGAAGATAACGAACAATTATTTTGACAACTTTCCA
Organism: Picea engelmannii; assembly: GCA_009831015.1. NCBI lineage: Eukaryota > Viridiplantae > Streptophyta > Pinopsida > Pinales > Pinaceae > Picea > Picea engelmannii. Next base: position 149,961 of record ML790852.1, read on the forward strand.
GTGGCTTTCCATGGGTCTTGCATAAACCATGAAAACAAACTAACAACAAAAGAAATGTCAGGTCGACTGTGAGTGAAATAAATAAGACTGTCTAACAATTGTCGATAGAGTGTAGCATCAATTTTGGGAGACTGATAATTTTTACTCAACTTAAATCCATATTGAAAAGGAGTAGCACATGGCTCACAATCTACCATCTTAAAATGTGTCAAGAGATCCATTACATTTTTAGATTGAGAAATGAATAAACCATTCGACAATTGTAATACTTGAAGATAAAAAAAATAGTGCAAAATACCAAGATCTTTCATATCAAAGGAGTCAACAAGTTGTTTCTTCAATCTAAGAATGAGATCAATATTATTACAAGTTATGGCAAGGTCATCAACATATACACAAAAATAAAGGTATTTCCATGAGTATGGAGTACATGTAAACTATGATCAAATTCACAACAAGTGAAACCAAGATGAAGAAAGAAACTGTTGATCTTAGCATACCAAGCTCTAGGGGCTTGCTTCAAACCATAAAGAGACTTTTGAAGTCAACATACAATATTAGAACCTGTTACAAAACTAGAAGGCTATTCCATGAAAATTTCTTTAGATAGGTCACCATGAATAAAATCACTCTTCACATCCATCTGAAACGAGTAGCAAGGGAAAGAATTAGTCGAACCAAAATCATCTTTGCAACATGGGAAAATGTTTCAGTGTAGTCAATGTGTACTTGTTGATAAATCCTTTCGCAACTAGGTGAGATTTATGATTCTAAATGACACCTTGAAAGGTAAATTTGGTCTTGTAGATCCATGAATACTTCACAATGTTCTTCCCTTGGGGTCTAGAAAAAAAATATCAAGTACAATTCCTCATAAGAGATTCCATCTCAATCTACATAGCATGCTCCCATTCAGGTTTTCCTTGGGAATCTGAGTATGTAACAAGATCACAAATTTCAAGCACAAGAGTCATCAAAGAAACACTAGCATACTACTTCTGATTGGTGTTTGTCGACCTGAAGAAATATCACTGACATTAGGACTAGAAGCTTCAAGTGTCTTAGCAACCCATTTAGGTAGGAAAGAAAAGGAAGAACTTGTGTCCATTGCAGAAGTCAGAACAATTTCTATCGAAGGATATGGAGGAACAGTCTAAACATAAATAAACTGACTAGTTGACTCAAGAGAGGTCAACGAACTAATTTAAACAAGAATAGATTTCAATAGTCTAATCGAAGGACCGAAGAATGAAACAAGAGATCCATTGTCGGAAACAACATCAAAGCGACCATCCTATAGTAAACAGGATGAGGCATTCAACAACTTAATGCCTGCACACTTCTCATCAAACCACACATTTATTCTGATGATGATATGATGTTTGATGGGGTCAATAGACAATACGATTTAGACTCTTCAGATTAGCCCATCATGATGAAAGCATGAATCTTTGCATCCAGTTTCTTTCTACAATAATCTAGAATATGAGCCCAAGCAACACATCAAAACACATGAAGGTGGTCAGCTAAGGGATTTCTTCCACACCATCATTCAACTTGGGTCGCATAATTGATAGCTCAAGTTGAAATTTGATTCAGAGGATAGTTTGCATATATTGCTTCATCCCATAAGTGAGGAGGAAAGTATTTGGTCTACAAAATACATCTAGCCATTTCAACTAATGTTCTATTTTTGCGTTGTTGTCCCTTGACCAAGTTTTGAGGAACACTTGGTCATATTTGACTGTTATTGGGACTTCGACAGCCTATCAAAGATGGAGTGCCAGACGAAGAAGAGATCATGGGATCTCAGCCCACTTTCGGGCCCCTTTTTGGGTTTTGGGACAATGTAATGGGAAAGGGATGTCGGCCCGTGGGTTCACCCATGCTTAGGCCCACTTTTGTATGTATAAATAGATGTCTAGGCGAAGTAAGTAAAAGGACAGTATCTATGTGATGTAAGCTAGGTTCTAGTAGTGATCTATGCATGACTGTAGAAGGGTTACAGAGCTAAGTGCAAGTTATTATAGAGATTATAGAAGGCTTTGTGCTACAATGCAAGGAAGAAGGATCTAGCGAGCTGCGTAGATCTTCTGTCCTGTGCGAAGAAGGGTTTTTGGTGACTATGTGTTGTAGCCGATTGAAGACATTAATAAAGAAGAAGAGTTGGTGGACGTAGCCCCAGGGTGGGGGTGAACCATGTATATGTTGTGTTGCTCTGCTTTGTGTGATGTATCGATGTGCTTCTATGTGATGAATGTTAGATATATATGATGTTGCTTTGTGCCTAATCATGTGAATGAATGCTAGATCTGACCTATATGGATGTGCTTACTGCTTGAATCTGCTAGATCTAATGTGTTCCTTTTATGTTAAGTGTTATTAGATGATGGATCTGGTTGCATACTGCGATACTCTGTAATTAGGGTACGTTTGTGCTGTTACTAAGAACTGAATATTGATGAAGATTAACTGCTAGGTGCTCTGTTAAGTGTTAGAATCACAAATCTGTGTCCTAGCTAAGGTTGCAGACATCTCAGTCCTCCAACCACCCATGCCTCTACCTCAGGTGAGACTTCATCTGCTTCACAGGTGTTGTCGAAAGGGTCGGTAGTTAGGGTTTTGTTGGTGTGTTGTTATAGCATTGAACCCTGGGTTTGCCCCTGTGCTAACAAATGGTTCCGTTGCCGAGATCTGAAATTGTGATTGTTGGGAACTGAGAAAGAAGAAGCTTTGTGCAAAGATTCATCCTGAAACTTTGGAAGCTATGTGCTAAAGAAGGAAGGACATATCTGAAGAAAAGAAGTCATATTTGAACGCTTTGTGCTCTAAGAAAGGTTAAAGTGGAAGTCTCTGAAGAAAAGAGGTCAGATCTACAGAAAGAGGTAATATATGTAAGCTCTATACTCTGATAGAGGTAAGAACAACTAAACGTTTTTAGATCCAGAAGCTTTATGCTATGTAAAAGTAAGATAAGTGAAATTTTTTGTTTCTAAAATATGGATCTAGGTATGCTCGATAGAGTCTATCCTAGCTTGAAAACTAGGGCATTGTTAGATGAAAGAATGTTTGATATGAATAGATCTGGTAAGAATAACGATAAATATGTTATACCTATGCATAGAAAGAATGTTTGGACTAACCAATGGATGCAGGATCCTAGAAAGAATTTTTTGCAGGCTAGCTACCATGATCCTAGTGCACAGTACAAAAGAGGTTGGGGATCATTTACAATAAAGAGAGGATTAACCCTATGTTACAATTGCAGAAAACCAGGCCATCTAACTAAGGAATTCCTAGGTGGAAGACCTAGTTGTCTCTGTTGCAAATCTTTGGACCATGAAGTGTTGGATTGCCCTAGAATGATTTCTAATCTTGAAAGAATGAATATGAATGAAGACAACCCTAAGAAAGCTCTAGAAATAGCTGAATCTCAGAAACAATCCAAGAAAGTATTACTACAGATGAAAGAGACCCTGAATGACCACTGACATTTTAGGTTATCAAAGATCTTTAAAGAAAAAGAATGCATCGAAGTAAGAATAGGATATTTCGACATTGACTGTGTTCTTGATGAAGAAACACCAGTGAACATCATGCCAGAGAGAACTTGGGAAGCTATAGGAAGACCTTCTATGATCCCTTCACTAAGAGTAATAAGACTCTTTAGAGGAAAGCTGGTGACCCTATGTGGAAAGCTCACTCAGATATCTATGAATGCTAATGGAACTTCGACAGAAGAAGATTTTAAGATTATCAATTTTATTGAGGACAACGCCCCGTTTACTATGTTACTTGGAAAACCTTGGATTAAGATAGATCAAGCCATAAAGAAAGAAGAAGATTTTTTTTTAGAAAAACAGAGAAAAGAGTTAACGGATTTCATGACCAGAAGGATTTCACAGTTGATTGAAGAACATGAGAATAGATCAAATCCACTTACCGTTAGAGGCCTAGATGTCAAAGCTGAAAAAATGTCAGAAGGCTCACAGAAGAACGAAGCACATGTCCCAGTAAAAGAATAATTATTACCCCTAGGTCTTAGGAGAGAATATCACCAACGCAAAGTACCTATGTTCAAGGAAAATAAGAATCAAAATGGGAAGAGAATCCCTGAGATGAAGCTCACTGGAAAAAATGCTAGGAAACTAAGTAAAAGGAGAGATAAGATCGAAAAACTACAGAATACTTCAGAGGGAACCTCACAGAACGAGAAACTTGCATAAATTGAACTTCGCCGAGATATCAGACCAGTGGAATATGATATAACCATTTGACTACTGCTCCGAACGGGTCAAAAATCATTGATGGTTCGCCACTAGACCATCAGACCGCACCATAACGAACATAACATGAGTTAATAGCGCCTCATACCCATTGCAAGTAGACTGTTGCTAAATTTCTTACTTAGTCTACCGCACCATGCACCGAGAATACATTTTTCTAATTAAGAACTTGAGCCCACAACCTGAGATTATTTTTCACTGTGATCATCGCCTTGTTCTTTCACCCTCCACTACAGTTTCTGAATCCAATTCACACTTGATCTAATCGACCCTAAGCTTGTATGTCGGACGAGATCAACACAGTAGAGAAAGAAGTCGAAGAAGTTTTGGTTAACTTAATGACTAAGAGAGTCATGTCAGAAAGAAGGATGTCTGCAGGTGTGCAAGCATCGTCAACAGGAGGATTCCAAGCTTCTCCCTCAACTTCTTGCAGAGCAGGACCTTCCCGAACCATGACAGAGACAAGAAAAAAACACATAGACGACATTGCAAATGCCAAGATTATTCCACACATTCTGTCGACTTACATACCACCTCTGAGTGGTGGTATTAACCATGACAGTGTACCTAGAGACTTTGAGTATACTTTGATCATTGCGTACCTTCCGAAAGGGGTGCACGCAGTTCGAGCCGATCAAGACAAGCTCTCAAAGTTGAAGTTTAGTGACTTCAACCTCAGTGACAGGAAATTCTATAGTATGATTGCCCAACACAAGTATCTAATGAAGACGAAGGGAAATAACTCGAAGATCATCCCACAGTCTTGGACCCATAACCTAGCGCAGTCTACATTGCTAAATTTTATTAAGATCCCGCACTTTGGTAGACACCAGGAGGTGAATGCGTGCATAAAGTTGCTTCTATATTGCTATCACAGAGGATACCTATGGACAAACCAATGCATCATTGTTGATCCAACCTTGATCAATCAGATCATAGGGCTTAGCATGCAAGGCCCTGACCCATATGAGTTCTACCCTGGCAAGACCTCTGACCGAGCATTAGCACAGAGAATTAAGGAAACCTATGGTGATGTCGAGAAGGGAACGCGACGCTACAAGGTAGCCTCTATCCAGAGTGGTGCAGTGGGCCTTTCCTTTCAGTTGATCGCGAGCAAGTTAGTTCGTAAGAATAAACCAACTCAAGTGACCATATTCGTGGTCAACCTCGTAGGAAAGTGCACAGAGGGATTACATATGAACTGGGTGCAGTACCTTGTCAACCAACTAGAGATTGATTGCAGAGAAATGCAACACCAAGGGTATGACTTCCACTTTAGTTGGATTCTCATACTGATCACTTTCATTTCCTGGGAGCTACCAGAAGGCACCACTTTCCTGGATATAGAACCCTTCGAACCACTGGCCGCGAAGTTCTGTATGTTGAGGTATTCTAGCGACATGAGAAAACAATGGCAGTGCAATGCCATCTTCCACGCCTACTACAACCAGTTGAAGATCACAATCTAGTCTACACCACGCATCACCCTAAACACACTTTATAGGTTTAGACCCTTGATGAAGTTCAGCGTGGACTACCACTTCACCTACATTACAACACACACTGATGAGCATAAACAACAATTCCAGTCATATTACAAATTGATAGAAGATGACTTGGAGGATATTACCAAGGAATGGTCGACAGACCTCCTTGTTCCAGTGGACCCCGCAGATATGTACGATGTGGATATCCCTAAAACTATGTCGGACACACCTGGACCAAGTAAAATGAAGAAAACTGATGAAGTGCATGATGTCCATAGCACATCGGTGGAGACATCTTCGACCTCACCTAAGTAGGGAGATGATGGTGGAGAACTAGGTGGCATGGAAGTCGAGCAAAACAAAGGCGAAGTTACTCTGCCTAGAGACGAAGAGGATCCAACTAAGAAAAGGAAGGTTACTCCGCCAAAGCCTTCATCTCCAAAGAAATCCAGAGCCACCAGGGCTACGTTTAAGACTACCCTCACCTCAGACGACTTCGACTTCTTAGTCGCTGCATTGAATGATGCTTCATTGGAGATCGCAGAAAACCAAGAAGCAAAGCATGAGGAGGTATTCAGCCGAATCAAGGGTGAACTTTGAGAAGTGCAACAAGCACTACAATCCAACCACACAATTTCTATTGCACCCTCGACAAGTGGAACAAAAGAATCAGGAGATGAGCCAACCCAATTGCACCAGATCGCCAATAAAGTTGAAGCTCGCCTTCGATGAGCTCAGGAAGAGACAATGCAAGCTACCCAAGATTTGGCATAGGCACAAAAATATATGCTAGAACAACGCAGTAATGCAGAACAAGAAAAACTAGCTCTTCAAGCAAAGTGGGAGGAAGAGAAAGAAGCACTACAATAAGACAGGGAACAATTGCTCACAAAGCAACTCGAAGTACAGGAACGGGTTCACATAGAACTTCACTCTATGATAATCATTGAAGTGCAGATAGAAGAATGAGTTACACAACAGATGGCACAACTGGAAGGAGTGATCCAACAACTTCAACAACACATCATAGACCTGGAACTTCGCACTGTGCCTGAGACACCTCAAGAAATAAGAGATCTAAGAGAGGCCACTGCCCGAAGTGCAGTTGACCGACTAAAATCATTTTCCTTGGAATACAAGCAGTTGATCTCCAAAAGCACCCATATGTATGAAAGCCTCATGGAAAATCCAGAATTACAGGCATTAGAGTCGCAGCTCCAACACGCACAATAGTAGGCAGACACGTTACAAGCACAGCTAAAGGCCTTGTCACCAGTTGAGATAATGAAGAGGTTTCTAGAGAAACACACGACCCAACAACAAGTACACAAACTCTAGAGTAAAGTAATGGAAGTCTCTCAACGACTTCAACCAATGCAAGAAAAGGCATGCCAATTATTCACTGAACTTGAAAGCCAAGGAGTAGAACTTGAACAGGTTGTGAGTACAACAAAACAATGCCTCGAAGGACCAGTCAATGATGCACTTATTCAGGAGTTCACTGAGAAAGAAGCAGTAGCACTGCAACAGATTGAAGAAGCTCGAGCCAAGCTTGAGGCGTTCAAAGTGGAATTGCTCAAACCAGAGTGACTCGGGACGAGTCACAGGTGAGTGTTGGGGGCCTATTGGCCCTTGACCAAGTTGTGAGGAACACTTGGTCATATTTGACCATTTTTGGGACTTCGACAGTTTGTCAAAGATGCAGTGCCAGACAAAGTAGAGATCATAGGATCTTGATCCACTTTCAGGCCCCTTTTTGGGTTTTGGGACAATGTAATGGGAAAGGGATGTCGGCCTGTGGGTTCACCCACACTTAGGCCCACTTTTGTATTTATAAATAGATGTCTAGGTGAAGTAAGTAAAAGGATGGTATCCTATCTATGTGATGTAAGCTAAGTTCTAGTAGTGCTCTGTGCATGACTGTAGAAGGGTTACAGAGCTAAGTGCAAGTTATTATAGATATTATAGAAGGCTTTGTGCTACAACACAAGGAAGAAGGATCTAGCGAGATGCACATATCTTTTGTCCTATGCCCAGAAGGGTTTTTGGTGACTGTGTGTTGTAGCCGATTGAAGACATTAATAAAGAAGAAGCGTTGGTGGATGTAGCCCCAGGGTGGGGGTGAACCACGTACATGTTGTGTTGCTCTGCTTTGTGTGATGTATCGATGTGTTTCTATGTGATGAATGTTAGATGGATCTGATGTTGCTTTGTGCCTAATCATGTGAATGAATGCTAGATCTGACCTATATGGATGTGCTTACTACTTGAATCTTCTAGATCTAATGTGTTCCTTTTATGTTAAGTGTTATTAGATGATGGATCTGGTTGCATACTGCGATACTCTGTAATTAGGGTACGTCTGCGCTATTACTAAGAACTGAATATTGATGAATATTAACTGCTCTGTTAAGTGTTAGAATCACGGATCTGTGTCCTAGCTAAGGTTGCAGGCATCTGAGTCCTGCAACCACCCCTGCCTCTACCTCGGGTGAGACTGCCCCTGTGCCAACATGCATTTTGCAACACCATTTTGTTGAGGAGTGTGGGGAACCAATCGCTTCCAGTCAATACTATATCAAAAAAGGTATTCCTAAAAATTTTGATTTACATACTCACCACCATTGTCTGATCTCAGGCACTACAGGTCGAACACATTTCTTTTCAACAAAGGCCCTAAATTCTTTGAACTTTTCAAAGACAAGATTCTTGTTTTCCAGAAAATAAACCCAAGTGAAATGAGAGAGATCATCAATACAAGTTAAAATATACCTTGCACCTATTAAGGAAGGTATATTGATGCAATAAAGATCACTATGAACCAGCTCCAAGAGGTTCTATGCTCACCACACTTTTCCAGATTCAAAAGGTGCATGATGATATTTACCCAGCACACAACCTTTGCAGACTCCATCAGGGGAAAATAATTTAGGTAGAACAACAACCACATTTTTTTTCCATCGACTACAGACTTAAAAAATTTATGTGTTTGATTTGTTCATGCCAAATTCGACTTTGTTTATTAGTGCGAGCAACAAGAGAAATTGGCTCAGAGTCGATTCGATTCGAGTCACAAAACTTATACAAACTGTCCTTCGGGTCTAGAAACCCACCAACGACAATTGATTGACCATTTTTCAGATCTTTGACAAAGAAATGATCAAGAAAAAATTCCACAATCTTATTTGTTTAAGTTAATTGAGAAACCAACAACAAATTTGCACTGAGATTCGACACATAATAGATGTTGAAAATATTTCCATGTCGACAGGGAACATCACCATGACCATCAATGTCGAGAGAAAATTCATCAGTAACATAGATCTTTCTCTCCACAACTTTATCTAAGGAAGTGAACAAGGAATAATCCTTAGCCATATGATGAGTGCATCCAATGTCAATAACCCATTAATTTTTCCTGGAATGAGAAAAAAATGCTTGAGAAGTTCCAACTTGGAAGGTGAAATTATCAATAGGTTGAGAAACAACAAACACGTCTCCTTCAAGTTGCTATACCTTCTCCTCTAAGTCGTCTCTCTTCTTGTTAAAATTTCTCTCCACATCCCCAACATTTCCATAGTATTGACATGCCTTCTTCTTTCGACTCTTCTAACTAGATGTCGATTCATCAGTCCTCCCTTTAGCTTTTTGGTCAAGAAACTCTAGTCTTTGTATAGGGGTATCAAACCATTCTCTTTCCTTATGATTCACCTTGCCTTTTCCCTTGAGAAAGTGATCTTGATGTTTACCACCAAGCTTACCTTCATTAAGCAATCTGTGTTGACCAGTAATCAATAAGCTACAAACAACTTCAAAGGTATAATCCTTACCATCTTCCTTGCGTGCCTGCCAGTTAGTGCAGAATATCAACACAAGCACATCAAATGGTGTTCTCATGTTCATTAGGACCAACTCAATGAGTTGTCTTTATTTCTTCTGACAGTTCTTTTTGCACTCGCCCAATTTCAACTGCAACTCTTTCACACATGCCAAATAGTCCTCAATTTTTTTGAAAGACCGAAGATTGAGAGAGATCGACTCTTTTTCTAACTGCATGACATGGCTTTCATTGACTTTTTCAAACAAAGACTTTGATTTCTTCCAAACTTGATGAGAGCATTCGATTCCATTGATATGGAACCAAATCTCCGATGAGATATAGGTTGTGATGACCCCTACAACCTCATCCTTCTTTCCATCGACAACGAACTTCATATGATCGTTCATTAGATTTGGAATCATAGTATTTGTATGTTGCCACAATCCTTTACTCTTCAACAAGGTTTGCATATATGGTGACACGATAACATAATTTGATCCACTTAGAAGAAAGGATCAATTTTCGAAGTCATCTTCGATATCTAAAAAATATGATCTATTTCCACGGGTTACAGTCAACAAATCATAGGCCTAGAGTCAATCATGAACATATTCGACTCAGTAATATTTGCATACAATATGCGAGGTATAATGCAATCACTCTCATACCATTTCGGGGATTGGGTGTAACCTGATATGAAAAAAATAAATATAATTGCGGATAATTGAAGAGGAATAACTTCAGAAAAGATCGGTGGCGTCTAAAGACATCGTTACAACACTTAAGTACAGTGCATTATGATAAGGACATCACAATGCATATTGAACATTCTCAACACTATTCAACATGATGTGTTAATAATGACCCATTGGGTCTGCTATTTATAGCCTTAAGATCTATCCAACTTCTTTGGAATCCTAAAGATATTCTCCACATACAACTGTTGGTGGTTAGAGTTGAGTCCATCAAATTCGTGTTATCTAGTCGACTTGTCAAAGTTTCTCAAGTCGATCGTCCATGCATCCAACCCACAACCGATTTATTGGATGGTCGATCCATTGATCGACTGTCGTCAACTGCTAGTCGATTGTCCAATCGACATGCTAGTTGACTACTCAACCGACTGATATAGACTTATGTTTGATATCTTGATAACTATTTCTATTTTTTGGTTGATCTCCCGACTAACTGATTCCAGGAGAAGTGCAATGAACCATTGGAACATGAGGTTCCAACAATTTGCATCCTTGAGCATTATTGGTATATTTTTGAACATCAAGGAGATATTTTAGCCATGATATCTCCTTGGCTTCCAAATTAGTCATGCTTTTTTCTTTGGTTCCTTGAATTAAGATGACTCTCTTGAAAGACCCCATGCTTGAGAAACCACTTTTCTAGGTGTTATTTCTTCATGATTGAACACAATTTTGTTTCTAGCTAACCAAATCTTCCAACTCAAGGAAATATGGATTGTTGTCCATATTTTTTTAGGATAGGTTTACTCTGGAAGGTTCTAGGATAATGATTATGCCAAGTTAGAAATGCTCCTTTCCATATCCTTGGTATGTTCATTTGTATATTTAGATTTGACAATAGCAGTTCTAGACTATTTTTGAGAATTCACATTCTAGAAATAAGTGAACATGCTCTTTGAATTATTTACACATGGGGCATATATAGGGACCTTTTATTCATTGATTTTTAAAATTCTCGACTGTTAGAATTTTTCCATGACTAAAAAATCCAAGAAAACATTTTTATTTTGGGAAGACCATTAGTTTTCCGTATTGCCTTCTAGATTGTTGCTCGAGGTTGTTGACACATTTCTTCAATCTGAATTTTGTATCCTTATTTGAATATATAAATGTTTCCTCTTAGACCCCATCCTCTTGGATCATCAACCTCTTTACTTATTGGAGCAACTCCTCTAAGGTTGGTCAATGATATTTTTTATTTCTCATTTAAATTTCAGGGGAGTTTCTCCAATTTCCAAGTCACCCAATGCTATTTATTGTCCCAATCTAGGATATATATTATAGACTTAATTCCTCATGACTCCATCCAAACCTTCATTTCATTGATATCTGGACAATAAATAATAGGAGGCTTCCCAAGAATTATATTCTCCTAGATCTGTATTTGGAAACCATTTCCAAGCACCTAAGATATATGCTCTTGCATGATGGTAGATAACGCTTTATATACCTTCTAAATTGGAGAGCTCATCCACTTTAAAAGAGATCTGTCAAGACATTTGAGGTGGTTTAATTGTGATTATTTCTTTAAGATAACAATTTTCCACCATGCCTTTTGACCTAAAACTAGACACCACAATTTTTTTTCCCTATCCATAAGCTGAGGATCTTTAATCGCAAGGCTACCATTATCCAAAGGATAGGTAACTATGCTCAAATTTATCAGGTGGAATGTTTTGGCATTTGACTTGCCTCCCTACCACAAAAACTTCCAAAACAATGCCCCTATTTTTTGGATAATTCTAGAAAGTGACAACATTGCATTACATTGAAATATAGGTAATGAAAATAGCATAACTTTTATAAAAAATACCCTCCCATGTGGGTTTAACCATTGCGTTCCCCACTGCGACATTTTATTCTTGATTTTCTATACCTTTCCAATCAATTTCTTTGGAATTGTAAAAAAAACAGGGATCCATGGATAGTTAAATGAGGACCAATTTAAGGTGCATGAGGACTCCATATTATTTGTTATGGAAGTCATGATATGAGGAGAGGCATTCCAACCATATATACAAATCTTGCTTTTTTTTACACACTCCTCAAAGGAATTGAAACATACATCCATAAGAGCTTTGAAATGCTCTATAATCACAACAAAATCCTCACCAAGAAGTAAAATGCCAACAACAAATTGTGAATGGTTCAATCCCTTGGCTTCTCTCATGATTGAGATTCCTTGCAAACAACCCGCCCATGTTTCAAATTCCAACCTTCTACTTAAGGAATATCCCATGATGATGTACATGAGAGGTGATAGAGGGAATCCCTTCCTTAATCCTCTTTTACTTTGAAATAAGTATGAATGTATACCATTTACTAGAGGACTGATCTAGGATCCTCCAACACAAGTGTTTATCCAACATATGAAATTATAAAAAAAAAAAACAATTTTTTTTAGAGTTGCAAAAAGAAAAGAAATATGTACCTGATCAAATGCATTAACCATGTCCATTTTGATCACATTCCTTTCTCTTTTCTCCATCTTCTTGATTGTATTTCCTCTTGAACCATAATGATATCTATAATCTAGCTTTTAAAAATAGACCCACCCTGATTTTCATAGATGATTCTTGGGAGGATCTTCTTAAGATGGTTAGCAATTATTTTAGAAAGGATTTTATAGGAAGAGTTACATAAAGAGTTTGGATGAAATATAGAAAAGGAGGATGGGGTTATATTCTTTGGCGATAAGGGTAAGAAAAAATAATTGGTGCTTCCACCTACCATATGCATTTTCTCTTGAGCATTACAAAAATTTGCATAAGTCTCTTTTAAAAATATACCAACATGCATGATAACAAAAAATAGAGAATTTGTCAGGTCTCGATGCCTTTCCAGGCTCTAAACCCCAAATAGTTGATATGAGCTCCTCTTTTTTCTATTTCTTTATCTATCTCTGCATGCTTTGAGTAAGTGACAAGGTTGGGGTTTCCTATAAGATTGCATCAATAGATTCTAGTATTTTGTCTTCCTCCTTAGTCTATAATCCTTTGAAGTAATGATAAGATTCACTTTTTATTTCTCTAAAGTCTAAAGTTTTCTCACCATTGGACTTTTGGATTTCATTAACATTGTTTCTTGTCTACTAGGCTTTGGATTGTTTGTGAAAAAAGGAGGTGTTTTTATCTCCCACATTCAACCAAAGGCTTCAAGATTTGATCCTCTAGTGTTCCTCCTCTTTTCTACGAGAAAATATATATTTTAGTATAAGTTTTACTCTTCTGATTGCAACTGCTAAGTTACTTTTGATTGTTCCATTTTTTCCTAAAGATTTTCTAACTAAGATTGCAACTCTTTTCTTTCCAATGTTGGTTCCTTATAATTTATTTTTTCCCAATCCTTGAGAGAAACCTTGGTTTATTTAATCTTATAATCCCATATAAAGACTAGGGAACCTTCAAAATTTTGAACCCATGGCTTTGCAATTGTTTCCTTGACTTTTTCATCTAGCAACCATAGAGGGTTAAACTTGAAAGGGAGGGGGATAAAATATCTTTTTTGAAGGATCAATAAGATGATTGGACAATGATATTAAGTCACAAAGGAAAGATGGAAGATAATATTTAATATC
>ML790852.1:169453-186428 GCA_009831015.1 Picea engelmannii
CCAAAAGAGAAAATTATTGGGGACCTTTCAGAAGAAGTTCCATAAAGAAATAAACATCCAAACTGAGAAGAATTTCTTGAAATTTTCAAATAGGGAGACTCCATGATAATTAGAAGAATACTTGAGCTCTATGCTTGAGGTCAGAATGCAACATGTCACCATGCCCTATATTTCCTATTCTTGAAACCAAGCCTCTAGGTCTTCACAATATTTCCCCCAGATCCTTCACATGAAAGGATTCCAAAACCAACATTTCAACTTAAACTAAAAATTCCAACTAAAAGAAATAAAAGGATAATGGTAAGAAGTAGACCACTCCTCCAAAGTCATAACTGGAACTTCCATGTGCCCATTAAATTGTGTGAAAAAATCCCAGATGCTCTATGCCATCCCATCCTTCCAAGGCTAATAAAGAATACCTGATGTGAGTGATAACTAGTAGCATGTCGGGCCACCCTTATAGTCCTTTACACATGCAAGTTATAGATTTGATTCCACTTGTCTTAGATTATTATAATGATCATTTGATAAGAAATGGATTGATAAACTTAGAGGAGGTTGCAAACTACCTCTCCCCCACCCATTTTTCCACAAACAACTAAGAGATAAATAACATGCCTTATTGGTTGTTGCATTTTTTGGTTGATTAAGACCTCTAAGAACATGAAATAATTTAACTTTCTCAAATCCTTTTTTGGGTGTGACAGTATTTAATTGAGATGGGGGTATTTAGGGAGGGATTTGGAGACTAAGTGACATATGACTATGATCAATCTCCAATCACTATCATCTTTTTTATGCCTTGATTTTCCATTATCTAGACTCCTAACCAAAGGGCCAGAGCCTCAACCTGATTATTAGAGGTTTTTCCAATTCCCCATACATAAGATTTTTCATATTTTTCTTTAGGGTGGAAGATAACACCCCCCCCCCCCCCAAACCACCACACCTACCACCCTTAATTTACCTTTCGAGGCTCCATCAAAGAAAATATATTAGTGCTTTCTACTATAAATCTAATCTTGTAGTTCATATCTTAGAATTCTTAGCTGCTAACTTTGATGTTTCTAAGGTTTTTGTTGGGAATTGGGTCTAACTTGATATGAAACAAATAAACAAAATTGCAGATAATCGGAGATGATTAAATTCATAAAATATCGGTGGTGTCTAAAATAATTATTACAACACTTAAGCACAATGCATTATGATCAAAACATCACAATGCATATTGAACATTCTCAACAATGTTCATCATGATGTATTAATAATAACCCACCGAGTCTACTATTTATAGCCTCAAGATCTAACCAACTTCCTTGGAATCATGAGATCTTTTCCACATACAACCGTCGGTGGTTAGAGTTGACTCCATCAAATCTACGTTGTCTAGCCAATTCGTCAAAGTTGCTCGACCTGACAGTCCATGCATCCAACTCGTAGTTGATTTCTCGACGGGTTGATCCATCAACCAATTTTCTTTGACTACTAGTCTACTATCTGACTAACAGGCTAGTCGACTACTCAACCGACTAATATAGACTTTTGGTTGATCACCCGACTGACTGTTTCTAGCTGTTAGTCGACCAACCACCTACCATAATTGTAACTTCCTAAAGCGTAAGCATAGTACATAAATTGATAAAATTAGATTCAGATAAGGGTATATGTCAGTAATATTATCATCTATGCTGCAATAGACACGTGTGACAACCTTTCCTGAACCAAATATCTCAAATAGTTAGTATGTAGTTCGAAATTATTCATTTTTCCGTGAGTAACATGATTTTTAACAACTTGAATTGAACTTTGATTACCATAGTAGAGTGTAGTCGAGGTCTGTACAGGAAACCCAAGTCACCCAAGAGTTGGTGAATCCATATTGCCTCTATTCCAACATTAATGGCACCACATTATTCTACTTCTATAGTCAACAAAGAGACTACCTTATGTTGATTGCATGACCAAACCAATAGTCCAGTGTTGAAGTGAAACACATAGCCAGAAGTGGACTTCAAATCATCATTGTCTCCAGCCCATTCAGAGTCGGTGAAGCCAACCAATGAATTTGAAATTCAATAATATTTGATACCAAGATGAGTGGTACCCTGAAGATAACGAACAATTATTTTGACAACTTTCCAGTGGCTTTCCATGGGGTCTTGCATAAACCATGAAAACAAACTAACAACAAAAGAAATGTCAGGTCGACTGTGAGTGAGATAAATAAGATTGTCTAACAATTGTCGATAGAGTGTAGCATCGACTTTGGGAGACTGATAATTTTTACTCAGCTTAAATCCATATTGAAAAGGAGTAGCACATGGCTCACAATCTACCATCTTAAAATGTGTCAAGAGATCCATTACATTTTTAGATTGAGAAATGAATAAACCATCCGACAATTGTAATACTTGAAGATAAAAAAATAGTGCAAAATACCAAGATCTTTCATATCAAAGGAGTCAACAAGTTGTTTCTTCAATCTAAGAATGAGATCAATATTATTACCAGTTATGGCAAGGTCATCAACATATACAACAAAAATAAAGGTATTTCCATGAGTATGGAGTACATATAAACTATGATCAAATTCACAACAAGTGAAACCAAGATGAAGAAAGAAACTGTTGATCTTAGCATACCAAGCTCTAGGGGCTTGCTTCAAACCATAAAGAGACTTTTGAAGTCAACATACAATATTAGAACCTGTTACAAAACTAGAAGGCTATTCCATGAAAATTTCTTTAGATAGGTCACCATGAATAAAATCACTCTTCACATCCATCCGAAATGAGTAGCAAGGGAAAGAATTAGTCGAACCAAAATCATCTTTGCAACATGGGAAAATGTTTCAGTGTAGTCAATGTGTGCTTGTTGATAAATCCTTTCGCAACTAGGTGAGCTTTATGATTCTAAATGACACCTTGAAAGGTAAATTTGGTCTTGTAGATCCATGAATACTTCACAATGTTCTTCCCTTGGGGTCTAGAAAAAAAATATCAAGTACAATTCCTCATAAGAGATTCCATATCAGTCTACATAGCATGCTCCCATTCAGGTTTTCCTTGGGAATCTGAGTATGTAACAAGATCACAAGTTTCAAGCACATGAGTCATCAAAGAAACACTAGCATACTACTTCTGATTGGTGTTTGTCGACCTGAAGAAACATCACTGACATCAGGACTAGAAGCTTCAAGTGTCTTAGCAACCCATTTAGGTAGGAAAGAAAAGGATGAACTTGTGTCCATTGCAGAAGTCAGAACAATTTCTATCGAAGGATATGGAGGAACAATCTAAACATAAATAAACTGACTAGTTGACTCAAGAGAGGTCAACGAACTAGTTTAAACAAGAATAGATTTCAATAGTCTAATCGAAGGACCGAAGAATGAAACAAGAGATCCATTGTCGGAAACAACATCAAAGCGACCATCCTATAGTAAACTAGATGAGGCATTCAACAACTTAATGCCTGCACACTTCTCATCAAACCACACATTTATTCTGATGATGATATGATGTTTGATGGGGTCAATAGACGATACGATTTAGACTCTTCAGAGTAGCCCATCATGATGCAAGCATGAATCTTTGCATCCAGTTTCTTTCTGCAATAATCTAGAATATAAGCCCAAGAAACACATCAAAACACATGAAGGTGGTCGGCTAAGGGATTTCTTCCACACCATCATTCAACTCGGGTCGCATAATTGATAGCTCAAGTTGAAATTTGATTCAGAGGATAGTTTGCATATATTGCTTCATCCCAGAAGTGAGGAGGAAAGTATTTGGTCTACAAAATACATCTAGCCATTTCAACTAATGTTCTATTTTTGTGTTGTTGGCCCTTGACCAAGTTTTGAGGAACACTTGGTCATATTTGACTGTTATTGGGACTTCGACAGCCTATCGAAGATGGAGTGCCAGACGAAGAAGAGATCATGGGATCTCGGCCCACTTTCGGGCCCCTTTTTGGGTTTTGGGACAATGTAATGGGAAAGGGATGTCGGCCCATGGGTTCACCCACGCTTAGGCCCACTTTTGTATGTATAAATAGATGTCTAGGCGAAGTAAGTAAAAGGACAATATCTATGTGATGTAAGCTAGGTTCTAGTAGTGATCTATGCATGACTGTAGAAGGGTTACAGAGCTAAGCGCAAGTTATTATAGAGATTATAGAAGGCTTTGTGCTACAACGCAAGGAAGAAGGATCTAGCGAGCTACACAGATCTTCTGTCCTGTGTGAAGAAGGGTTTTTGGTGACTATGTGTTGTAGCCGATTGAAGACATTAATAAAGAAGAAGAGTTGGTGGACGTAGCCCCAGGGTGGGGGTGAACCATGTATATGTTGTGTTGCTCTGCTTTGTGCGATGTATCGATGTGCTTCTATGTGATGAATGTTAGATAGATATGATGTTGCTTTGTGCCTAATCATGTGAATGAATGCTAGATCTGACCTATATGGATGTGCTTACTTCTTGAATCTGCTAGATCTAATGTGTTCCTGTTATGTTAAGTGTTATTAGATGATGGATCTGGTTGCATACTGCGATACTATGTAATTAGGGTACGTTTGTGCTGTTACTAAGAACTAAATATTGATGAAGATTAACTGCTAAGTGCTCTGTTAAGTGTTAGAATCACAAATCTGTGTCCCATCTAAGGTTGCAGACATCTCAGTCCTGCAACCACCCATGCCTCTACCTCGGGTGAGACTTCATCTGCTTCACAGGTGTTGTTGAAAGGGTCGGTAGTTAGGGTTTTGTTGGTGTGTTGTTGTAGCGTTGAACCCTGGGTTTGCCCCTGTGCCAACAAATGGTTCCATTGCTGAGATCTGAAACTGTGATTGTTGGGAACTGAGAAAGAAGAAGCTTTGTGCAAAGATTCATCCTGAAACTTTGGAAGCTATGTGCTAAAGAAGGAAGGACATATATGAAGAAAAGAAGTCAGATTTGAACGCTTTGTGCTCTAAGAAGTTAAAGTGGAAGTCTCTGAAGAAAAGAGGTCAGATCTACAGAAAGAGGTAATATATGTAAGCTCCGTGCTCTGATAGAGGTAAGAACAACTAAAAGTTTTTAGATCCGAAAGATTTATGCTCTGTAAAAGTAAGATAAGTGAAAATTTTTGTTTCTAAAATATGGATCTAGGTATGCTTGATAGAGTCTATCCTAGCTTGAAAACTAGGGCATTGTTAGATGAAAGAATGTTTGATATGAATAGATCTGGTAAGAATAATGATAAATATGTTATACCTATGCATAGAAAGAATGTTTGGACTAACCAATGGATGCAGGATCCTAGAAATAATTTTTTGCAGGCTAACTACCATGATCCTAGTGCACAGTACAAAAGAGGTTGGGGATCATTTACAAGAAAGAGAGGATTAACCCTATGTTACAATTGCAAAAAACTAGGCCATCTAACTAAGGAATTCCTAGGTGGAAGACCTAGTTGTCTCTGTTGCAAATATTTGGACCATGAAGTGTTGGATTTCCCTAGAATGATTGCTAATCTTGAAAGAATGAATCTGAATGAAGAAAAGCCTAAGACAGCTCTAGAAATAGCCAAATCTCAGAAAGAATCCAAGAAAGTATTACTACAGATGAAAGAGACCCTGAATGACCACTGACATTTTAGGTTATCAAAGATCTTTAAAGAAAAAAAATGCATCAAAGTAAGAATATGATATTTCGACATTGACTGTGTTCTTGATGAAGAAACACCAGTGAACATCATGCCAGAGAGAACTTGGGAAGCTATAGGAAGACCTTCTATGATCCCTTCACTAAGAGGAATAGGACTCTTTAGAGGAAAGCTGGTGACCCTATGTGGAAAGCTCACTCAGATATCTATGAATGCTAATGGAACTTCGATAGAAGAAGATTTCAAGATTATCAAGTTTATTGAGGACAACGCCCCATTTACTATGTTACTTGGAAAACCTTGGATTAAGATAGATCAAGCCAGAAAGAAAGAAGAAGAAAAAGTTTTAGAAAAACAGAGACACGAGTTAACAAATTTCATGACCAAAAGGATTGCACAGTTGATTGAAGAACATGAGAATAGATCAAAGCCACTTACCGTTAGAGGCCTAGATGTCAAAGCTGAAAAAATGTCAGAAGGCTCACAAAAGAACGAAGCACATGTCCCAGAAAAAGAAGAATTATTACCCCTAGGTCTTAGGAGAGAATATCACCAGCGCAAAGTACCTATGTTCAAGGAAAATAAGAATCAAAATGGGAAGAGAATCCCTGAGATGAAGCTCACTGGAAAAAAGGCTAGGAAACTAAGTAAAAGGAGAGCTAAGATCGACAGACTATAGAATACTTCAGAGGGAACCTCATAGAACGAGAAACTTTCATAAATTGAACTTCGCCGAGATATCAGACCAGCGACATAGGCCACTTTGCTGAGGCAAATAAATATAGCCATTGGAATATGATATAACCGTTTGACTACTGCTCCGAACAGGTCAAAAATCATTGATGGTTCGCCACTAGACCATCAGACCGCACCATAACGGACATAACATGAGTTAATGGCGCCTCATACCCGTTGCAAGTAGACTGTTGCTAAATTTATTACTTAGTCTACCGCACCATGCACCGAGAATACATTTTGCTAACTAAGAACTTGAGCCCACAACCTGAGATTATTTTTCACTGTGATCATCGCCTTGTTCTTGCACCCTCCACTGCAGTTTCTGAATCTAGTTCACACTTGATCTAATCGACCCTGAGCTTGTATGTCGGACGAGATCAACACAGTAGAGAAAGAAGTCGAAGAAGTTCTGGTTAAATTAATGACTGAGAGAGTCATGTCAGAAAGAAGGATGTCTGTAGGTGTGCAAGCGTCATCAATAGGAGGATTCCAAGCTTCTCCCTCAACTTCTTGTAGAGAAAGACCTTCCCGAACCATGACAGAGACAAGAACAAAGCACAGAGACGACATTGCAAATGCCAAGATTATTCCACACATTCTGCTGACTTACATACCACCTCTGAGCGGTGGTATTAACCATGACAGTGTACCTAGAGACTTTGAGTATACTTTGATCACTGTGTACCTTTTGAAAGGGGTGCGCGTAGTTCAAGCCGATCAAGACAAGCTCTCAAAGTTGAAGTTTAATGAATTCAACCTCGGTGACAGGAAATTCTACAGTATGCTTGCCTAGCACAAGTATCTAATGAAGACGAAGGGAAAGAACTCAAAGATCGTCCCACAGTCTTGGACCCAGAACCTCGCGCAGTCTACATTGCTAAATGTTATGAAGATCCTGCACTTTGGAAGACACCAGGAGGTGAATGCATGCATAAAGTTGCTTCTATCTTGCTATCACAGAGGATACCTATGGAAAAACCAATGCATCATTGTTGATCCAACCTTGATCAATCGGATCACAGGGATTAGCATGCAAGGCCCTGACCCATATGAGTTCTACCCTGGAAAGACCTCTGATCAAGCATTAGCACAGAGAATTAAGGAAACCTATGGCGATGTCGAGAAGGGAACGCGACGCTACAAGGTAGCCTCTATCCAGAGTGGTGCAGTGCACCTTTCCTTTCAGTTGATCGCGGGAAAGTTAGTTTGTAAGAATAGACCAACTCAAGTGACCATATTCATGGTCAACCTCGTAGGAAAGTGCGTAGAGAGATTACAGATGAACTGCGTGCAGTACCTTGTCAACCAACTAGAGATTGATTGCGGAGAAGCGCAAGACCAAGGGTATGACTTCCACTTTAGTTGGATTCTCATACTGATCACTTTCATTTCCTGGGAGCTACCAGAAGGCACCACTTTCCTGGATATAGGACCCTTCGAACCACTGGCCGCGAAGTTCTGTATGTTGAGGTATTCCAACGACATGAGAAAACAGTGGCAGTGCAATTCCATCTTCCACGCCTACTACAACCAATTGAATATCACAATCCAGTCTACACCACGCATCACCCTGAACACACTTTATAGGTTTAGACCCTTGATGAAGTTCAGCGTGGACTACCACTTCACCTACATTACAACGCACACTGATGAGCATAAACAACAGCTCCAGTCATATTACAAATTGATAGAAGATGACTTGGAGGATATTACCAAGGAATGGTCGACATACCTCCTTGTTCCAGTGGACCCCACAGAGATGTACGATGTGGATAGCCCTAAAACTATGCCGGACACACTTGGACCAAGTAAAATGAAGAAAAATGATGAAGTGCATGATGTCCATAGCACATCGGTGGAGATATCTTCGACCTCACCTGAGTAGGGAGATGATGGTGGAGAACTAGGTGGCATGGAAGTCGAGAAAAACAAAGGCGAAGTTACTCCACCTAGAGACGAAGAGGATCCAACTAAGAAAAGGAAGGTTACTCCGCCAAAGCCTTCATATCGAAAGAAATCCAGAGCCACCAGGGCTACGTTTAAGACTACCCTCACCTCAAACGACTTTGACTTCTTAGTCGCTGCATTGAATGATGCTTCATTGGAGATCACAGAAAACCAAGAAGCGAAGAAGGAGGAGGTATTCAGCCGAATCAAGGGTGAACTTCGAGAAGTGCAACAAGCACTACAATCCAGCCACACAATTTCTATTGCACCCTCGACAAGTGGAACAGAAGAACCAGGAGATGAGCCAACCCAATTGCACCAGATCGCCAATAAAGTTGAAGCTCGCCTTCGATGAGCTCAGGAAGAGACAATGCAAGCTACCCAAGCTTTGGCATAGGCACAAAAATATATGCTAGAACAACGCAGTAATGAAGAACAAGAAAAACTAGCTCTTCAAGCAAAGTGGGAGGAAGAGAAAGCAACGCTACAACAAGACAGGGAACAATTGCTCGCAGAGGAAATCGAAGTATAGGAACGGGTTCACAAAGCACTTCACTCTGTGATAATCATTGAAGTCCAGATAGAAGAATGAGTTACACAGCAGATGGCACAACTGGAAGGAGTGATCCAACAACTTCAACAGCGCATCACAGACCTGGAACTTCGCACTGTGCCTGAGACACCTCAAGAAATAAGAGATCTAAGAGAGGCCACTGCCCAAAGTGCAGTTGACCGACTAAAATCCTTTTCCTTGGAATACAAGCAGCTGATCTCCAGAATCACCCATATGTATGAAAGCCTCATGAAAAATCCAGAATTACAGGCATTAGAGTCGCAGCTCCAACATGCACAGTAGTAGGCAGACATGTTACAAGCACAACTAAAGGCCTCGTCACCAGTTGAGATAATGAAGAGGTTTCTAGAGAAACGCATGACCCAACAACAAGTACACAAAATCTAGAGTAAAGTAATGGAAGTCTCTCAACGACTTCAACCAGTGCAAGAAAAGGCATGCCAATTATTCACTGAACTTGAAATCCAAGGAGTAGAACTTGAACAGGTTGTGAGTACAACAGAACAACGCCTCGAAGGACCAGTCAATGATGCACTTATTCAGGAGTTCACTGAGAAAGAAGCAGTAGCACTGCAACAGATTGAAGCAGCTCGAGCCAAGCTCAAGGTGTTCAAAGTGGAATTTCTCAAACCAGAGTGACTCGGGACGAGTCACAGGTGAGTGTTGGGGGCCTGTTGGCCCTTGACCAAGTTGTGAGGAACACTTGGTCATATTTGACCATTTTTGGGACTTCGACAGTTTGTCGAAGATGCAGTGCCAGACAAAGTAGAGATCATAGGATCTCGACCCACTTTCAGGCCCCTTTTTGGGTTTTGGGACAATGTAATGGGAAAGGGATGTCAGCCTGTGGGTTCACCCACACTTAGGCCCACTTTTGTATTTATAAATAGATGTCTAGGCGAAGTAAGTAAAAGGATGGTAGCCTATCTATGTGATGTAAGCTAAGTTCTAGTAGTGCTATGTGCATGATTGTAGAAGGGTTACAGAGCTAAGTGCAAGTTATTATAGAGATTATAGAAGGCTTTGTGCTACAACACAAGGAAGAAGGATCTAGCGAGATGCGCATATCTTCTGTCCTGTGCCCATAAGGGTTTTTGGTGACTGTGTTCTGTAGCTGATTGAAGACATTAATAAAGAAGAAGCGTTGGTGGACGTAGCCCTAGGGTGGGGGTGAACCACGTACATGCTGTGTTGCTCTGCTTTGTGCAATGTATCGATGTGTTTCTATGTGATGAATGTTAGATAGATCTGGTGTTGCTTTGTGCCTAATCATGTGAATGAATGCTAGATCTGACCTATATGGATGTGCTTAGTGCTTGAATCTTCTAGATCTAATGTGTTCCTTTTATGTTAAGTGTTATTAGATGATGGATTTGGTTGCATACTACGATACTCTGTAATTAGGGTACGTCTGCGCTGTTACTAAGAACTGAATATTGATGAATATTAACTGCTCTGTTAAGTGTTAGAATCACAGATCTGTGTCCCAGCTAAGGTTGCAGACATCTGAGTCCTGCAACCACCCCTGCCTTTACCTCGGGTGAGACTGCCCCTGTTCCAACATGCGTTCTGCAACACCGTTTTGTTGAGGAGTGTGGGGAACCAACCGCTTCCAGTCAATACTATATCGAAAAAGGTATTCCTAAAAAGTTTGATTCACATACTCACCACCATTGTTTGATCTCAGGCACTACGGGTCGAACACATTTCTTTTCAACAAAGGCCTTGAATTCTTTGAACTTTTCAAAGATAAGATTCTTGTTTTCCAGAAAATAAACCCAAGTGAAATGAGAGAGATCATCAATACAAGTTAAAATATACCTTGCATCTATTAAGGAAGGTATATTGATGCAACAAAGATCACTATGAACCGGCTCCAAGAGGTTCTATGCTCGCCACACTTTTCTAGATTCAAAAGGTGCATGATGATATTTACCCAACACACAACCTTTGCAGACTCCATCAGGGGAAAATAATTTAGGTAGAACAACAACCACATTTTTTTTCCATCGACTACAGACTTAAAAATTTTAGGTGTTTGAGTTGTTCATGCCAAATTAGACTTTTTTTATTAGTGCGAGCAACAAGAGAAATTGGCTCAGAGTCGATTCGATTCGAGTCACAAAACTTATACAAACTGTCCTTCGGGTCTAGAAACCCACCAATGACAATTGATTGACCATTTTTCAGATCTTTGACAAAGAAACGATTAAGAAAAAATTCCACAATCTTATTTGTTTAAGTTAATTGAGAAACCAACAACAAATTTGCACTGAGATTCGACACATAATAGATGTTGAAAATATTTCCATGTCGACAGGGAACATCACCATGACCATCAATGTCGAGAGCAAAGTCATCAGTAACATATCTTTCTCTCCACAACTTTATCTAAGGAAGTGAACAAGGAAGAATACTTAGCCATATGCTGAGTGCATCCAATGTCAATAACCCATTCATTTTTCCTGGAATGAGAAAAAAATGCTTGAGAAGTTCCAACTTGGAAGGTGAAATTATCAGCAGGTTGAGAAACAACAAACACATCTCCTTCAAGTTTCTAGACCTTCTCCTCTAAGTCGTCTCTCTTCTTGTTAAAATTTCTCTCCACATGCCCAACATTTCCATAGTATTGACATGCCTTCTTCTTTCGACTCTTCTAACTAGATGTCGATTCATCAGTCCTCCCTTTAGCTTTTTGGTCAAGAAACTCTAGTCTTTGTATAGGGGTATCAAACCATTCTCTTTCCTTATGATTCACCTTGCCTTTTCCCTTGAGAAAGTGATCTTGATGTTTACCACCAAGCTTACCTTCATTAAGCAATCTGTGTTGACCAGTAATCAATAAGCTACAAACAACTTCAAAGGTATAATCCTTACCATCTTCCTTGCGTGCCTGCCAGTTAGTGCAGAATATCAACACAAGCACATCAAATGGTGTTCTCATGTTCATTAGGACCAACTCAATGAGTTGTCTTTATTTCTTCTGACAGTTCTTTTTGCACTCGCCCAATTTCAACTGCAACTCTTTCACACATGCCAAATAGTCCTCAATTTTTTTGAAAGACCGAAGATTGAGAGAGATCGACTCTTTTTCTAACTGCATGACATGGCTTTCATTGACTTTTTCAAACAAAGACTTTGATTTCTTCCAAACTTGATGAGAGCATTCGATTCCATTGATATGGAACCAAATCTCCGATGAGATATAGGTTGTGATGACCCCTACAACCTCATCCTTCTTTCCATCGACAACGAACTTCATATGATCGTTCATTAGATTTGGAATCATAGTATTTGTATGTTGCCACAATCCTTTACTCTTCAACAAGGTTTGCATATATGGTGACACGATAACATAATTTGATCCACTTAGAAGAAAGGATCAATTTTCGAAGTCATCTTCGATATCTAAAAAATATGATCTATTTCCACGGGTTACAGTCAACAAATCATAGGCCTAGAGTCAATCATGAACATATTCGACTCAGTAATATTTGCATACAATATGCGAGGTATAATGCAATCACTCTCATACCATTTCGGGGATTGGGTGTAACCTGATATGAAAAAAATAAATATAATTGCGGATAATTGAAGAGGAATAACTTCAGAAAAGATCGGTGGCGTCTAAAGACATCGTTACAACACTTAAGTACAGTGCATTATGATAAGGACATCACAATGCATATTGAACATTCTCAACACTATTCAACATGATGTGTTAATAATGACCCATTGGGTCTGCTATTTATAGCCTTAAGATCTATCCAACTTCTTTGGAATCCTAAAGATATTCTCCACATACAACTGTTGGTGGTTAGAGTTGAGTCCATCAAATTCGTGTTATCTAGTCGACTTGTCAAAGTTTCTCAAGTCGATCGTCCATGCATCCAACCCACAACCGATTTATTGGATGGTCGATCCATTGATCGACTGTCGTCAACTGCTAGTCGATTGTCCAATCGACATGCTAGTTGACTACTCAACCGACTGATATAGACTTATGTTTGATATCTTGATAACTATTTCTATTTTTTGGTTGATCTCCCGACTAACTGATTCCAGGAGAAGTGCAATGAACCATTGGAACATGAGGTTCCAACAATTTGCATCCTTGAGCATTATTGGTATATTTTTGAACATCAAGGAGATATTTTAGCCATGATATCTCCTTGGCTTCCAAATTAGTCATGCTTTTTTCTTTGGTTCCTTGAATTAAGATGACTCTCTTGAAAGACCCCATGCTTGAGAAACCACTTTTCTAGGTGTTATTTCTTCATGATTGAACACAATTTTGTTTCTAGCTAACCAAATCTTCCAACTCAAGGAAATATGGATTGTTGTCCATATTTTTTTAGGATAGGTTTACTCTGGAAGGTTCTAGGATAATGATTATGCCAAGTTAGAAATGCTCCTTTCCATATCCTTGGTATGTTCATTTGTATATTTAGATTTGACAATAGCAGTTCTAGACTATTTTTGAGAATTCACATTCTAGAAATAAGTGAACATGCTCTTTGAATTATTTACACATGGGGCATATATAGGGACCTTTTATTCATTGATTTTTAAAATTCTCGACTGTTAGAATTTTTCCATGACTAAAAAATCCAAGAAAACATTTTTATTTTGGGAAGACCATTAGTTTTCCGTATTGCCTTCTAGATTGTTGCTCGAGGTTGTTGACACATTTCTTCAATCTGAATTTTGTATCCTTATTTGAATATATAAATGTTTCCTCTTAGACCCCATCCTCTTGGATCATCAACCTCTTTACTTATTGGAGCAACTCCTCTAAGGTTGGTCAATGATATTTTTTATTTCTCATTTAAATTTCAGGGGAGTTTCTCCAATTTCCAAGTCACCCAATGCTATTTATTGTCCCAATCTAGGATATATATTATAGACTTAATTCCTCATGACTCCATCCAAACCTTCATTTCATTGATATCTGGACAATAAATAATAGGAGGCTTCCCAAGAATTATATTCTCCTAGATCTGTATTTGGAAACCATTTCCAAGCACCTAAGATATATGCTCTTGCATGATGGTAGATAACGCTTTATATACCTTCTAAATTGGAGAGCTCATCCACTTTAAAAGAGATCTGTCAAGACATTTGAGGTGGTTTAATTGTGATTATTTCTTTAAGATAACAATTTTCCACCATGCCTTTTGACCTAAAACTAGACACCACAATTTTTTTTCCCTATCCATAAGCTGAGGATCTTTAATCGCAAGGCTACCATTATCCAAAGGATAGGTAACTATGCTCAAATTTATCAGGTGGAATGTTTTGGCATTTGACTTGCCTCCCTACCACAAAAACTTCCAAAACAATGCCCCTATTTTTTGGATAATTCTAGAAAGTGACAACATTGCATTACATTGAAATATAGGTAATGAAAATAGCATAACTTTTATAAAAAATACCCTCCCATGTGGGTTTAACCATTGCGTTCCCCACTGCGACATTTTATTCTTGATTTTCTATACCTTTCCAATCAATTTCTTTGGAATTGTAAAAAAAACAGGGATCCATGGATAGTTAAATGAGGACCAATTTAAGGTGCATGAGGACTCCATATTATTTGTTATGGAAGTCATGATATGAGGAGAGGCATTCCAACCATATATACAAATCTTGCTTTTTTTTACACACTCCTCAAAGGAATTGAAACATACATCCATAAGAGCTTTGAAATGCTCTATAATCACAACAAAATCCTCACCAAGAAGTAAAATGCCAACAACAAATTGTGAATGGTTCAATCCCTTGGCTTCTCTCATGATTGAGATTCCTTGCAAACAACCCGCCCATGTTTCAAATTCCAACCTTCTACTTAAGGAATATCCCATGATGATGTACATGAGAGGTGATAGAGGGAATCCCTTCCTTAATCCTCTTTTACTTTGAAATAAGTATGAATGTATACCATTTACTAGAGGACTGATCTAGGATCCTCCAACACAAGTGTTTATCCAACATATGAAATTATAAAAAAAAAAAACAATTTTTTTTAGAGTTGCAAAAAGAAAAGAAATATGTACCTGATCAAATGCATTAACCATGTCCATTTTGATCACATTCCTTTCTCTTTTCTCCATCTTCTTGATTGTATTTCCTCTTGAACCATAATGATATCTATAATCTAGCTTTTAAAAATAGACCCACCCTGATTTTCATAGATGATTCTTGGGAGGATCTTCTTAAGATGGTTAGCAATTATTTTAGAAAGGATTTTATAGGAAGAGTTACATAAAGAGTTTGGATGAAATATAGAAAAGGAGGATGGGGTTATATTCTTTGGCGATAAGGGTAAGAAAAAATAATTGGTGCTTCCACCTACCATATGCATTTTCTCTTGAGCATTACAAAAATTTGCATAAGTCTCTTTTAAAAATATACCAACATGCATGATAACAAAAAATAGAGAATTTGTCAGGTCTCGATGCCTTTCCAGGCTCTAAACCCCAAATAGTTGATATGAGCTCCTCTTTTTTCTATTTCTTTATCTATCTCTGCATGCTTTGAGTAAGTGACAAGGTTGGGGTTTCCTATAAGATTGCATCAATAGATTCTAGTATTTTGTCTTCCTCCTTAGTCTATAATCCTTTGAAGTAATGATAAGATTCACTTTTTATTTCTCTAAAGTCTAAAGTTTTCTCACCATTGGACTTTTGGATTTCATTAACATTGTTTCTTGTCTACTAGGCTTTGGATTGTTTGTGAAAAAAGGAGGTGTTTTTATCTCCCACATTCAACCAAAGGCTTCAAGATTTGATCCTCTAGTGTTCCTCCTCTTTTCTACGAGAAAATATATATTTTAGTATAAGTTTTACTCTTCTGATTGCAACTGCTAAGTTACTTTTGATTGTTCCATTTTTTCCTAAAGATTTTCTAACTAAGATTGCAACTCTTTTCTTTCCAATGTTGGTTCCTTATAATTTATTTTTTCCCAATCCTTGAGAGAAACCTTGGTTTATTTAATCTTATAATCCCATATAAAGACTAGGGAACCTTCAAAATTTTGAACCCATGGCTTTGCAATTGTTTCCTTGACTTTTTCATCTAGCAACCATAGAGGGTTAAACTTGAAAGGGAGGGGGATAAAATATCTTTTTTGAAGGATCAATAAGATGATTGGACAATGATATTAAGTCACAAAGGAAAGATGGAAGATAATATTTAATATCATCTTCCATAAAAAACACATGAAGGAGGAATCTATCTATTCTTGTAGCTATATGTCCTGGTCCAACTCTCGTATTCATCCACGTATACTTATATCTTCTTGGTTACAAATCTAAAAGGTTTGAATCTACCATGATACTTCCTCATTTTCTTTGAAAATATCATAGACAAAGGTTCCTCCATGTTTCTCTTCTTATGTGAACTCCACATTGAAGTCGCCTACCTAGATATAGAAGTTTATCTCAACTTTCTCTTTCATCTCCTTAATAAAGCTTGATCATTCTTGTTTTTTCCTATATTGCATGGGGGCATAGATGTTAAATATTTTAACACACATACAAATATTTTGACATACTGGATATGTCTATATCTAGTGTTTCAAATATATAATTTGATTTGCCTCTATTATCTCATTATTCCAAAGGGTGCATATCCCTCCTGATGCTCTTGTAGAGTTTACTGCTACTCCTTCACTTTCTCTCTAATGCCTCTTGATTACTGCCATAATTTTTAAATCTAATAATTTGGTCTCTTATATTAAGAGGATATTTGGATGTTTAGTTCTCATAAGATATCTAATTGCTTCTAGTTTGAACTTACTACCTAGTCCTTGACAACTCCAAGAGACTATTAATATTATTCAAGTAGGGGATTTTTTGTGGTGCCCCCCAATTTTGTTGACTTCTGTAATATTGGGATTTTAGTGAGAATATTCTTATTGCTTCATCCTAGCATGCTTTTGATGGAAGATTGAAGGCCCATATTCTTTTCTTTTTTAGTTGTTTCTTCTCTCTTTTCTTTGTGAGAATTTCTTCTGGGATTCTTAGGAAATCAATTATCCTAATTCTTCTTCCTCCATTTGTTGGGATTTTTT
>ML790852.1:195750-215090 GCA_009831015.1 Picea engelmannii
AGAGGTATATCCCACTTCTTCCATGCACTTATCTACCCCCTTATTACATCCACCCCACATTCCATAGATTGGGACTTAAGTCTCAAGAAAAAGGTTGATGGGGATAACATGGTATACATATGGCCATGGGTATAGTGACATAGCATAAAGAATAGACTCCCATGTGGCCTTAGGAATGAGGTAGCATGGTAGATGAGAATCAAGTGTTGGGGTGGCATCTAGTTGGCCAAAAATCACATAGTGAATGCATGCCATAGGGTTTCATAGAAGCCTCAACTCACACACAATAGTTTTGGGAAGCATTGGGACTTATAAATGATAAAATACTTTTGTACACAATGCATGTGAGATAAAGATTGAAGCATCAAATCTGTGGTCAAGGAAAAATAAAATAGCATCTGACAATGATTGAGTCTTAATTTTTCAATGGCCATATCCAAGGATATGTACAACCAATTAGGTGTGTGAGTGTTCAGTCAAAAGATAATGAAGAAAAATGTTTAATGTAAGAATCCTCATGAGTCGTAAAAGTCTTATTGGTTGATATTTATGGCATGAAAAATGTGCATTATTACACTACCATTTTCATATTTGGTAAATTAGAGAAGAATATCCTTTAATTTGACTGATAGGATGAGATGACCTAGAGACATGGAGAAGCATGCATCAACCTGTCATTAGATGACACATGGAAGATGGGTTCCACCTTTAATTCAAATGTGTAAATGCCCCATTTTTAAATAGAAAGAACCTAGATTTTTTATTTAAAAGGTCATTACCCTTACTTCTTCATTTTAGAAGTGCCCAAAGATACAAGCTATAGTATTCAAAATTCCATGTGTACATACACCTCATTGGAGGAACTCAAATAACAACCTTACACAAATGAAGGATATTATCAATGACTAATCTTTGACTGGCCATCGTGGGGGACATATGTCTCATCCAAAATAAAATATAATGATACCCATAAAATGTACAAGTGGGATTAAACAAGATTTGAAGACAAGGGGGTTGCCCATGCCTTTTTCTAGTAACAAATTTAAGATCCTAGTTGCATATCTACAAAACAAATGAATTATTCCATGCCCTCAAAAGAGATAAAATGAAATTGCTCATTCTTTCCCCATAAATGGTAAGTGAAAAGGTTATTAGATATTAAATTTCCCCTATGCTTTTATAGTTCAAATTTTCACAGAAGATGGTCAATAAAATTAGAATGTGAAATGTCATGCCTGCCAGAGGCATGGACATGTTCAACTCTCATGGGAATATTTTAAATAGTATTGGAAACATTGAAAGTGGTGGTTGGTTTCCATTTAATTCATAAGAGATTCTTCCCAACTAGCAAAGGGACTAAAAAACTATTTATCTAGAGTTTATTGATTGAGATAAGGTAGGCTGCATGGGATTGATTTCCATGTGTATTGGCTCTATAATGGATGTATTGATCTCAAACATGAATGCACAATATCACAATTATCATATGCATGGGAGTTATTTGATGATCTCATTAAGTGTGGATTTAATACTATCCCATTGATGTGTGGATCCATTACAAATAGGAGTAGTGGTTCATTTGTTAATGCCCTATTTCAGGTTGTAAATACATTTAACTAGGATCATGTTATTTAATAGACTTTGCTTGTATGTCAACAACTATGGATATTGAAGTTATTGTTTGAATTAATTACTTATGTCAATGGATAATACATGGTTTTGTAAGAGGATTTTTCCTCTTATGTTTGGATTTATTCTTTTAATGTTGGTCTAAAGTGTAAGTTTTAAACCTTTGAAGTGAAACAATGCATGAAAACTCTTAAGTAAAACAAAAATAACAACAATGGCATGCACGTAGTGACAAAGATTTACCCTAGAAATCATTAACCGATAAAACCAACAAACCTTAGAGCCGCACCTCTATCTTCCTCATTATATTAATGTCATCATTCACAATAGAATATATAGGTATTTTGTAGCATTGAAAACCCTAATATGTTAACCTAGATTAGATTACAACCCTAATTCCTGAACCAAAATTAGATTACAATGGGCTGAAAAACCATTCACCTAAAAACCAAAAAATAGGCCAAAGAGTGGACCAAAAACAACCCAAAATTTTTGGACAGAGGCTCCCGCCCCTGAATCATAGATGAGGAGGCCTAGATACCCCCCTTGTGACCCCCCTAGTGTGCTTGATGCATATGAATAATTCATGGGGATAACCATGCAAATAATATAACATATTCCCAACATTCTCTCACTTGTTGTTTTCTTTGCAAACAAGGAGGTTGGGATTTACAAGATCAACAATTCAAGGCATCAATGTCCATTACTTTTCTACACTAAGAGAATTTTGAAATACTAATAGACTTTTTTAATGAGTCTGCAACATTATTCAAAGTGTCAACCTTAACCAAGAACACCTTCTTGTCCTCAACCATGTCTCTCACTGAACATCAATATGCTTCATTTTATAATTATAAGTAGAGTTCTTTGCCAAAATGATTGCACTATGTCTGTGACAATCTAACCTTACAACTTGTTGTACAAACCCAATACCTAAACACAATATATATAACCATACAATTTCCTTACTTGCATGGGTTGTTGCCAACTTTTGTAGTTGAGAGTTCAAATACAACTTGTCTTTTTCTCATCTAATTGATTTCTCCTCCAAATAGGTTAAACACACAACCACTTTTATATATTCTATGATCTAGAGATCCAACCCGGTTTGTGTCAATAAATCCATGTAAATCAAACACTTTGTTTGGTTTGGGTCTTCCTTGGTAGAAAATTGCATAATCTGAAGTGCCACATAAATACTTGAAAACCCTCTTTACAATTGTCGAATGCTCCTTCCCTGGTTTTGACATATACTTTCTCAAAGCTCCCATTGCATGGGAAATGTCTAGTCTAGTACATACCATTGAATACATAAAAAATCCAACAACATTATCATAGGGAACACGAGACATGTCCTCTTCCTCTTCCCATGTCTTGGGACACTAATCTGCAGATAACTTTGCACTTACAAAAATAAGAACCTTGACCAATTTACATTCCTGCATATTAAACCTCTGCAATACTATCTCAACTTATTTCCTTTGATTAAACTAAATCTTCATTTTTTCCCGTTCTCTTTTAATTTCCATGCCCAAAATAAAATTTGTAGCACTAATGTTTTCACATCAAATTCAGAAGAAAACTGAGTTTTGACATCATTGATGATTTCCTTGTTGCTTCAAATCAACAACATATCATCAACATCCAATATCACATAAATAAAATGATCACCAAATAGCTTGGAATACACACAATGATCAACTTTGCTTCTTTAGAAATCAAGTCCCAATATATAAGCATCAAACTTTTGATATCACATTCTTGGTGATTGTTTTAATCCATATAGGGACTTTTTTAGCTTACAAACTAGATCTTTATTTCCCTTCACTGCAAAACATTATGGTTGTTTCATGTAGATTTCTTATTCAATATCCCCCTATAGGAATGTTGTCTTCATATCCATATACTCTAATTCAAGATCAAAAGGAGTAACAATAGACAAAAGAAATCTAATAGAATTTAATTTAGAAACATGAGAAAAAAATTGACCAAAATCAATTCCCTCCACTTGGGAATATCCCTTTGCTACTAAGCGAGTTTTATACTTCTCTACTTCACCTTTCGCATTCAAATTATTCTTAAATAACCATTTGCTACCAATGATTTATCTTCTACTTGGTAACTCAAATAGATCCCAAGCCTCATTCTTATCCAAGGTATCCATTTTTTTAACCATGGCGTTTCTTCATAGTTTACTATCCTATGAATCCACTACATCCCTAATAGTTCTAGGACCATCATTAGCAATAAATAAAACAAAACTAGAATGAAAATCAAGTGGACTATACCTTTCTAGTTTCCTTCTTTCCTGAATCGATCTCTTCAAAATTGGGATAGGAGGTTCTTCTTCTTTCGATTCATATTATTCTGTTGAGTCATATTCTTCATCCTCCAGCTCAAACTCGATTATATCTAGTTCTTTTTCCCTTGGTAGGACTTCATGTTTGGGAACATATTTAACCTCTCTCAAAACAACATCTCGACCATAACCAATCTTCTTAGTTATCGGGTTCCAAAGTTTATAACCTTTTATAACATCTTTATAAATAATAAAGATTCATTTTTAAGCTTTATTATCCATCTTACTCTTATTTTAATTTGGAACATGTACATAAGCATCACAAGCAAAAGATTTGAGATGTTTAAGAGAGGGTTTCTTACCAATCCATACCTCATGTGGAGTTTGTTGGAATACTGAGAGGGGTTGTGAATCAATATTATGCAATCTTTTACCACTTTTAATCAGAACATGTAACCACTAACTTCATCAACAATATATCATCAATATATCATGAGAAATATCAATCAACAAATCATAACAAATAACCACAAATACAAAGTACACCACAATTAACATGGAAACCCAAATTGGAGAAAACCACAAAATGCTTTCTTATATATCAAATATTACATTCATAGGAAGCACCCACTTCCAAATTATCCAACACAAACTAGAAGGAGGCACCAACCCCCTGATTTCTAGGCACCGACCTAAAGGAAGCACCAATTCCCATAGTTCTATGGCACTAACCGGAAGGAGGCTACGACCCCCTGATTTATAGGCACCAACCTGAAGGAAGCTCCAACTCCATGAGTTCTCTGACACCAACCGGAAGGAGGATACAACCCCCTTTCCTTACCCCATCCCACTGCTTTGAAATATAAGTGTAGACTCACTTTCACTACCACTGATCAACCTGTAACTGCCACTATCATTGCTACATCAACCTGTCACTGTCATTGATACATCAAACTGTCACTTTAACTGTCACTGTCACTGCCACTACCACTGCCACTGCACTGTCACTACCACTGCCACTGCCATTGTCACTGTCACATCAACCTGTAACTGATGATCAATCGATCATCCAACCTGTACCATACCATATTCTAAATATCCAAGCTGTGCCAATGTCTCAACAATGTGCCTCAAGTATGCACCATAACCATCAAGATGATATACCAAATGCATACCTAAAATATACACCAATATCACAAATATGTGTCTCTGACAAAGAATCATAACATTCATGAACTAAGTACCAAGGATATGTCTCAATCATGTATCAATAACACCAAAACATGGACCTCAACCACATGCAACCATATACCAAAAAGGGCCCCCAAGACATGCCTTAAGAATATTCCATACCATTCATGATACAAGCCTCAACAAGGCACATAAATGACATACCTTTACTCATGAAGAAACAATTGATACATACCAATTCAGATTAAGTAGTAACTATGTTTTACCATCATACCTTGTTGCAACCTGAACCAAACATCCTTTACAAATTTGGCTCAGCCTTGCTGGATAGATGCCAGATATCACACGGGGCCTCATGTGACAAACACTAAACAACCCACGGGGGTGCCTCGCAGGACACCATTAGACTGGCCCATGGGGTTCATCCAAACTAGGGTTTCCTAAAACCCTTCCTTCTCTGCAATTCTGAGACTTTCACATTTCTTTCTTCCTCAAATCCACTTCTTTAGATACGCTACGAAATACTTGCCAACATATCACATGAAATATAGACAAACATTGAACTTGTGTGTGTCATGGTGAGATGATTCTTGAGGTGTATTTATACTTTTCCAAGT
Organism: Picea engelmannii; assembly: GCA_009831015.1. NCBI lineage: Eukaryota > Viridiplantae > Streptophyta > Pinopsida > Pinales > Pinaceae > Picea > Picea engelmannii. The sequence continues at coordinate 201,487 of ML790852.1, forward strand.
GACTCGTTTTCCTCACTTTAGGGCTGACCTGTATTTTCTTGTTATGACTGTTTTACCCTTCAATTAATGACTTGTAACTTATTTTTGTAACTATTTAGGATCTTCGGGGATTCCAACTTCATGACCACATAACTCCTTAATCATGAGGATTTATGTGGTGTACCACCTACCATTGGAAATGACATGACAAAGCATATCCATCTATGAAGGTTTTGTATACACTTGAAGTATTCTTCAACTTTATTTTCCTCAGTCAACTTTGAGCCTCATGACCACACCTCTGGGTTTATTGTATACTTCTTCAAAGAGTGTTCATGTGAGGTCCATGCTTAAAGATACACCATAAGGGAACCACTTTGGATACTTCTTCAATTATACCTAATACTTCTAGAGGCTTATAGACTTCCTCTAAAGTTGACATCAATGACAATCAATTTTCCAACAATCTCTGGGCCCTTTGGCATTGATGGAAACACTCATACTCCCCTTGCAACCAATACTCCCCCTATATGCATGCGTTTTTTCTTTCTCCCCATTTTATATCAATGGCAAAGGGTAACTCCCCCTGATAAATTGTTTTTGAACTTTGACTCTTCCAGTGCTTTTGTCCATTGGTGCTTCCCGGTGAAGTAACCTATTGACATATATAAGAGCATTCATATTAATATTCATTTATCATCTCGACATAGATAATTTCTCTTCCCTTGTATTCTGAGAACAAACCATGTAGATCACTATGGAGCAGAAACTATTCCAAGTTTATTTCGAAGATACTCAAACATCTATCTTGGGAGAGTTTTAGTGAAGATGTCTAAAATTTGTTCCTTTGTCCCAATATACTCTACCTTGATATTCTTTTATGTAACCTATTCTCATAGCAAGAGAAACTTGATCAGAATATGTTTGGTCTTGGAATACATCATTGGATTCTTGGAGATACTGATAGCGTTGGTGTTGTCACAAAATATTGAAATGGGCTCATTATACTTCACTTGTATATATTACAGGGTTTGCTTCATCCAAAGAACCTGCATACAACATGTTGTTGTCGCAATGTATTCTGCTTCTATTTTAGATAATGATATTGAAGATTGTTTTTTACTTAACCACGATACTAGACAATCACCCAAAAAAAAAATGCTTCGATAGTACTTATTCGATCATCAATGTTTCTTTTCCAATCTACATCTGTGTATGCGACGATGGTCATCTCATTCCCTTTTGGATACCACAATATAAACTCTGTTGTTCCTTTAAGATATATGAAGATCCTCTTTACTGCTAGAACATGATTTTCCTTCGGTGCTGCTTGAAATATTGCAACTTGTCCAACTTCTTCCATTACATATAGTCTTGAAGTTGTCACATAGAGTAGGCTACCAATCATTGATCTATAGAGTCTCTGATCTACTTCTTATATTCATATGCTTTTCTCAAATTGCAACCTGTCACCATCAGAGTACTTATTGGTTTTCAATCTTCCATTCCGAACTTCTTCAACATCTCTTTGATATACTTGGTTTGGGAAATGAAAATTTCTTCATCCTGCTGAGATATATGAAGTCCCAAAAAGAATGTCAATTCACCGATAAGTGACATTTAAAACTCATTTTGCATGTCTTTGGAAAAATTCTTACTCATCCCATCATCATCAGTTCCAAATATAATGTCATCCACATATACTTCAATGATAAGTATGTTATTTCTATCAACCTTTACATAGAGGTTACTATCTGCATTACGCTTTCTGAATCCTTGTTCGTACAAATACCTATCCAATATTGAATACCAAGCTCTAGGGGATTTTTTGAGTCCATACAGAGCTTTCTTCAATATGCCAACATAATATTCCCTTTCTAATAGTAGGAAACCTTCTACTTGTTCAATGTAGACTTCTTCTTCTAATTCACCATTTAGAAATGTGTATTTTACATCCATCTAATATACTTTGATTCTCTTGGAACATACATAGGCCAAGATCAATTTGATTACTTCCATTATGGAAATGGGGGAAAATGTTTATTCAAAATCTACCCCATCAACTTGTGCATATCCTTTGCATGCCAATCTTGCCTTGTTTCTGGTTACATGTCCATCTTCGTTTAGTTTGTTTCTGAAAACCCATTTTGTACCAATCACATTTTTTTCTTCGGTCTTGGCACCAGTTCCCATGTGTCATTCTTCGCTATTTGATGTAGTTCTCCTTCCATGGCTTTGACCCAATGTTCATCATTTCCGGCTTCCTCAAATTTGTTGGGTTCAATTGTGGATAATAGTGCAAGGTGTCTTTCTCTAGTGTACGAAACCTTTACTCTCACTAGTCTCTATTCTTGCATTTTTATCTCCAATAATTTGTTCTGGTGGTTGATTCTTCTAATCCCGACAACTAGGTGTTATAAAGGGAATCATAAATTCGTGTTGGTCATTTTCTTCATGTTTTACTTCTGACAATTGTTCTTCTTTCTCATCTTCTTCTTCTTCTACCTCTTCTTCTTTTAGTTCTTCTTCTCTTTCATGTTCATCTAGATCTTTCCTTTCTTATTTGATATTTGGTACAATTGCTTCATCAATTTTTACGTTTATATTTTCCACTATCTTGTTGAGTCTCAAATTGTGACATTTTTTTGCCTTGATTTTGCTTGAGTAACAAACTAATAATCTTTTATCAACTCAAGAATCAAATTTTCCGACTCTGTCATCTTCTCTTTTTATGTAGCACTTGCTTCCAAATACTCTAAAATGTTTGACATTTGTTGGTCTTCCCTTCCATAATTCATATGGTGTTTTATCATTGTTACTTCTCAGCATTCCTTTCTCCAAGATATGAACAACTGTCTGTACTTCTTTTGCCTAAAAGGTATTGCTCAACTTTGAATCCTTCAACATGGTTCTAACCATCTCTATTACAATTTTGTTCTTCCTTTCAACAACTCCATTTTGCTGAGGTGTCCTAGTTTCTGAGAACTGCCTTTTTATTCCATGCTCTTCACATAATTCTATGAATTATTTTGATATGAATTCACCTCCATTATCTAATCTTAAGCACTTAATTCTCAAATCCATTTTGTTTTCAACCATCTCCTTGAATATTTTGAAATTTTTGAATGCCTTTGATTTATTTTTGAGAAAAGATATCGCAGTCATTATTTTATAGTTATCAATGAGTAGCATGAAGTACTATTCTCCAATTAGTCCTTTTGTTCTCATTGGTCCACATAGATTAGTGTGCACAATTTCCAATGGATTTGTTGTAATGTATTCCTTTGATTTGAATTATGTTCTTGTATGTTTTCCATGTAGATAATGCTTGCACATAGTATTGGTTGGTTTTGAAATTTCAAGCATTTCTCTTACTGCTTCCTTTCTACTAATCTTGACAAGATTGTGAAAGTTTATGTATACCATTCTTTTGTGCCAAAGACAACTTTAATTTTATGTTCCCAAGCAACATATTTCCTTTCAAATATCATTTAATATGTATATGTTGTTTGGATTCCTTACTATTGTAGCCACTAATTTTCCCGGTCCTTCTTTTCTTATTTCACACTTCTTGAGTCAAATATAAGTCTAAGTCCTTGATCACACATTTGACTCACACTCATCAAATTATGCTTCATGTTTTCAATAAGTAGAAGATTTTTTTCCTTGGCATCCTTACTTTCAAGCTTGACTGTGACTTTCCCTATAATTCTGGTTGAGTTGTCATTACCAAATGAAATTGATCCATCTTTTCCTTTTTTTAGAGATATACATATGTTCTTATCATATGTCATATGTTTTTAGAAACCATTTTCAATGTACCAATCACTTCTTCTTCTTTGTTCCTATAGTGCAAGGGAACATTCTTGAACATTTAGTTTATCCTGCTTCCTTATCCAAATTCTTGATGGTCCCTTTTGATGATTGTTGAATTCCTACTTTGGTTCCTTTGGAGGAACTGCCAATCTCAAATACTTGTCCACGTGTCCAAAATTATTGCATTTATAACATTCTATTTCATCGTTTAGTGAGCCAAAACTGATACAATTTATGTTGTATGCTTCATGAGGCTTTCTGAGATGATTAATTCTAGGATGACCTTCATAGTTTCTTTTGTTCTTAACATAAGCTTTGCAATTTATAGCTATGTGCCCAAAATTATTACAAGAATAACATGAACCAAGAAATATAGTTTGATACCTGGGAGATATTATAAATGGTGTTGTTCCTTCGTAGTTTTATTCTTGATTTATTTCCATGGGTGACTGTTGATTTTGAAACCTGGGTCTTCTAGACAATGCCATCCTTTTGTAATCTTTTTCTCAACCATTCTCATGAGAGGGATTTCATTCTTCCTTCCTGGTGAATCCTTTGCTGAATTTTGCATAAATCCTTTGTTTTGCTTCCTCTTCTATAGTCATAGAGCTCGAACCCTTTTCTGTATGTGTTTGGTTGTATCCCAGTCCATACATGTCATGATACACCCTTTGACCGTTGATGATTTCATCCATTATCTTGGTGTTGTTTTGTTTCATATCTCTTTTATGAATTTCCTTCCTTAGAGAAACGATTTATGTTTCTAAGATTTCCTTCTCTTTTTCCTTTACTTCCAGTTGGCTTCTGAGTATGTCTTCAATCCTTCTAGCTTCTTCAACTTGGACTTTTAGTTTCAAAATCATTTGTTGATCTTCTTCAAAGTTAGGACTTTGAGAGATTTATTTTAGCTTGAGAAGTTCTTCCTTGAGCGATCTATTTTTCTTCCTCTCTTTCTTTAATTTGCTTAAAGTGATAGCTAGTTCTTCTTCAAGATCTACCTCACCTTATTCCTCATAATCCTCTTCATCATTTTCATAAGCCATAAAGAGCAAAATTTCTACGTCACTTTTGTTATCATCCTCCTCATCGAATGATGAACTATATTCCTTTGAATAGAGGCTTTTCTTAAATAATTTCTTCTTGTTTCTTCTCTTGTCTCCCATTGGATATTTGTTTTCTTTCTTAGGAGCTTCTTCTTCATCATTCTTTTTGTTCTTAGCATATGGAAATTTATCAGCAATATGACCAATTTTACCACATTTAAAAGGAAACTTGTGTTTGTACTTTCTAGTTCATTTATTTAAATTCCTTACGAAGTTGGCCATCTCTTCATATTCATCAGAATCATCGTTGCATCTACAGTCTGACTTTGGATTTTGCTTTGTCTCATGTTTGTTCGTCTTTGTCTTCTTGGATGACTTGAATGATTCTTCCTTCCCGGGTGGATTATCATTTTATGTTCTCATCTCATAGGCTATGAATATTCCATGTAGCTCGTCCATGCTTGTCATACCAAGATTTTCTCTTTCTGTTAGGGGTGAAATATTAGGATCAAATCTCATTGGAAGAGACCTTAGTATCTTCTAGACAATAAATGGTTTTTTAATTTCTTCTCCCAATCCTTTAATGGCATTTACTATTTCATCAACTTGTAGGAAGTAAGATGCAATATCTTCGTCTTCCTTCATCTTCAATTGCTCAAACTTGGATTTGTAGGTTTGAAGCTTGGCCCCTTTTACTTTAGCATCTCCTTCGTAGACATTTTAAATTTTGTCCCAAATATCCTTTGCAGAATCACAATGCATAAAATTCACATATACTGAGTGCTCTAGACCATTCAAGATCACATTTGTGGCCCTTGAATTGTTTTCATTAAGTTTATTTCCATCTCTATCTATTGGAGGAGTGGAAGTTGTTGTGTATCCATCTACTACTGCTTGTCAAACATGAAATCCTTGTTCTTGTATATATGTTTTCATTTTTCTTCTTCAGAATGCATAGTTATGTCCATCAAACCATTTCACTCTAATCTTAGTGTATTCCATGATCTTCCTTCCAATGGTTAGATTGTTTTCCTAAAGGACTTTCCATGATATCAATTGTTGTAACACTAAGAGGGGGGTGAATCAATATTATGCAATATTTTACCACTTTTAATTAGAACATGTAATCATTAACTTTATCAACAATATATCATGAGTAGTATCAATCAACATAGCATAAAAAATAACCACAGATACACTGTATGCTAGAATTTACATGGAAACCCAAATGGGAGAAAACCATGGAATTATTTCTTATATATCAAAGATTAAATTCATAGAAAGCACCAATTTCCAAATTCTATAGCACCAACTGGAAGGAGGCACCAACCTGAAGGAAGCACCAACTCCCTGAGTTCTCTGGCACCAATTGGAAGGAGGTTAGAACCCCCTGATTTACAAGCACCAACCTGAAGGAAAATCCAACTCCCTAAGTTCTCCGACACCAACCAAAAGGAGGCTACAATTCCCTTTCCTTACACCGTCCTTCCACCATGAAATATAAGTGTAGGCTCACTATCACTACCACTGATCAACCTGTAACCACCACTGTCATTGATACATCAACTTGTCACTGCCACTGCCACTGCCACTCTCATTGTCACATCAACCTGTAACTAATGATCAACCGATCATCCAACCTGTACCATACCATATTCCAAATATCCAAGATGTGATAATGTCTCAACAATGTGACTCAAGTATGCACCATAACCATCAAGATGATATATCAAATATATACATAAAATATATGTCAATATCACAAATATGTGCCTCTAACAAAGAACCATAACATCCATGAACTAAGTACCAAGGATATGTCTCAAGCATGCATCAATAACACCAAAACATGGACCTCAACCACATGCAACCAAATACCAAAAATGGCCTCCAAGATATTCCTTAAGCATGTGCCATACCATCCATGATACAAACCTCAACAAAGCACATAAATGACATACCTTTACTCTTGAAGAAACAACTGATACATACCAACTCAGATCTTGTAGTAATCGTGTTGTACCATCATACCTTGTTGCAACCTGAAACAAGCATCCTTCATCAAATATGGCTTGGAATCGTTGGACAGATGTCATATATCACATGGGGCCTCACATGACATATGCTAAACAACCCTCGGGGGTGCCTTGCAGGACACCCATAGCCTGACCCACGAGGGTTAGCCAAACTAAGGTTTCCTGGAACCCTTCCTTCTCTTCAACTCTGAGACTTTCACACTCATTTCTTCTGCAAATATGCTACGAATGACTTACCAAAAGATCACATGAAATATATATGAGCATTGAACTTGTGTATGTCATGGTGAGAAGCTTCTTGAGGTGTATTTATACTTTTCCAAGTGACTCGTTTTCCTCACTTTAGGGCTGACCTATATTTTCTTGTTATAATTGTTTTACCCTTTAATTAATGACTTGTAACTTCTTGTTGTAATTGTTTAGGGTTTTCTTAACCAATCTTCGGGGCTTCTAACTTCATGACCTCATAAATCCTCAACCATGAATATCTATGTGGCGTACCACCTACTATTGTAAACGACATGACAAAGACTATCCTTATATGATGGTTTTGTATACACTTGAAGTATTATTCAACCTCATTTTCCTCATTCAACTTCAATCCTCATGACCACACCTCTAAGTTTCTTGTATACTTCTTCAAAGCATCTTCCCACGAGGGCCATGCTTAATTATATGCCATAAGGGGACCACTTTGGAGACTTCTTCAATTATACCCAATACTTCAAGAGGATTATAAACTTCCTCTCAAGTTGACATCAATGACAATCAATTTTCCAATAGAGTTTTGTCAATCAACGCTGATGACGGTAATCAATTTACCAAGTAGCATGCAAAATTCACTACCTTTACCTAAAATTCCTATCCTAACCCGACACCATTGAGCATGCTTCTTTCCTTTTACATCAACATCCTATTCATTCTTTCTACAAATCCATTCCATTGAAGGTGTGTCTAGAGTAGTATTTTTCCTTTCTATTCCACAGTTCTTACAAACTTCCTCAAATTCATTTCCACAAAACTCTCCACCATTATTTTTCCTCAACACCTTTATTTTCTTCTCTGTTTGATTCTCTAAAAGAGACTTAAAATCTTTAAATTTATCAAATACCTTATATTACTTTCAGAGGAAATAAATCCATGTGTTCCTTAAGAAATAATCTATGAATGAAACATAATACATAGATTTACATAATCTGGAATAGGCACATGTCCAAACACATCACTGTGAATCAAATCTAAGATTCCATTTGCTCTTGTAGCACCAAATGAGAATCTTATCTGATTTTGTTGACCATATATGCAATTTTCATAGAAATCAAAATATAGTGTGCAATTAGACATACCTTCAACCATACATTTTCCATGTAATTCTCAAAGGCCCTTCTCGCTAATATGTCTCATTCTTTGATGCCACATCATTGTCTTTCCTCCAAAGATAGTAGGGGTTCTAGATTATTCATTTCCATGCTCAGGAACAACAAAACTATTACACCCTTCAATGATAGTGCTTTCCAACAAATTTTACAGAGTTCCATTTCAAATTCCCCCCATCAATGCCATTTTTGCTCGAACCATTTTGCAAGTTTGATTTTCAAACAAAGCATGTATACCTACATCACCGATCTTACTTACATGTATTAAGTTTCTGTCCAGTTCTAGAATCTAAAAAACCCTAGGGAGTGTTATAATCCTTCCATCCTTGAGCAACAACTTAACTCTTCCATGTCCTGTTATTTTAGTTGTTGGGCCATCTCCTAAGAAAACATCACCTCCATTATACTTTTCATATTCACAAAACCACTCCTTGCAATTAGTCACATGAAAATAAACATTCAATTTGAACAACCATACATCATGATTTGAATTTGTTCTTATAGAAGCCAAGTACACATCCCCTCCTTCCTTTGAGGAGGTATTCTCTTTTGTGAAAGGAACATCATCAAATCCCTTCAATTTATGAACATTTTCGATCTAAAATCCTTCTTATAATGCATAGCTTTACCACATTTCCAACATATCCTTAAATATTTTACTGGAGATTTAGATCTATCCTCCCTTGAAGATTTATTTTCATTTCTATCTTGAGGATGAACTATTACAAATAAGGTATCCATGATCTAACTATCCATGGTTTTCCATCTCATTTATTCTGATAGAAAGGATGCAACCACATCTTTAGACATTAATGTGGTTGCATTACTCTCGATAGCTAAAATCATACTATCCCATGAATATAGCAAATAAAATAATAAACTAATGCACTTATCTTCATTAGAACGTTTAACATCGATAGACAACAATTGACTTACCACAGTGTCAAATTCATTTAGATTCTTTATCACATAGTCTCCATCATTCATCCTTAGAAGGTACAAATTCTTTCAAAGGAAAAGTTTGTTTACCAGGCACTTAGACCAATACACAGTCCCTAACTTATCCCATAACTCCTTTGTTGTAGCTTCTCCCGAGAGATTCAATAATGCTAAATATGAAAGACACAACTAGATTGTACTCTTTTCCTTCCTTTCCAACTTCATCCAATATGTTGCCACCATACCTGCAAGTGAAGAACTAAGATCCACAATGAACCACTATTCTTTGTCTACAATAAGGTCCTCCATCTTGAGCTTCCATAGCTCAAATATTTGACCATTAAATTTATCGATCTCGATTCTAGAATTGATTTCCGTTCTCTTTTAACACATGAATCACCACCATAGAGTTCTCGTTGAAACTAGGTTTATCATAGATCCAAGATAAACTTGCTCTATAAAAAACGAGTCAAACTCTCAGCAACAAAGGCATCCCCCTGAAGCCAATAATATTGCTTTGATACCAAATTTAAGTTTTAAACCTTTGAAGTGAAACAATGCATACATATTCTTAAGAAAAATAGTAAAAATAACAATGGCATACACATAATACCGAGAGATTTAACCTAGAAACCCTTTATCAAGAAAACCATCAAACCATAGAGCCAAAACTTGATATTCTTCATTATATTTACTTCATCATTCACAATACAATATATAGGTATTCCAAAAACATCTAAAACCCTAACCTGTTAACTTGGATTAGTTTACAATCATAATTCATTAACCAAAATTAGATTACAATAGGCCAAAAAACCTAAAGCATGCCAAAAATAGACGCATTCCTAACATAAAGGACTAAGATATTTGATCCTTTGTTATTCATCTAAAATGGGATGAAGTTAGGACCCTATTTATGAGTTGTTCACTCCATTTCCAATTGATATACATTAGTCATGAATGATTCAACCATACTCTTTTTCTCTATCTATAAAATCATCTCTATTTTTAAATTTATTTTATGTTATTTGAGATTAAGTAATAGTCATGAACAACCTTTAGAGATACCCTCCTACATTTGGAAGTGCTCAAGTTGTGAAGTGAGAGAGTTGAATGACAAGGTGAGAAGTGGAATTTCCTCTATCATTGCACTAACATTGGTCCAAATGGAGTGAGGGACTTCATACATTAATGATTAAGGTGCAAGTTAATTGGGAGAAAATAATTGACACCATTGTTAGGGATAATATTGATTTATGAGCCTAAAGTTATTGTAGAAATCATATTTCATTTGACAACTTTGTTGAGGAATGAAGTCATGTTTCTCTAAACCTTGATTTTTTGTTTCTTTTATTCTGGTGAGGACAAAAAAAATGTTCAAGGATTTTGAAGACCTCACTTGGAAACTCCATTAAGAATAAAATCCCTATTGTTATGAAGAAGAGAAAATATATGGTGAGTGATGGTGTTCTTTTGTGAAAAAGTTGTTGGTTGTAGAATTATATCACCCTTTGTACTTTTAAAGCATTCAAGGGTATCCAAATACATTCCTTGCTATTGCTTAATTGAATGAGCACCATCCAAGGTTTCATGGCTATAATAATCTAGTAAAATTACACTTTAAACCTTTCATTGAATTTTCTACACACATTGACATTGTCCATGCAAATGCTTTAATGAATATATTTGAACAAACCTTCAAGGGTGATGCTAAGTTGTGGTATGAGTTTTATATCCTTAATTTCCACCCTACAGGTCCAGAAGAGAATATAACATAAGATGAAATCCAAGACATATCTCTAGCTTAATATTTGGGTCATTTTTTAGGGTCGTTGCTTGTCAACCATAAGACAAAAGGAGACTAGTAACATGTCATCTATAGTGCAACCCACGACGAACTTTGTAACCTTCTAGAGTTTCAAAGAGGCAAGCGAGAGATGAGTTTGTTCTTCATGGAATGAGCCTTAGAACTCACATCATTCGAGTATCCATTGGTCTCTAGAAGATCTAGAATCTCTCCCACGCCTCTTCCAAGGATCTATATAAAGAAGGCAAGTCTTGAGAAAGATGAAGAATCATTTGTAGAGTTATGTTGTCCAAATACAGGGGAGATTCTCCATTCTACTACAACCACAATATGATTGCATAGTTTGATTGAGAAGCTGAGGAGGAGCAAAGAGAAAGGGGCCAAGGAGGATGCATCTACACCTAAAGTGTGATATGTGATGTATTATCTACATTTTGAAATTAATATATCATTGGTTTTCCCCTAAATATGTTTGTATCTTTTTTACAGATGTTTAGATCTAGTCTCATGTTGCATAGATCAAGATATATATGGTAGATTTGTATTTCCTAACACTAGAAGAGAAAGTAGATTGGTAGTTGTTTGTCTCCTTGTGTGCAGGAAGCAAGTTGCAGGGGCTAGGGTTGGATCTCATGAAATGCATCAACTGGATAGGGGAGGACAACAATCAATTGAACTGTATGATCACCAACCCTATTGGTTAAAAGGAAACTACTCCACTTGGATCTAGGGAGAACCATTAGAAGTCTATCCCCACTTTCTATCTAGAATCAATAGGGAAATCCTAGGGAAATCTAACTTACCATACCAATGAGATTTCTTCGTAACAAAACTAGTGACTCTATTGGGAAAGAATCTTTGATTATTCTCTAGTTTAGAATCCTTTTCTAGTTATCCTCTATTTTATATTTGTGATTTAATTTTTGTCTTCCCTAATACTCCTTTAGAGTTTATATTTATCAGATCTGATAGATCTGAGACAAATCTTCCTCTTTCGAATTTTTTTTATGCAATTGTTGCTTCTTGCACTATTGGTGTCCAACGACGAGTCACTTTTTGCAAGTTATCTGACCTGCAAATGGGTGAAATTTAATAATTCCTACTGGTGTCGTTGTGGGTTACAATAGTGAAAACCCACGAATAGTCGCTAGTTAAGTGAAGGGTGAGTCGTGACTATGCTAATAGGGTCCACAAAAAAAAGGCATGTAGGGTGCAAACAAAATATGTTTTTCATGAAATTTTTCTTGGTTTTCCCCTGTGAAGCCTAGGGTCCCTATTCTTGGGAAAAATAACCTTTAAAACTTGGTTTTGGAAGGGATTTTTCATTATTATTTACATGTCATAAAAAATAAAAAGAAAATTTGTTTTTGTTTTTTTCGATCATCCCTTTTGGAGCATTTTAGGACCTCTTTTTAGAATTGCATTGGAGTTTTGCTTGTGAAATTTAGGGTCTAAAATTGTCTTTTGGAGTGATTGATAGTCACATTTGGTTGATTTTCCTTTTGTGATTCGGTTTACATTTCTAAGATCCAGTGTAGACATTGGAGTGTGCCAGGGGGCATCACAACCAATATCACACTACCCATTGCTTGTTGATTTGTTGGTTTTTCTTTTGCATATTATGTTCTTGATTAGATTAAGATTTTTTTTCATTACATTTGGAAAAATATATTTTTTTTTGCATGCATACAAGCTTTTGAAGCATTAGAAAAAAAGTGCATTGGTGAAGTATTTGGTTTGAGTTCTTATAAGAATTTTGGATTTGAATTGTTTGCATGGTTGCTTGGCATTTGAGGATTGCGTTGTAAAGTTTACAAAGAAAAGGAAAAAGCTTCTTTCCCTCCCATAGATAGAATTCATTGAAGTGAACAAGGTGCATTGGCATATTTTCATTTCTTGGTTGGATCAAGAGTTATAAACACCATAAAGGTTTCATTCATTTCCCTTTGACATAAACAACATCCATAAGAAAAATATTTGTAAAGATAAAATAAGCTAGACTTTTTTCTTTATTATCAAACCAACATTAGATAGGTTTAGAGCCTTGGTATAGGATTGGAGAGTAAACTCTTCAAGGCCACCAAAATGAAACCTAGAGTCATTAACGAGTGTAAAATCCATTTTTACAACTAGTATGTCGGGAAGCTCCTCTAACACGAGAGTCAAGCACGAGGTCAAATCAAGGCAAGTAGGGAGATTACCCATCTCTTCTTTCTTTTGTGTTTTCAATATTTCTTTGATTACTACATATACAAGGGCTTCGTTGGTTGCACACCTCTATGTGAAGTAACACCTTCGAAACTTCGGGCTTAGTTACCCTATCCTTACGTGTGGTTGGACCTGCGGCTGTTTGGCCAGTCATTGATTGTGAGGTGGTAGATTTAGTGACCATTTCTAGGTAGCTACAGAGGTGACTGCAGGTGGGATGTGCTTGTAGTACCTTAGGAAGATGTTCATTCATGGTATCAATTCCCTTGAAGGTGTTAGAAAAATAGGACCGCGGAGCAATAAAATAAAACAAATGCGGAAACAAAACACAGAAGATACACAATACAAGAGAGACACAGATTTACGTGGTTCACCCAGTGTGGGCTACGTCCACCAGAGA
>ML790852.1:221566-239470 GCA_009831015.1 Picea engelmannii
AGTCGAAACAAGTTGCAATTTTAACCACCTCCCAAAAAAATGGTGCTATCGGTAGCACCAATTTTTAATTTGGGGGTTGATTTTGGTGTTTTTTACCAAAAAATATGATATTTTTGGGCTAGAGTTTTTGTTTTGAGGTCACAATTCTCATTAAGTTGGTAACTTTGTTTAAAGTGGAAGTGGTCTAGGTAAAGGAACATTTTAATGAACCTTTTTCTTTGTTTAGCTTGCCTCACTGATCCAAATTTATGAGAAAAATGAAATGAAAACACAGTTTTATAATATTAACACAGAGACAATGTGAATAAAAATAGAGCTACAGTAAAATTGGACTTCTATTAAATAAGAAATATTTTGAAACTGTAAAATGCAGACTGAAACAAGCTTGCTAGAATGGTGACAACTTATCTCTGAGAAGAGATGTGATGGCTACGCTCATTCACAAGAATATGAGTACAATGAGGCTCTAAAGGTCTTTTTACAATAAACATGAAATACCAAACCATAGACATCCAAAAACCTAACCCTAGGAGATGAAGTGCCAAAAGTCATGTGGGCCCCGTCGGGGTAAGTTAGTACATCAACTTCTCGGGGTCGTAACTTTTGCATACGATCTTCGTTTAGGATGCATGATAGCTCATTGGAAATGTATTGATGAGGATATTAATTTAGGGGGCTCAATAAGAGACTTCAACTATTATTGAGGTTCCTGATCGCGAAAAATCATCGTTTGGACCCTCAAGATGGCCCCAGAAGTTCAGAAACTGAAAAACTACTAAAAATAGTAAGTTTCCAAATAAATGTTTTGAGCCAGATGGACAAGGTGGGTGGCCACCGAGATCCTTCTGGATCAATCCTCCCCCCTTAGGAAGCAATGGTATCCATTGTGTTGAGTGCCCCCATCAGATGAGGAAATTTCTACTAAATTTGGTCCTGGGTGAGCCACTTTCCTTGGTGCAGGAGTTGCCCTACTTTGACAACCCGATAAAGTTGGATCCTATGCTAGAAGGTTCCCTTGACCCATGTGTCCACGATTTGATCAGTGGATGCATGTTCCATGCAGTCAGGGTTGAGATCCATTGGTTTCAATTGTTCTTCTATCTCCGAGGTGTCCAATAATGGTGGAAAATAAGGTTGAAGGAGGTCCACATTGAATATTGAGTGCAAGCCAAGGAATGGGGGAAGGTTGAGCTCAAAATCATTGTCACCCACAACCTTGGTGATCGTGTCAGGTCCATAATGGAGTGGAAGAAGCCTCCGATGAGGCCTTGTAAGGTGTTCTTTCTGCAAGTGCAACCAAACTTTGTCTCCCAACTGAAACTGGTGTGGCACCCGGTGTTGATCATGGCATTGCTTGTACTTTCCATTGGACTTATGTAAAATATCCTGAACCTGTTGGAGGATGTGTTGGATCCACTCAATGAACTGGGTGGCTTTGTCAGCTCTAGTTGAAGCATGCAATGAGTCTTCCTGGGTGGTTTTGAGGGGTAATGCAACATCCATGGGACCCAATGGTTGAAATCCCAACCCGGCCTGAAAAGGGATGTGGTTGGTTGAGCTATGTATGGCTCTGTTGTAGTTGTGTTAAACATAGGGAAGACTCTCATCCAAGGTGTGGGGGTTCTTGGAATTGTACATGCACATGATGTGCATGATCATTTGGTTAACGACCTCAGTTTGGTCATTCATCTGGGGGTGGAAGGAAGTGGACTTGGTGAGCTTGGTGTCCAACAGTGACCAGAGGCTCGATCAGAATGTGCTGAGAAACCGGTTGTCCTGATCTGAGATAATGGTTTGTGGGATCCCAAAGTGGACCCACACTTGTTCAAATAATATCTTGGAAGTAGCCTCCACTGTGATGCTCTTCTTGCAGGCAGCCATAATCTCCATCTTGGAAAAGCAATCAACAACCACAAAAACACAGTTATTTCCCCACTTGGTGGATGGAAGACCCGACATATAGTCCATTGAGATGGATTGCCAGGGCCTGTCATGAGTAGGTAAAGGATTCTATAGGCCTTGTTTCTTAATGGCCAGTTTAGCAATAACGCAGGTAGTGATGACTGGATATACTTGTTGACATCCTGTCGAAGTTTCAACCAATAGAAATGTCGTTGCAACACTGCCACTATATTTTCCATCCCAAGGTGTCCTGTCACCCCACTGTAGTGGGCTTCCCAAATCAGCTTCGCTCGCTCGCTTGATGGAATGTATAGATGGCCCAGATGGCACAACAACCCATCATGAAGATGGAAATTGTTGACAGTTTTTTTTGCACCCAACATCTAGTAGGTGTTGGCGAAGTTAGAATCTATCTCATAGAGGTGAGGCCATCCAAAGGTCTCATGGTTGCAAGAATCGAGCATTGTGGTGAGTGTTTTGACTGGATGTTGGTTGAGGCAATCAACGACTCAGTTGGTACTTCCTATTTTATACTTGATGTTGAGGTGGAATTGCTACAAATATGTGGACCACTTTTGATGGTAGTCATTCTGCAATTTTCCTTGTGTCTGCATGAACTGCAACAGATTATGATCAGTGTGGATGAATGTCTCCTTCTCGAGAATGTAATGCCTCTACTGGTGGAAACCTTTCACAATGGAGTACATTTCTTTTTCGTAAGTAGGGTACTTACGAACGACATCAGATAGTGTCTCACTATGATAAGACATTGGGTGGTCGTGCTAAGTGATGACTGCACCCACAACATAGTTTGAAGCATCTGTCTCGATCTCAAAAGGTTGTTGTAGGTTAGGTAATGAAATCATTGGGGCGGAGCACAAGCGCTACTTCAGATCATCGAATGTTTTTTGTTGGGACAGACCCCCCACAATTTTTTTCTTACCACCACCTCTGGTTATTTGCCTGAAGGCCCATGCAATATGGGAAATCCCAACACAAACCTGCGATAGAAATTGGCAAGGCCTAAGAAGCTTCTAATCTCAGTGAGCATGGTTTGGGCTGGCTACTCATGGATGACTTGGATCTTGGTTGGACCCACATGCACACCATGTGCATCAACAATGCATCCTAGGTAGTGGACTATGTCCATGTCGAAGGAGAATTTTTCCAAGTTGGCATATAACTTATGCTACCGTAGAGCATGCAAAACTTGTTGAATGTGTTGCAAGTGTTCTGCCCAAGTCTTATTGTAGGTGAGGATGTCATCCAGATACACCACTAAAAAATAATTGATGAAAGGTCGCAAGATATCATCCCTCAACCTCATGAAAGTTGTTGGGGAATTTGTCAAACCAAAGGGCATGACCAAACATTCAAAAATACCTTGTTTTGACTTGAAGGCAGTCTTCCATACATCTGTCTGCTCTATTGGGACCTGGTGGTATCCATACTTCAAATCAATCTTACTGAAGTATTTGGCTCCCTTGATCTGATCAAGGAGATCATTGATTCATGGAATCGGGTACCGGTTCCTGACTGTGATTTTATTTAGGGCCCGATAATCAATGCAGAGTCACCAGGTCCCATCTTTCTTTTGTACAAGAATGATCGGGCTTCCACAAGGAGATGAGTTGGATCAAATATGCCCCTTGTGGAGTAGTTCTTGTATCTGACAATGGATCTCCTCGTTTTGTAACAGAGAATGACGATAGACTGGTCCATTGGGTAGTTGTTCACTGGGGGTCAGATCAATGAAATTCTTAACTTGATAGTGCAGAGGTACCCCAGTAGGTGAGGAGAATATGTATTTGTTTCCTTACATGACCTTGTCCACTTTCTTCTGTTGTGTGGAGATTTCGATCGTGGAGGTCATGGATGTGGCTGCAATCTTTCACTCACACCGAGAGAAAATCACGAAGAAGACAAACTTCCCAGTTTGAGAGATGACCTTCCTCCATTACTTGGCAGAGATCAAGGAGATGACACTAGGTGGGACTACCTCGGGTATCCTATACAATTTCTTGTTCAAAGTAATAATAATACTGCAAGGCATAGACTCATATACATCATGACGTTTCCATAAGTAAGATTGGCCCAAAATAAAATCACAAAATTCAAGGGGAGAAACATCATACAATACCTCATCTTTGAATGGCTTGATGCCATACGAAAAACGACATTGTTGGTTGAAGTGAAGATCGCTCCCTTGGCGGAGCCATCTGATGGTGTAGGGTTGCGGGTGTGGCGTTGTCGGCAGGACTAGCCATTTGAATACCTCCACTGAGATGAGGTTCTTCTCGATACTGCTATCAATGATGAAGTGTAGCAAAGTGCCTTTCACCCACATCTGTGGATGAAAGAGGCGCTCACCTTCCTCTCACTCATCAGGTTCATCGGGTTGGATCTTGGTGGTAGCAACGGTGGCACTGGGTTCCGTGTCAATGATTTGTCTCCCCTTTTCTAGTTCTAAATCATAGTCATAACACACATCCAATTCATAGGGTTTCACCTCTACCACCAATGACTGCTTTGAGCGCAATTAACAATGTTATGTCAGGGGATCTTATGGAAGTCACAACAATTCTCAATATATTTCTTCATCTTTCTATTGTCCTTCTTTGCTTGCGGATTTAACTGGTTTTCTTGAGGATGTCCATATTTTCTATGTCCTTTGTTATACAGTTTGGGGCTTCCCTTTCCCTGCTTCTGCTGTGAGGGGTTCCCAGACCCGAAATGTCGTGTATTTTGTTTAAGCTTCTATTTGATTTTGATGGTATATCGATAGGCCACGCCTAAGAACGAGATGTCTAAAAAATCCATTTCTTCCTGAATGTATCTATGAAAACCACCGCGATACTTGATCACCAGATGTCGCTCAAAATATTTAATACCTAGATTGGTGTGCAAGGTATGGAATATATTTGTGAACATTGGCACTGCTTGGTCCCTTTCATGTCGCAGTGTGGTCCATTTTGTATACAAGTCATCATAATTTCCAACAGGGTATTATTGTTTCGTGATAGAATCCCTAAAGGATTCCTAGGTAAGTGCAATTGTAAATAATGAGGGTTCCTCTGTTTCCTTTTTCTCACAGGAAGTCTCCCACCAATCTTTGACATGGGGTGCGGATTTGAGGAATGCAAAAGTAATCTTTCTCTATTCGAAAAGTCATGGACAAAAAACCCATCTAGCATATTCAACCATTTGTCTACAACATTTGCATCTATTTGACCTTCAAATATATTAATATCAAAGTTGATTTGTACCTTGAAGGGGGCAGCGCCTCCGTTCGAGGTAGATACGTCATTTTTTGGCAGTCATCGAAGGATTTGTGCAAAGTTGTCCATCATCTCATTCCTCTATCGCTCGAGTGATTCCTCAAGTAACATTTTGAAAGGATCTCATGTACTGTCATATTTATTTTCTCCCTCCATGGAAGGTTTCTTGGGCATGCGAGAGCAGTTTTCCTAAAGAGAAACAAGCTTGAGACCCAAATCTCTATACCCTAACCTCGTCGAGGACATGTACTAAAAAATGACAAGGAGCAGACCACTCTTATACCACTGATCCAGATTTACGAGTAGAACGAAATGAAAAAAATAAATTTATTATATTGACACAGAGACACAATGAATAACAATAGATATACAGTAAAACTGGACTTCTATTAAATAAGAAATATGTTGAAACTGTAAAATGCATACTAAAATAAGCTTGTTATAATGGTGGCAGCTTATCTCTGAGAAGAGATGTGTCGGCTACACTCATTCACAAGAACATGAGTACAATGAGGATTTGAATGAATTTTTACATTAAACATGAAAGAAAAAACCCTAGACATCCAAAAACCTAACCCTAAGAGATGAAGCGCCAAAAGTCATGTGGCCCCATTGGGTTAAGTTAGTACATCAACTTCCTTGGGTCATAACTTTTGCATAGGATATTCGTTTAGGGCACACAATAGCTTGTTGGAAAGGTATTGACAAGGAGATTCATTTAGGGGGATTAATAAGAGCCCTTACCTCTCATTGAGGTGCATGATCATGAAAAAACATCATTTAGGCCCTCAAAATGGCCTCAGAAGTTCAAAAACCGAAAAACTGCTAAAAATAGTAAGTTGCCAAAGAACTGTTTTGAGCCAGTTGGACAAGGTGGGTGGCCACCAAGATCCTCCTAGATCACTCACACCATGTCAGGGCTAATTATTTCATCCAATGTGGTTGAGACATCAAGCCCATCCATAAGTGGGACTGAGGGCATCCATGTGATGTCCATATTACCTTCCTTGAGCACCATTGGACCTACACTATGTATGCCTTTTTTGATGGGTCCCTCGATCTGGTGGATACCGATTGTGTCATCATTTCCATCTGACAATCTATCTAACATCCCTACGCCAATCCTATCTATTTTGATGCCCATGATTGATCTTATTCTAGTGGGGGTTGAGCCTTGGTTTCAAGATGGGGGGTAGAGTTCCTTCCACCTCCACCATTCTTATGAGCGACCCAACATCATCAGTGGTTTGTCTACCTTTTGGATGGAATATTCCTAGTGATTTTGGGGCTATCCCTAGTCAATATGGGTGCAACAACATGTCATGAGGGTTCAAATTCCCATGGGTTGGCACACCTTTCCCTAGGTGCATGTCCCTTAGGGGAAACTTTTTACAGTGGGAAGGTGTTCCCTTCATCAATACCTCTGGTTCTAGGGGTTCTTACCTAGTACTAATTTTGGGAAGACATTTCCTTTAGGGTCTACACCTACCCCTTGGGGTTGTGTTTGGTGCTAGGAGCAGTCATGCTCCTAGGAGTGCCCCCATCCCTAGGGGCACTCACTCTTCTAGAACACCTCAACCGTCTGATAGCATGAACGTAGGGGGATTTGTTTTAGTGTTTGTAGCTCAGATAGTTATTTCTGCAAGGGTGTCTACTTATGGAAATCGTCATTAAATGTATCCTATTATTTTTTTAGAGATCACTTCATTAATTAAATAATAAAGTGAACATATTTTATTAAAGTGATTTTTAATTAATAAAGTGACTAAGTTGAGTCACTTAATGATTCAATTAAAATAGGGCCATTGATCTCAATGTTAAATCTGGACCGTTGAGATTAGGTAAATGGCTCAAGTCAAAATTATAAAGTACAGTAAGGGGAAAAGGAAAAAGACACATTCATTATTCATAGTGAGTGAGTAATTGGGTGAAGGTGAAGACATAGAAGCAGCAAGTCAAGGGCAACAAAACAACTACACACAAATTGAGGTACCAGAGGTCGTACAATAGATCTGTATAAGGTCATACAATATATCTGTATGACCATATGGATCCATACAACAACAAGTGTAGCAGTTCGGTTGCATGTGTGAGTTGTTGCAATTATTCTAGCAGTATATTCATCCATACAATAGGTTATACAGGGCATACGGACGACCTCAATGATCAACAACACACTAATCGAGGCATTGGGATTTTACAGGTTTGCAGTGATTTGTGGTTTTCTCTTTCAGATTCATTTTCCCTGATAGGGGAGCTCTTGTAAGTTATAAATATATTTGAATGAAGAACTGATTTAGAAGAGAAGAAATAATTTTTATTATGTGTTTTGATTTTCTAGTTTCCTCTACATAAAGAGTTAATAATTCCAGTAAAGTAATCTAGATCTGATTTGTTTGCTTAGTTTGTTGGTTTTAACAAATTAACATGGTATCAAAGCTCTTTCTCTGAGAGAAAAGCAGATCCAGTTTATACAATGTTGATTGTTTCAGTGAGCTTGAAGAACAAGGCTCAGGAAAATCATGCCAATCATCAATGTGAAGGTTGAGGATCGACTTGATGGGGTTTTGAATTTTCTACCTTGAAAGGAAAGACTAATGTTGCTCATGAAGGAGTGAGATTTGTAGTATGTCATGACCAATGGTATTCCAGCTCCAAAACCAGCACGGGGTGCATAGCAGGTGCAGTTAGTGGTATATCCAGCGTTATGGGAAGCGTTGGAGAAGAAATAAATAAAGGCACAAAGGGTGATCCTAGAAGTGATCAAGGATCATCTGATCCCACATGTGTTGGAGAAGACCAGTTCCAAAGACATGTTTGATTCCTTATTATCACTTTTATAAAGTGGTAACATGAGTCGGAAGATGTTTCTCAAAGCCAACATTAGAGAATGCAGAATGACCCACTTCGACAATGTGTCCATCTAGCTTATGAGGATCACACAGATCTGTGACCAGCTTGCAGTTATTGGAGAGGTTGTATTGGATGTAGAGTTAGTAAATGTTGCTTTGAATGGATTCACCAAGGCATGGGAACCATTCATCATGGGCATATGTTCCCAGGAGAAACTTCCCAAGTGGGAGAGACTTTGGCATGCCTGCATTCAAGAGGAGACTTGGAAGGAGTCCAGATCAAACAAGTAGGGAAGAGGTGGAGAAGATGAAAACTTATCCCTTCTCAGTAAAACCAAGAAAGGCAAAGAGAATTTTTTTGTCAAGAAAGTTAACAATTATGGAAAGGGGCAACAATCTGGGAAGAAGAAAGACATGAGAAAGTTCAAATGCTACATTTTCCATAATAATGGCTAATTTTCCTCTCAGTGTCCACAGAGAAACAAAGGTGTGTTGAAGATAGTTACAACAACAACATAGACATAGTTGAATGAACTTTCATCAAAGTTTAGAGTGATTTTTCATTTGTGTCATGTATTTCTACCATCAATACTCCCAACAATGAATGGCACTTAGGAAGTGGCACATCTCGTCACATCGCATAGGCTAAAGATTTGTTCAACAATTTATCAGAGGAGGACTCATAGCTCCGCATACAACTTGGAAACAATGCCAAGTATCCAGAGAGGATTCAAGGGACAATGTAGTTCCAGATTGATTCAGGATGATCCTTTGATGCATAGGAGGTATTGTATGTACTTGGCCTAAAGAAGAACCTATTGTCCATCTCATTCATGGAGGACAAAGGTTATGAGGTTAACTTACAGAGGGGGAAGGTATTCGTTTTCCCAGAGGGAGCCAGTGTAGACATTGTTTTGAGGATTGGAGTCTGAGATGGGAACCTATATACACTTCATCGCTACCTTGTTCAGAAATTGATGCACACTAGTGAGATCATGTGCAAGTTGTGGGACAGGGTTATGGGGCATCTCCATCAAATATATCTACCATTATTGAGGAAAATGGTCACTAGGCTTCCAAATTTCAGTCTGGATCATCAAGGGGTGTGCATAGATTCTTCTCTTGGAAAGAATGTCAAGGCATCGTTTCCTAGCAGTGAGACTTGATCCAAAGGCATTTTGGATCTGATACATTATGATGTTGGTGGGCCTATGTCAGTTGCTTCAGTGAAGGGCACATCCTATTATGTGACCTTCATTGATGACTTCTCCAGAAAGACCTAGATCTACTTCATGAAGACCAAGGATGAGGTCTTCAGCCATTTTAGAGATTTCAAAGCTCAGGTGGAGAACATGATAGGAAGGAAGATCAAGGTGATGAGGACAAACAACGGGAGTGAGTACACCTCCAATGAGTTCACTGATTTCTGTAAGATGGCAGGAATCAAGAAGGATAAGATGGTAGCCTACAACCTATAGAAAAATGGGGTTGCAGAGAGTAAGAACAAGTCTATCGTCGGTGTGGTGAAAACCATGATCCATGATCAGAGTTTGCATTTGTTTCTATGAGTTGAGGCATGCAACACAGTTGTGTATTTGTGTAAAAGAATCCCACACCATATACTTGATGATAAAACATCGGAGGAAGAATTCACATGTAGGAGACTTGAAATAGGGAATCTCTGGGTTTTTGGTCGTCTAGTCTATATCCACATCCCTGTGGATAAGAGGACAAAGTTGCAGCCCTCGAGAGAGAGGGGCGTCTTCATGGGTTATAACAAGGATTCATAGGCCTATAGAGTCTTCCTAACAAAGTAGAGAAGGATAAGGTTGATCTCAAATGTCAAGTTTGAGGAGTGGCATCTAGGAAATCTTAGGATCTACCCACAGTTGCAAAGGGGCCAGAGGAGGTGGACCCAAATGATGAGCCGAGAGAAGAGACTTCTAGTGTGGGGAGCTAGATTCTAGAGGACGTGGAGGAGAAGTTGACCCTTCAAATTTATTTAGGAGGCCCATGTGGTTTGATCTGACCTTGTAGGATGCTCAGGAGCATGTTGATCCTCCCAGGATCACATTCCAGGAGAGCAGGCCTCCTTGGAAGTTTTTGGCATATAAGGATTTGATGACCAACATCATAAACTTAGAGCCCTCTATCTTTGAGGAAGCATCCAACCGGTAGGTGTGGAGAGATGTCATGGTGGAGGAGCACAACTCCATCATGAGGAATGATTTCTAGGAGATTGTGTCAAGGCTAGAGGGGAATTCAATGGTGACTTCTAGATGGATTTACAAGGTAAACCATGCAGTATATGGCAACGTGGAGAAGTACAAGGCGGGATTTTTGGCTCGTGGTTTCTCTCAAAAAGAGGGAGTAGACTATGAGGAGACATTTTCTCCTGTAGACAAATACTCCTCTATCTGAGCATTACTTTATATTGGAGCATCCATCATATGAATGTGAAGACAACCTCCCTCAACAAAGTCATTGAGGAAGAGGTTTGCATCGATCGACCATAGGGGTTGAGGTTAATGACAGGGAGATGCATGTATGCAAGCTAAAGAAATCCTTATATGGACTCAAACAGGCACCCATTTCTTGATACTCTAGGATTGACAACTATTTGTAGGGCATGGGATTCACCAAGAGTGAGGTAGATCCCAAACTATACTTCTAGCTCGTTGGATCTGAGGTCCTCATATTTGTGATGTATGTGGATGATCTCATTTAGATAACTGCATAGAGTCTCATTGCAGGATGCAACTTAGACTTGGTGTTAGAATTTGATATGAAGGATATTGTGCCAGTGCATTACATTATGGGACTTGAGGTTTGGAAATGATCGGGCGAGATCTTCCTAGGACAGGGGAAGTACACTCTTGATATCCTTAAGAGATTAGGTATGGAGCATAGTAGACCAATGGACACTTCGATGATGACCAAATTGTGGAAGATTGATTCTTTAGATTCAGATTTGGTAGATCCCAGATAGTACTGACAACTGATTGGTTCGTTGATGTATCTGGTCAACCCTCGTCCAGAGATATTATTTGATGTTAACACCTTGATCTAGTTCATGGTGGAGTCGAGGGAGGTTCATTGGGTGGCAACAAATCACATGCTCAATTACTTACATGGCACAATATCATATGGATTATGGTACCTTGGTGGAGAAGGTGTGAGGTTGTAGGGATAATTAGATTCAGATTGGGAAAGTAGTGATATATATCAAAAGAGCACCTTTGGATGTTTCTTTAGCTTGGGGTCAGCAGTCATTTTCTGGTTCAACAAAAATAAAACCTCAGTAACATTGAGTTCATCTAAGGCAGAGTATGTGGCAGCCAGTCTAGCTAGTTGTGAAACCATCTGGTTTCTCAAGCTACTCACATGATTGTTTGGTCAGGAGCTTGAGCCGACCTTGATCCACTGCGATAACTAGAGTTGCATCAAACTCTCAGAGAATCTGATGTTTGATTATAGGTCGAAGCACATCGAGATCATATACCACTTCATCAGAGACAAGGTGTTGAAGGGAGCATTCAAGCTCCAATATATTCCTGCAGATGAGCAATTGGTAGAAATTTTCACCAAGCCCTTGGTGAAAGGCAAGTTCATCTTCTTCAGAGACAATCTTAGAGTGGTGGAAAATACCTTCCTCGCTAAGAGGGAGTACTAGTGTTTGTAGCTCAGATAGGTATTTCCGCAAGGGTGTCTACTTGTGGAAATCATCATTAAATGTATCCTATGCTTTTTCTAGAGTTCACTTTATTAATTAATTAACAAAATGCGCATTTTTTTATTAAAGTGACTTTTAATTAATAAAGTGACTAAGTTGAGTCACTTAATGATTTAATTAAAAGAGAGCAACTGATCTCACAATTAGATCTTAATCGTTGAGATTAGGTAAATGGCTCAAGTCAAAATTATAAAAGACAACAAGGGGAAAAAGACAAAGACACATTCATTATTCATAGTGAGTGAGTAATTGGGTAAGGGAGAAGATAGAGCAACAACAACAACAAGTCAAGGGAAGCATAACATCTACACGCAAACTAAAGTATAATAGGTTGTACAATAGATCCATTCAGGGTCGTGCAACAGATATGTACGGCTGTACAGATCCATACAACAATGGGTGCAACAAGTCGGCCACACATGTGAGCCGCTACACTTATGCCAGCAGTAGATTCGTTTGTATAATGGGTCGTATGGACGGCCTCAGTGATCAACAACATGTTAATCGAGGCACTGGAATTTTACAGGTTTGCAGTGATTTGTGGTTTTTCTCTTTCAGATCCATTTTCCCTGTTATGAGAGCTCTTGTAACTTCTAGAGATATTTGAATGAAGAACTAATTTAGAATAGAATAAATAATTTGTATCGTGTGTTTTTCTTTTCCAGTTTCTGTTGCATGAAGAGTTAATAATTCCAGTAAAGTAATCTAGATCTGATATGCTTTATTAGTTTTTTGGTTTTAATAAATTAACAATGGCAAGGCTCATCTGGAAAAGTAGAGACTCCATCTCCCTCCCAATATTCATTTACTCATACATCGTTTCATTTCCTTGCAACGTTAGACTTACTCGATTTGTTATGTTTGACAAATGACCCTATTTCCCACAAGCCTTCATGGTTGGTTATTCCTGCGAAGCTACCATCAGACATACCAAAATTTGATGCAAAGCAAGGATAAGACCCCTCCATGCACGTCATGGCATATTGTTTTTGGTGTTCATCCAATTGAATTAAAAGGTGATTTTGTTAAAAGTTTCAACAACTTGGCAATGGTGTTTCTAACACATTACCAATTACCCATACGATATGAGATAGGAACGAATATCTTGACATCACTACAACAAAATATTTCCACCCACATTTTTTATCATATCTGTTAATGGCGACGAAGACATAGGATGATCAAGACCTAGATCTAGATAATCTCTTGATGGAGTGGTTCACCAGGTCTCTCCTACCAACCATTGTTAAGGATATCGCTATGGTTGGGGAAGGTATCGACGAGCAAGCCATCATGCATGCCCAACACTTGGATTTTAATTACTCTTAGTCGAGCACCCTTTATGATATTATATTGCATGCTCCTGGGCCATTGACATATCCAAAGAAGCCAAACCCAGGACCCCTTCTCGATGGTGTGGTGGGTTTTGTTCCCCATGCTTCTGTGGGCCAATTAGATATCCATATGGGCCACATGTCTATATTGTTATGCAAGAGAATCACCATCAACATTCAATGAGGCCAAGTGGAGGAAATCTCATCATCCAGCGCGCGCATTCAAATTAGTTTTGATTCTAAGGACAATGCGTCACTTTAATGTTTTGAAAGTATTGTAATTAAAGGCCCATATGATTTTGAGGCATGAGCCATTGTAAACAATCTAGGAGATTATAATTTATTTAATGTTTAAAGGATTGTCCATATCTTTAGCATCGACTCATATCTATATTGTAAATGATCATTTAATTGTAATAAGCCTTAGTGTTAGGATGCTTTAATTATGATGTGAAAGCGCTAGGGTAGTTGGAAGGAAGGATCAAGAAGCCCCTCCATGTATAAATGTATGTAATCTAAGCCAAAAGAGTCTGTTGAAGATTATTGTATTTGTTGTTGAGATCATAGTGATTAATACGGAGAAAGAGAGAAGTTGAGAGATGTGGGAACTCTTGTAAAAATTTTCTTGAAGGAATATAATAGAGTATATTTACTTCACATGTATGAGTTTTTTATCTATGAGTTATTTGGGTAATGTTATGTTATATATTTTCTATATTTATATGCATGTGTGTGTATTTCATGGTTGAATGAATGAACCATTGATTTTATATAAGTTTCAATTGTTTCTCTTCTAAAATCTACAAGGAGTGCACAGTGGCCACGCAAGGAGTGTGAGGGAAGAGTTGTTTTCAGACTCAATAGCTTAGAAGAGATAGCATGAATTTCGTAGAGTGAGTGCAAGGAGTGAACATATACTCGTTTGAGTATAAAATCTTGAAAGATAATCATGTGCAAGGTGTGCATAGGGACAACACTTAGTGAAGTGTTGAAAGAGTCTCAAGGTGGGAAATCCCAAGGAGTGTGTGAGAGATTATCTAAGTCTCAAGCTCAAGAGGAGTGTACGAGAGATTTTCTAAGTCTCAAGCTCAAGAGGAGTGTACGAGAGATTTTCTAAGTCTCAAGCTCAAGAGGAGTAGCTAAAAATGTGCACAAAATCCTAAGTCCTTCAAAGTTGACAAAGCTTGGGAAGGATAGTAATAATTAGTTCTCAAAGGGGGGAATTCCTTTTGTTTGGAGGATGAGCAGACAAGATCCGTTCAGAGTGGACCAAAGGTTTTCACAACCATCAGATATGGAGAAGGAGTGTGGGTGTTAACCCCTTTAAGTCCTTTGAACTTCATGAATTTGGCGATTTGTAGGTTTGTGTTGTGGAGGAGGAGAGTTTTTCGAAGTCCCAGGATCTGAAGTTAATATGGACCATTAGTAAACAAGGACATGTGTCCACAGATCAAGCGTGGTTCATAAGTCCGAATATCCGGATAAATTGAAGAGTTGTTGCAAGAGTGAGTAGAACTCTCGAAGCTCTGAAGCCCGGAGTAGATCATGACCGTTGGTGTCAGAGCCACGTGTCGAGAGATTGCTATTAGTTCGAAAATCCGACAGTCTGGGAGAATGGAGGCATAAAGTGTTAATATTTGAGAACTCACGAAGGTCGGAGTATATCTCAACCGTTTGTTGAGAGGGACATGTGGATCATGGATAAATCCCTTCGCTAGTTCGGCACTCCGAAGGATTTGGAGTATTGTGTCGCGAAAATCTCTAAATCCCAAAGCGCGAAGTAAATAGAGACCATCGATCTGAGGTGAATAGTAATTGTCTGATCTTCTAGTTCAGATTTCATGCATCCAAAAGTATTGCATGTTGGATCAGGGAATATTCACGAAGCCCGGAGTCTTGAAGTCCTTGTGAGCCCTAGATCTCGACATGTATTGTGGGTTGTTGATCCTCATTGTTGTTTGACTGTTCGCGAATTCAAAATTCAGGAAGATTGTAGTTTGTAGTTGTTGTGACTCCTAAAGCTCGGAGCTATGAAGTGTCGGAGTTCCTATGGGTTAAGAACTTAGCCCACGGTTTTGTCCCGAGGTCACATGGATTTCTCTGCTGAGGTGATAAGACCCTCGCAAGAGAAATTTTACGTGCAGGGGGGAAGGAAAAAGGATTTTGGTAGAGTACTTTGAGGGTTCAACGAGGACCCGAGAGCTAATTCTTCTCCCTTGATTAAACAATCCTTAGACTAGGAGGTTGTGTGAGCCCCTGGGATTGGTGGGTGTTTGTGTCAAGTGGTATCATAGCAGGAAATTAAGCTTTGTGAGAAAAAAGAATATTCATAATCATGCTGCCAAGAAGACTTACGGAGAGACATGTAGTCAATGCAGACATGGAAGAGGAAATGAGACAACTTTGTGCAAGTTTGGATTCCATGGATACAACACAAAGAAGAACACTCGATGTTAGGGATGCCAGTGAAAGTGAAAATGAATATGTAGAAGATGAAGAAGTTGCAGGAGAACAAGCAGCAGAGGAGCGACTGTTGAGAGTTGTTGTCAATATGGGAACCGGAGAAAAGATAGAAGTTCTTATGTATGAATGTAATTTAAATGTAGAAAAATTGTTGGACTGGATAAGTTCTTTAGACAAGTACTTTGACTATAAGGAAATTGATGATGAGAAGAAGGTAAAACATGCAGTAACCATATTGAAGGGACATGCAGCTTTATGGTGGGACGAGTTGCAAGCTGACAGAAAGAGTAAAGGTAAGACTAAAACCAAGAGTTGGGATAGAATGGTAGCTAATCTCAAGGATAAATTCATACACAAGGATTATTAGTTAAATCTATTCAAGAAGTTGTAGAATCTGAGACATAAAGGTTTGTCGGTGAAAGAGTATACCAAAGAATTTTATAAGTTGGACATAAGAGAATCACATAGGGATAATGATGAAGAAACAGTTGTTAGATACATACATGGATTAAGGTATGAGATCCAGGATGAGATTAGCATGATGAAAATGAGAACTGAGGAAGATTCTTATCAGGTAGCCCTGAAAGCAGAAGAAAATTTGAAAAGGAAATAGAGTCAAAGGAACATAGGAAAGAGTCCAAATAGAAGAAGAGGAACCGTCAGAGAAAATTTCCAGAAGCCCAGAGGAGAAGCTAGAAGATATAACAGTCAGATAGAGAGAGGAGGAATTTCTAGAGGAGGACACTATGGAGGAAGAAATTATTTCCTCAAAGGAAGAGGAAGAGGCAGAGGAGGAGAAGTGAAGTGTTATGTCTGTGGAAAAACAAGGCATATGTCTTGAGAATGTCCTCCAAAAAAAACTTAGGAGGTGGAGAAGCTCACATTTCTGAGGCGTAAAAGAAGAATGTGGATATAGAGATGAAGGTAGAAGCAGTGGAAGAAGGAATATCACTCATGATGAGGAAATCTCTTGTAAATCCAGAGAAAGAGGTACGAGAACCAATACAAAGGAACAATTTGTTCAGAACTGCTTGCAAGACCAGAGATAGGGTATGAAAGGTGATCATCGACAGTGGGAGTATTGATAACTTGGTATCCATGGAGATGGTGGAAAAGCTAAAGCTGGAGATGACTGCACATATGATTCCATAGAAGGTGTCGTGGCTGCAAAAAAGACATCAATTCATGGTAAGCCGACAATGTAAGGTTGATTTTAAATAGGTGGTTATAGAGATGAAGTTTTATGTGATGTCATACCTATGAATGTTTTTCATGTTATGTTGGGAAGATTGTGGCAATATGATAGGAATGTCATACATGATGGGAGGAAGAATACTTATACCCTTGAGAAGAATGGGCGTAAGCATATGTTGTTTCCAATAGAAGATAAAGGACTCAAAGAGGAAGCTAGTCTGAGTATACTTCTTATGAGTGGGAAGGAACTCTTAAAGGAAGTTAAGAAAGACCAGGAAATAAAGTTTGTTGTTGTAGGTAAGCCGAGAGTCATTCTCACAAACACTTCTATAAATTATTTTCTTGTAGAATTCCAGGAGTTATTAGATGAGTTTGTTGATATTGTGGTAGATGAGTTACCTCACTCTTTACTTCCCATCAGGAGTATCAGTCACCACATTGACCTTATTCCAAGAGCCAGTTTTCCAAACAAAGCAGCATACAGACTAACCCCTCAATAGAATGAAGAGGTGAAGGAGAAAGTCCAAGAGCTTTTTGATAAAGTTTTGACCAGGGAAAGTTTGATCACGTGTGCAGTACCAACTATGTTGAATTCAAAGAATGATGGAGGTTGGAGAATGTGCACAGATCCTAGAGCCATCAACAAGATAACAATCAGGTATAGATTTCCTTTACCCATAATGGATGATTTGATGGATTGCTTGAATGGAGATAGTTATTTTTCCAAAATAGACTTAAAGAGTTTTTATCATCAGATGAGGATGAGAGAGGGAGATGAATGGAAAACAACATTCAAAACAAATGAAGGATTGTATGAGTGGCTTGTTATGTATTTTGGCTTAAAAAATGCACCAAGCACGTTTATGGGGTTGATGAATGAAGTGCTCAAAGATTTTATTGGTAAGTTTGTGATTGTTTATTTAGATGACATCATAATTTTCAGTAAGACTGAAGAGGAGCATTTGAGACATTTGAAGATGGTTTTGAGAAGGTTACAGCAGGAGAAGTTGTTGGTAAATTTGAAGAAATGTTCTTTCATGAAAACAGAACTTGCGTATTTGGGGTGCGTAGTCTCTTCAAATGAATTGAAGATGGATCTAGAGAAGGTGAGGGAAATAAGAGAATCACCTTCTCCAAGAAGCATGTTT
>ML790853.1:0-13460 GCA_009831015.1 Picea engelmannii
TATTAGTAAATTGGAAAATGATTATGTGTCATTTTCAAATATTTTATACAATTGCATTTTAAGTTATTGAGAAATAGTTGCTTTCTCAAATTAAGAGTATGTTTTACATTGAAACTGTCAACTCATTGTAATCACATTCGAGAAGACTAACAATTTGGGGTGGATGATCAGTAGTACTTAACACCCTAAGGATGGAAACAAGTGAAGTGAGTGTGATATAAAAGAAAAACAAGTGCAAGTGAGTGTGACACAGTTGATGGTTAGAATCACCAAAATGTTTTCTTTGTTTGAAACATTGATTGATTCAACTAAAGGCACTTCAATCACAATGCAAAAAGGGCCTTTGGAAAATTTTCTTACATGTTGTTGATTCATGCATACAAAGTTGGACATGCTACAAATTCAATCATGACTCTTGACTAATGAGTGAAACACACAAAAGAATCAAAATGAAGTTGAGAATTATGAACCAGTTCTTATTCAGAATAATCCTTTGTTTGAAATTGATATTCCTCAATATGAAGTTCAACAAAATGGAACAAAGTACAACAATTGATAATTGTTGTAATATAAGGTATTACACAAGGGAGTTACCAATAGAACTTCACACAACATAATATATGGAGAGCATTATACAATAATATACACAAGCACACATAGAATAAGAGAAGGAAGAGACAAGTAATGGTGAGACCAACAATAATTATCTTTATGTTATGATCAATACCACACCACATTTACGGTCATGATCTCATGTATTTATACCTTGAGTGAATTGGCAGGTAGTTACAATCATTTTAACTACCTTGGTCGGTCAACCCGACCCGATGTTCAGTCGACTTTCATTGCATATTTAACTTACTTTCATGTTGGATTGACATTACACTTGGTCAATAGGTGGGTCTAGTCGAAACAGTCAACTAGGCTCTCCAACATCTCCCCCACCCTCAAATACTTCTTCCTCCCAAAAAAGAGGGAGATTTGGAATTACAATTACAATATTCAGAATGTGCCAAATGTTTACAAAATTTAGTGTGTGAGATCATTTTGTCTAGATCCTTCATGGTGACATGGGTGGCAGAAGTTGGGTTCTTTCTCAATGCTCGAATTTGGTTTCATAAGTTTCCTTATCACCATTCTTGCCACGTGCTCCTTAATTCTCTATTGGTTCGTTGACTAGAAGAATGGCTCAATCACCACTCTCACCAGTGGAGCCTTAGTGATTCTAGTGTCTTATGTATGTGACTTTGTAGAGCCATACATTGGCCAATTTGTGTGGAGTTACCTTTAATTGAATTATACCCTATGAAGGGTCTAATGCCTTCATTTTGTGTTGATGGGGGGAGTTCCAACTCCCATTTTGTCGATGGTGCTAGCCGATTTTGTGTAGCTAATCCATTACTAGGACCTTTTGCTTGTTTTCTGCAAGGTTTCGATCCTAATGCCTATTTCTTTTCAAAATATTAGGCTAGTTATGGCCCACATGGTGAGGAATTGGCCCTCCTGAGATAGGTGTGCCTGCCTATTTATGCTTCTTGGTTGGTCGAGGGTGGTGTTGTTGACTGTGCTTCTAGGATCAACTTCATTTTTTCTTTTATGTTTGTTCCTTATTGATGAATTGGTTGATTGATTGATGCTTCTTGGAATGTTTATTTTTTCTAGTTCTCTCTGAAGTTCATAAACCATGTTAACGCTATTTTCCTTAGTGATCTAGCAAACTATTTTATTCTCTTTACTTCATCTATGAATCCTTCGCATCCCAATATTTCTCACAGATGAACCAATTTTTTTTTAGGATCCTTATCATCCTCATAGAGGGGTAAGTGGTGGTGAAGCATTTTTCTTATGGAGGAGGATTTTTTTTTAGATTGGATTGTAGTAAGTGGCGTTGGTTGTACTTCCTTTCCAGTAGTCGATGATTGATTACTTCTTGACTGGTCAACTTGTATTTATTCAACCAGAAAATCTATTTCATCTATTTGACAGGTTTGATCTTTATATTCTGTGAATTGCATTGGTTGTGATCACACCTAGTATTCACTACTTTCAGTATAAATTGAATTTTATTCCTCGGATAGTAAATCTGACAGGGGGAAAAATCGTGAGATCCTTTATGTGGAGTAGTATGTTATCATGTCCTTTGATATTTACCTAGTTTCCTTCTATTTGGGGTATTTCAATGAATAATCTATCTCACACATTTATGTGGTTTTCTAATCGATACCACTCTTAAGAGCTCCAAGAATTCACTTGTAAACGTTCCCAGTAGAATTATTGGATTCTGGAACTTGTTTCATAAGGTTTTGGTTGATTACATATCGTAGGTCCCAAATCATCGACCTCCATGATTTCAACATTTTATGTCATTCGAAGGGTGTCAATTCCTACCTCTACAAAATGAAAATATTCATTCAACTCAGTAATTGTTGGGGTTGCTTCCCATGATGCATTTGGGTATTCATCAGATCGATCCAGTGCTCCAGCGATCTTCTGCTCCTGAGGAATATTTATATGGGATCGACAAGGGTATGTAGCATCACATATCTTTCCCTTTTCTTTTGTATTTTGTCTCGTACAATTTTGTAAAGGTCGTCTCCTTTCTTATATGACTACATTCTTTTGAGTGTCCTTTTCTTTATTTATTTTTCTAGTGTATACTCTCTCCCTTTCAAAGTTGAATTCCTTTGTATCCTTGGCATAACAACTATTTGGTGTATATCGACTAAAGTTACTGCATTTTAGGATTTCTCACAAACAATTACCCACCCATCGTTGAGGCCGACTTACTCTCACTCAAGGAAGGTGACATAATTAGCCATTTATTTCTGCAAGAAATATCCTAAGCCTCTTGAGTGTTCTTGCAATCAACATTCATAAATTCTTCCCACTTAGCTTGTCTTTTTTTCAATTGGTATTAGCTAGTGTGGCCAGAGGAGGTTGAACAGGAGGTTGAGGTTCAACAATGTTGTCGACACCTTTGTCGATCAGAAATTTGTGTAGTAGTGTAAGTAGAGTGTAGAGAATTTTTTGGTCTTCCCACTCAGCTTGTATTTTTTTCAATTGATATTAGCTAGTGTGGCCAGAGGAGGTTGAGGTTCAATAATGTTGTCAACACCTTTTTCGATCAGAAATTTGTGTAGTAGTGTAAGTATAGTGTACATAAATATCATAAAATATTCTTTTAACATTGTCAACAGATGTCCTTTCTTCTATCACTTTCTCTTCACAAAATTCATATGTGATATTTTTGACCCACTCGTACAAGTTTGTTTGGCCACCATTAATCAATTAGGAGATTAGTTGTTTGTCTCTAGTACGATTATTCATGGGAAACATGATATACTAATTTATTAATATCTTCGAGAAGAGATTCAAGGAATATTTTGTGTGTTTCTATAAAGAACCATGTTCTCACTTTTGCAAGTTCTAGTTGATATATTTTGGCGTAAATTTTCAAATAGTTATCAAGTTTTCTCTGCCACCACTCATGAATATATTACGGACTCAACATATATGTGTTCATATTCCATTGTACAGTCCCGGAAAGGTACTACCATAAATAGAATCAATGTTATAATCTAACGGATTACATAAGGGAGTTACCATTAGAACTTCACACAACATAATATATTGAGAGAATTATACAATAATATACAGAAGCACACATAGAAGAAGAGAAGGAAGACACAAGTAATGGTGAGACAAACAATAAATATATTTATATTATGATCAATACCACATGACATTTACATTCATGATCTCATGTATTTATCCTTTGAGCTAGTAAGCAAGTAGTTACAAGTATTTTTACTACCCTGGTCATTTGACCTGTAACTCCCCGTTTTCCCTCAAGTTTGTAATTATGCTTAAGACTTCATAAATTGTCATTGATGAACATTGTACTTTGTTTCATATTTCATGAAAACACCTACCATCTAACTAAAGGGGAAGCCTTGTAGTATTGGCCATAATACCACAAGTGGGAGTTGGTGAGGGGGAAATTGGGAATTTTCTGTGAAGAAAATAGGAAGATATCCCATAAAAACAACCTAAACCTACATGACCTTGAATGACCAACCTGTCTGAAGTACCTTTGTTTCCCTATTCACAAGAAATCATATTAATATCATCATATCGAATGGTTGGGGAAGTTATGACTGCCTTTAGAATCTGTACATTGAAGAGTTATGGGGTTAGCTAAAGTTGTCAACTAGGAGTACCCTGGAAGTGCCCCTTTAATTCGAGAGCTTGACCTTGATGGAATATTCTAAAAAAATAAAGTTGAAGAACCCAAGGGGAAGGGAGAATGTCCCATATTAGAAATAGGGAGGAATAAGAGAAGATGTGGAAGCAGTGTGGTATCACAAATGCATAAGAGAGATTGATGTGGAGCGTCTAAGCCAGATCCTAGTAGAGAAAACTAGGAAGTTTTTGTGAGGAAAATAGGAAGCTTGCTTAGAACATGAATGGTCAAAATTGGGACAGGGAATACCCATATCCTGACTAGAGAAGAGAGGTTTGTGGTTTGGTGCTTGCAAGAAATAAATTGACACTGGTAAGGGGAGGGCACTGAGGAAATTTGTAGCAGTGAAGGGACTCCATTTTGTAGAGGAAATCTAGCTAGGAAGGCACCTGGTAAGATCGTGGAGGCCATGGGCTCAGTGGGAAGAGGGAATTTATATTGTTTCCAGTGTAGTGAAGGAAAGTAAACTTCTTGACCAATTCCTTAACCTAATGGCCAACTTGTGAGATTCCCCTGGTGGTATCATGTCCTGGTACAGGGGTGGATTGTTGTAGAAAGTAAAGGTGCAACAAAGCCTAAAGTTAGGTGGAAATTCATTCACCCTCATTCAAATGGCAGATTGAATTTTGAGCTAAAACAAATAAGTATTTATCAATGTCTCTGGTAAATGTTTGTTAATAAATATGAATTTCATTATGTGTGAAAATAAGTATTAACATGTAAATTTAACGCTAAAATATGAACAATGTTTGTAATATGGGGTTCTTCCTAGGATTAATTGATTGTATGTGGTAACTGTGTATGGGAGGTCCAATGGAGGCATGTAACCATGCATTTTCCCCAAGTCTTTGAATGGAAATTTTGCAAGATGAGAAAATATTCACTTTGGGGGCCTTTGGGAGGTGTCACCTATGTACTGAGGAAGAGATCCATAGGCCTAAGGGGATTGAGTTAAAAACATGATAGTAATTTCAGGAAGGTGAAGAATTAATTTTCCTTGAAATTCTCGTTAATCATGTTGAAACCCCTGAGTAAACCCCAAGAATGAACCTCAATCATAGATCCAATGCAGAGAATCAATCATGGTCATTCATCGAAGATCTGGGCTTCAGAGAAATCCTTTCATAAGGAGAGTCGTTCGGAAAAACCCTGGAGCGATGTCAAGGAAAACTTTTCAATGGGGAGGTTTTGAGTCAATGAGAGCCATTTATTTACTTGGAGTTTAGACCGATGAGATTTGGATTGTGGATCCATCAGGATATTGATTCCTTAAGATTGTCATAAGTGTGGCATTCGAAATATCCATAGAAATGGGCAGAACGAACTTCTGATGAGAGAATATCGAAGTTGAAGGTCTGAGTGGGCCAGATTCGTAGATCTATCGATGACTCAATTGATAAGATATGATTCATTGATTTCTTCATCGGACCAACCAATAAGAGAAACTTTATGAAGTTGTAGGGATGGTTAATAATCGAGAGGATATCATATATGAGAGTTCCTTGACTATTAGATGTGGAGGTATGATGACCATCGAATATATTGGAAGACTCTAGTTTAGAAAGAACTACTTGGAAGAACCACGAGGTTGTGGAAAGTGGGTATTTCCTGACGGAAAGAGATTGAGTGGATGAGAACCATTGATATGTTGAGGGGTCCATCCTATGAGATCTCAGTCATAGATCTTTCCATAGAATCCATCGGTCAAGTGATGGAAGAGGATTGGGTGAGACCATTGATCGTCGTGCATTTGGAGGTTCCAAAGGAATTGGGACCATTGATTTTCCCTGGTTCCCAATTGTTAGATATTTCATTAGTAAGGCCGTCAAAAGGAATGAATCAGAATAAAATGTTGGGGTTATGCACCTAGAATTCTCGATGAGGGAAAATTTGATCCACCACCAGCCATTGATTTAACCTGAGATGAGTGAGTCAGAGTCATTCATCCAAGAGATTTTATCTCATGGATAGTGTAGTTGCATTCCACTGAAGTATTTCTATGGGAGTGTGATGTCACATTTGAGGACATGTCACTACCACACTAGCACACACACCAACCTATCTGTCGATGCATATGACATGGAGGAATCCATGTGGTAGCCATAGAGGATGGACAATATGGGAAAGAGTAAGGACCATAATACCTTATACTATTTCATATTGTGAGGAAAGTTGAAGGAACGCTCCTTGAAATCATGTTTCTACCCATGGTGTTAAGGCCCAAGATCCAAATCATAGTGGAAGGAGAAATTTTGACATCCAACCAGCCTAAGTAGGATTTAGGGGGCGGGTGTGTTATAGAGTCGTATCATAGAAGAGTTCAAACTCTAGGCTTGAAAGAGGCCACCAAGAATGAATGAGTTTTGTAATATCCTATATGATGAAATTTTGTGTTTTATTGTTGAATTATTTAACTATGCTAATGAGTGATAACAATAGTTTTGAGTAGGAATGATAGTAGGAATAGATTCCTAGTTCAGGACTATCAAAGAAAACTAATTCCAAGAGTATTTTTTCATATAATCTAAATGTGGTTTGATGATAGTAGTTCATTATTTTCAGCATGTAGGAGATGATGAGAAGGGAAAACATAGGGGAATGGTACAACACAGTATGGAGGAAACCTCACATTTTCGAGATGGAGAATTTGATGGTAGGATGGCTAGAGAAACCCCTCCAAATTCAGCAGCCACACTAAGGATTCTGAAAGAAGACAATGAAAGGATTATGAGGGCTCAAGCTAAGCAGGAAGAATGAAATGCATTACTATTGTAGAGTATGTCTGAGATTCGAAATCATTAGAAACAAGGTCCATCTGCTAACAAAGTAGGACTACAACATTATGAGAAGTTGTGGAGCCCATGAGATATCCAGAAGCATGGGCTAGCTCACAAGAATGTGGGAAGGAGTTCTTCTAGGAAAATGCATAGGGATGCTAAGAGATAAAAGTTGGTGGAGACACTTCCACTGAGTTATATAGTGGAAAGACCACTACAATAGAGTTTTCCAACAATGACATTGGGTCAAGTGTTCCCAAGAAGAAGAGGAAGAGACACTCACAGGTTTCTTTGACAGAGGAAATCAAGAAGAAAAAGTTTCCTACCTTTGATGGAGAAATCAATAAATAATAAGAGGTCGAGGCTTGGTTGTTAGGATTAAGGAAGTATTTTAGAATGCACTATTACTCAAAAAATACAAAGACAAATATATCCATTTTCAATTTGAATTGAGCATCTTCCATATGGTGGGAATACCTCAAGGATGTTAAGGGATTAAAGGGAAGTAAGATGAATTGGAAATAGTTTGAAAAATATTTTAGGAAGGCATTTTTATTATAAAAGTGCTATGATGTTAAGATTAAGGAGTTCCACAAACATATATTGGGAAAACTTACCATGGATGCTTATGCCAAGAGGATCTTGGAGCTGATGAGGTATGTTCCCTACCTCAAGGATGAGAAAGAAAGTATACAATGCTTCCTCAATGGACTACCATAGTACTACTAGGATAGGATTGAGTTTGACGAGCCTAAGAAATTAGAGGACGCCATTAGAAATTCCAAGTGTTGTGATGACCAATCCAAACATAGGAGGGAACCTATTAAGGATTGGAAGAGAAAAGATAATCCCGGATTTCAGAGGAAGAGATTTAAACCATCTCAATTTAAGAACCCAAAAATAGGTGATCGATTTGATTATTCGACTAGAAGTATGTGTTAGCATAATTTCCATATCAAAGTGGGAATAAGCTAACGAAGCAAGCAAGGGAGAAATTAGAGGAGGGGAAGAAATGAAATCTACAATGTTGGGGTTGTTGAGAATCACACCTATTGAGGGATTTCCCTCAGATACAACATGATAGTAAAAGGGTTTACCATGTTTAGGAGGCTACTATTGTTAATAAAGTGGCCAAGAATGTGCCATGAATCTATGCATCCATGGAGAATCAGCTAGTAGGACAACAATATTTTGTGGTGGAGCTAGAAGGTATAATCTCCAAACAACCCATTTCTATTTTGATTGACATTGGTTCTAACCTTAGCTATGTTTCACCCCAAGTTATTGAAGCATGTGTTTTACAAAGGAAAAAACATGCAAAATCATGGTTAGTTCAGTTAGCCACAGGAACTAAGTGAAAGGTAACATAAATGATTGAAATATGCCCATTTGAAATGAATGGACTACACACACAAGTAACCTTAAATATATTACCTTTGGTGTCATATGATGTAAAGATAGGCATGGAGTGGTTGTTGGAATATTGAGAGGGGGGGTGAATAAGTATGATCATAATAAATACTTTTAATCACAATATAAAACCTCCAATAATGTTCAATATTTTCTCATTAGCATTCAATATATCATCAACACCATAATTCAATGCATACACATCACATAAAAATAGTACACTGGAATTTTACGTGGAAACCCAATGCCGGAGAAAACCACATAATGCCTTTGTTATTTATCAAAGAGTACATTCATTGGAAGCACCAACTTCTTATTTCTCCAACTACAACTGGAAGGAGGCTCCAACCCCCTATTTACAGGATGCAACCTGAAGGAAGCTCCAACTCCCTAATTTACCATCTCCAATCAGAAGGAGGCTACAATCCCCTTTCCTTTCCCCGTCCAACTGCCCTGAAATATAAATGTAGACTAATATGTCACTACCTATGTCATTGTAACTGATAACATGTTGTTGTTGTTGTTTCTAATACTTTTGTTGTTGCTACTGATTTTGATATATCATCAAGACTGCAACCACACATACCTCATACCAAGATCCACAAGAGATTTCTCCAAATCAAATGCTTATGAATCACTAAGACATATATGTTCCTAATTTCTTCATAATGCACACACTAACATACACATGAAGACATACCTTCAACCTTTATCTGATCTGGTGGATTAGATCTCTAATATTTTTCTTGTCTTCTTCACAGATCCACGACCTGTACACTACTTGCTCGCACATGTTTGTGTGTTTCCCTTATGCAAATCACTGATTACCTCAGAGACACTACTGCAATAAATTTTCTTCCATACAATCGACTCCTGCAAACTTCTCCCTTCGATGAACTTCATTGTCTTCATCTCACTACCTGAGATCTTCTAATCTATGTTCACACTAAAATATTCAATTGACTCTTCTCTATATTTATGTGTTTCCAATGAGGATCTCATTAAAAAAAGTAGGGATTTCCAAGATTCATAACTTTTGACTTGGTTATGGAAGAAATTTTATAGGGAGATGTGTCTCTAAGAGTTCACTACTATGTTGATCTAATTTATTAGATTGGTATCCATTTTGACACTTTTCGGGAGCCAAATTACTTCATATGATGCCTCAAATTTGAGTTTTTATGTTTTTACGGTTTTTATTTTTATTTTTAATTATCATTTATCTCTTTGTTTATGCATGTAATCAAAAAGGAAAGTTGGTGAATAGTGTCACTCTAGTTATTTCTTAGTTATTGGTCAGTTTTAGATTCATCTGAGAATTTTCCAAAATTAGTTGGTTTTTTTTGGAGAATTTACCTTTCTCCTAATTTAGGGCCAACTCGTAATGTCTTGTTAATGCCATGCAATTGACATGCAACTTTTTAACTTCATGTTCAAGGATTGACATCAATGACAACCAATCTTTCAACAATTCAATGCCAACTAATATTTCAACACTGGTTGGTTGTCCACGAAACAAAATTGAACTACCATGAAAAGACCTTCGAATGTGAAGATAGTGAAGGCAACATGAGGGTGTTGCAAGGCATTCAAAATCATGTATTGGTTAGGAAAATATCAGCATTGCAACTCAAGAATCTTAACCGAAATGGGTATCCCTTGTATGTAATACAAATACTAAATGAAATACATAATAATGAGTTGAAAATTGAGTATCATCCAGTGTTGTGGAAATTTAAAGATGTGTTCTGAGAGGTGGTACTCAGACTTCATCCTTAGCAAGATATTGATTTTTCCATAGAACTTGTACTAGGATTAGTATCGACATATAAAGTACCCTACAGAATGAGTACACCAGAGTTGGTAGAGTTAAAGGTGAAGTTAAAATAAATGATGGATAAAGGGTATATCAAGCCAAGTGTTTTCCCATGGGGAGCACCAATGTTGCTTGTGAAGAAAAGGGATGGTACCTTGTGGTTGTGTATTGACTACCGACAGTTGAATAAGATTCCCATCAAGAACAAGTATCCATTACCTAGGATTGATGATATTTTTTATCATCTCAGAGGAGCTACAATAGTTTATAAAATTGACTTCAGATTTGGATATCACCAAGTCAGGATTAAGGATGAAAACATCCACAAGATGGATTTTGTAACGAGGTATGGACACTATGAATCTGTGGTGGTTCCTATTGGGCTTACCAATGCACCCACCACCTTTATGTGTTTGATTAAAAACATTATCAACAATTATTTGGAATAGTTTGTTCTTGTTGTGGGGAGAATCATATGATGGTAATTCAGTACATTAATTATCAATCTCAATTTTAAACTTACGAAGTGTCAGGCACAATATATGCAAATCTAATCTTGAAGTGTCTAACACACCATTTTCTAATGAACTGTGAAGCAAAACTAAAAGAATTGGTTTCTCATCTAATAGTGAATATTCTAAGGTAGAATTGCAGGTTGAATATAGATCCTTATATTCAACAATACTCCATTGGGTTCACTCTATGAGTTATATTGACAACATTCAATTGAAACTATCAACAAAATTGAGAAAATTAATGTGTGCAAACAAGATATCTATCATGAGCAGTTGTTGACCAATTAAGAATTGGTGATCATCAATTGCTTCAATCTGCAGCTTTGACAATTCTTTGTCTAGAGAATCATCGATTAAACTAACAAGAAATCAAGCATTAAACCCATTTTCTCACAAGAATTAGTTGATCCACACAACATAAATAAAATTTCAAAAATTAAATAAACTCACTCAACGAAAAAAAAGTACTATTGGACAATATATACCAAAGGGATGGGCCTTGTCTACCTTGGCATACACTACCAATAAAGACTATAGTGGAGAGCTCTTGATATGAAACAAGTTATTTATTCCAAAATTCTCCCCCCAATTACATTGATCCTTCTTACATTTATACATATGGCTTACATTTCAAAGAAGGAAAATGGTTACAACAAAATGAGACCAAATCCCACATACAATGATATACAACCATCACAAACTTGATTAAGGAAATGTAAGTTACTTAATGGATGTTGGGTATGTTTGAATATCATGGAAGCACAACAACATAATCTTTGACAAAACCATATTCCCAAATTCGTCCACAAGAGGCATAACTATAGGAATTAGGGTGCTAGAGGATTTCTTGGAAAATCTACCTTGAATATTCTCCCATGTCTCCCAAACCATTTATTATTTTGTAAATATACTCTC
The DNA here is from genome assembly GCA_009831015.1 of Picea engelmannii. NCBI lineage: Eukaryota > Viridiplantae > Streptophyta > Pinopsida > Pinales > Pinaceae > Picea > Picea engelmannii. Next base: position 11,677 of record ML790853.1, read on the forward strand.
ATGTCACCCAATTTGGGGCATTATTCACAAAACCCATGTCTTCGATTTTCCTAATTTGTCTTCATCTGTTTGGAAATTCCGTGGAAAAACTACTTCTAGAAACATGTTGCTACAGAATGTTGGTAATAATATAGGAACGGGAAGATTCCCACTACAGGATTGGAACTACATGAACCATTTTTGGGAATAAAAATTCTAATTCCTTTTAATTCATAAAAAATAAGGGAAATCAATGAAATTAACAAATAAGCATCTTATAAGCTTGCAATCACACGTATCTTGATAACCACGAGGGAATATGGTAAAAAGGAACAATGATGTGGTAAAAGGGATGGACAAAAGGGTCAAAATGGGACACATTTGTCAGTGAAAAAGATACCAAAATGGTATCCCAACATCTCCCCCATGCCTTAGCTTTTGCATGTCCTCATGCAACAAAGTAGGAAGATGATATCTTGAAAGGATCCCCCTGTAGACTCATTGTGACCAACTAAGGAAATTGTAGTTTGAGCACCAGATATAGAAAGATTTGGCTTGGAGAACCAGGTTGAGCCCCAATTAGTTGTGTATTTCACTGATAATTTGTTGCCTGAAGTAGATTGAGAGTTGAAACAAATTCTACAGATTCTTCCACAACATAATTGAATACATTCCAGGTTTGTTATCAAATTTAAAATCACAATTTGGCTTGGAAGTATTTAATTTTGTAGTAGCACTTGGTGAGAAAATTTGGAGTATAAGGAGATGGTTAATGACAACATGATAAAGGTAAACCAAGAAGGTTAGGATGGTAGGTTGATAATTCCAAAAGGTGGGGCTTGTAAGATTATAAGGTGAAATGGGTTGGAATTTATGAGTTGAACAATCTTACAATAGTTGTCATCATAATTTTCCGAAATTTTCAATAAACCAAAAGATTCAACATTGATCTTACCTCAAATTACCTTGATGAATGTTTGGAATGGCACTTGCGGTGTTATGTATGTTGGAAATGATGATGACAAAGTGATGTATGTTGAATTTTATGTGTTGAATGCTAGAGGAAAGCTTGTTGTGTTGTTGTTTGAAAATTTTTATCATTTTGCTGCAGGAAGCTACTAGAAAATAAGAAAAAAATGGCTTCAAAGACATACCCATACATCCTTCATTATGCATTTTCTGGAAATTTCTCCCATGCCATACTCAAAGATCCATATGGGGCACAAAACCCATGTCCCTATTTTTCTTTATTTGGCCTCAGTTGGTTGCAATCTATGTGCAAAAAGTGCCCTTGAAGTAGGATTCTATAGGAACCTATAGGAATTGTCCATCTATAGGAATTTTGGGCATGAACAGTTCAACAAATCAGCCCTTTGCATTCTAGTGGCTACCAAATATTTTCTACATTTTCTTTGTAGGAAGTGTACTAAGAATGTTATTGTACTGTCACTAAATATTCATCTTTTCACTCTTTTCTAATCATCAAAATGCTCCTGTAGCTATAGAATTTCTAGAAATGAAATACCATTGGAGCAGGAACAAGAAGATCTGGGAATGATTGTTGTAGGAATTCTGAGCATATGTAATGAAGAGGATGACACCTTATTATTGCTTAGGATGTCAAGCTATACTTGAAATTGAACCAATAAACTATATTCAACATTTATTGATTTATTTATTGACTATTATACCCTACTTGAAAAAGGAACCCCTTCCTCAAGTGTAGGAGTATCTCCAATGAATCCATGTGCGCAAAAGAATCACAAATAAACTCATATCCAAATATGAAAAATATACCTCAATGA
>ML790853.1:13560-32300 GCA_009831015.1 Picea engelmannii
TTCAATTTTGTTTCGTGGACAACCAACCAGTGTTGAAATATTAGTTGGCATTGAATTGTTGAAAGATTGGTTGTCATTGATGTCAATCCTTGAACATGAAGTTAAAAAGTTGCATGTCAATTGCATGGCATTAACAAGACATTACGAGTTGGCCCTAAATTAGGAGAAAGGTAAATTCTCCAAAAAAAACCAACTAATTTTGGAAAATTCTCAGATGAATCTAAAACTGACCAATAACTAAGAAATAACTAGAGTGACACTATTCACCAACTTTCCTTTTTGATTACATGCATAAACAAAGAGATAAATGATAATTAAAAATAAAAATAAAAACCGTAAAAACATAAAAACTCAAATTTGAGGCATCATATGAAGTAATTTGGCTCCCGAAAAGTGTCAAAATGGATACCAATCTAATAAATTAGATCAACATAGTAGTGAACTCTTAGAGACACATCTCCCTATAAAATTTCTTCCATAACCAAGTCAAAAGTTATGAATCTTGGAAATCCCTACTTTTTTTAATGAGATCCTCATTGGAAACACATAAATATAGAGAAGAGTCAATTGAATATTTTAGTGTGAACATAGATTAGAAGATCTCAGGTAGTGAGATGAAGACAATGAAGTTCATCGAAGGGAGAAGTTTGCAGGAGTCGATTGTATGGAAGAAAATTTATTGCAGTAGTGTCTCTGAGGTAATCAGTGATTTGCATAAGGGAAACACACAAACATGTGCGAGCAAGTAGTGTACAGGTCGTGGATCTGTGAAGAAGACAAGAAAAATATTAGAGATCTAATCCACCAGATCAGATAAAGGTTGAAGGTATGTCTTCATGTGTATGTTAGTGTGTGCATTATGAAGAAATTAGGAACATATATGTCTTAGTGATTCATAAGCATTTGATTTGGAGAAATCTCTTGTGGATCTTGGTATGAGGTATGTGTGGTTGCAGTCTTGATGATATATCAAAATCAGTAGCAACAACAAAAGTATTAGAAACAACAACAACAACATGTTATCAGTTACAATGACATAGGTAGTGACATATTAGTCTACATTTATATTTCAGGGCAGTTGGACGGGGAAAGGAAAGGGGATTGTAGCCTCCTTCTGATTGGAGATGGTAAATTAGGGAGTTGGAGCTTCCTTCAGGTTGCATCCTGTAAATAGGGGGTTGGAGCCTCCTTCCAGTTGTAGTTGGAGAAATAAGAAGTTGGTGCTTCCAATGAATGTACTCTTTGATAAATAACAAAGGCATTATGTGGTTTTCTCCGGCATTGGGTTTCCACGTAAAATTCCAGTGTACTATTTTTATGTGATGTGTATGCATTGAATTATGGTGTTGATGATATATTGAATGCTAATGAGAAAATATTGAACATTATTGGAGGTTTTATATTGTGATTAAAAGTATTTATTATGATCATACTTATTCACCCCCCCTCTCAATATTCCAACAACCACTCCATGCCTATCTTTACATCATATGACACCAAAGGTAATATATTTAAGGTTACTTGTGTGTGTAGTCCATTCATTTCAAATGGGCATATTTCAATCATTTATGTTACCTTTCACTTAGTTCCTGTGGCTAACTGAACTAACCATGATTTTGCATGTTTTTTCCTTTGTAAAACACATGCTTCAATAACTTGGGGTGAAACATAGCTAAGGTTAGAACCAATGTCAATCAAAATAGAAATGGGTTGTTTGGAGATTATACCTTCTAGCTCCACCACAAAATATTGTTGTCCTACTAGCTGATTCTCCATGGATGCATAGATTCATGGCACATTCTTGGCCACTTTATTAACAATAGTAGCCTCCTAAACATGGTAAACCCTTTTACTATCATGTTGTATCTGAGGGAAATCCCTCAATAGGTGTGATTCTCAACAACCCCAACATTGTAGATTTCATTTCTTCCCCTCCTCTAATTTCTCCCTTGCTTGCTTCGTTAGCTTATTCCCACTTTGATATGGAAATTATGCTAACACATACTTCTAGTCGAATAATCAAATCGATCACCTATTTTTGGGTTCTTAAATTGAGATGGTTTAAATCTCTTCCTCTGAAATCCGGGATTATCTTTTCTCTTCCAATCCTTAATAGGTTCCCTCCTATGTTTGGATTGGTCATCACAACACTTGGAATTTCTAATGGCGTCCTCTAATTTCTTAGGCTCGTCAAACTCAATCCTATCCTAGTAGTACTATGGTAGTCCATTGAGGAAGCATTGTATACTTTCTTTCTCATCCTTGAGGTAGGGAACATACCTCATCAGCTCCAAGATCCTCTTGGCATAAGCATCCATGGTAAGTTTTCCCAATATATGTTTGTGGAACTCCTTAATCTTAACATCATAGCACTTTTATAATAAAAATGCCTTCCTAAAATATTTTTCAAACTATTTCCAATTCATCTTACTTCCCTTTAATCCCTTAACATCCTTGAGGTATTCCCACCATATGGAAGATGCTCAATTCAAATTGAAAATGGATATATTTGTCTTTGTATTTTTTGAGTAATAGTGCATTCTAAAATACTTCCTTAATCCTAACAACCAAGCCTCGACCTCTTATTATTTATTGATTTCTCCATCAAAGGTAGGAAACTTTTTCTTCTTGATTTCCTCTGTCAAAGAAACCTGTGAGTGTCTCTTCCTCTTCTTCTTGGGAACACTTGACCCAATGTCATTGTTGGAAAACTCTATTGTAGTGGTCTTTCCACTATATAACTCAGTGGAAGTGTCTCCACCAACTTTTATCTCTTAGCATCCCTATGCATTTTCCTAGAAGAACTCCTTCCCACATTCTTGTGAGCTAGCCCATGCTTCTGGATATCTCATGGGCTCCACAACTTCTCATAATGTTGTAGTCCTACTTTGTTAGCAGATGGACCTTGTTTCTAATGATTTCGAATCTCAGACATACTCTACAATAGTAATGCATTTCATTCTTCCTGCTTAGCTTGAGCCCTCATAATCCTTTCATTGTCTTCTTTCAGAATCCTTAGTGTGGCTGCTGAATTTGGAGGGGTTTCTCTAGCCATCCTACCATCAAATTCTCCATCTCGAAAATGTGAGGTTTCCTCCATACTGTGTTGTACCATTCCCCTATGTTTTCCCTTCTCATCATCTCCTACATGCTGAAAATAATGAACTACTATCATCAAACCACATTTAGATTATATGAAAAAATACTCTTGGAATTAGTTTTCTTTGATAGTCCTGAACTAGGAATCTATTCCTACTATCATTCCTACTCAAAACTATTGTTATCACTCATTAGCATAGTTAAATAATTCAACAATAAAACACAAAATTTCATCATATAGGATATTACAAAACTCATTCATTCTTGGTGGCCTCTTTCAAGCCTAGAGTTTGAACTCTTCTATGATACGACTCTATAACACACCCGCCCCCTAAATCCTACTTAGGCTGGTTGGATGTCAAAATTTCTCCTTCCACTATGATTTGGATCTTGGGCCTTAACACCATGGGTAGAAACATGATTTCAAGGAGCGTTCCTTCAACTTTCCTCACAATATGAAATAGTATAAGGTATTATGGTCCTTACTCTTTCCCATATTGTCCATCCTCTATGGCTACCACATGGATTCCTCCATGTCATATGCATCGACAGATAGGTTGGTGTGTGTGCTAGTGTGGTAGTGACATGTCCTCAAATGTGACATCACACTCCCATAGAAATACTTCAGTGGAATGCAACTACACTATCCATGAGATAAAATCTCTTGGATGAATGACTCTGACTCACTCATCTCAGGTTAAATCAATGGCTGGTGGTGGATCAAATTTTCCCTCATCGAGAATTCTAGGTGCATAACCCCAACATTTTATTCTGATTCATTCCTTTTGACGGCCTTACTAATGAAATATCTAACAATTGGGAACCAGGGAAAATCAATGGTCCCAATTCCTTTGGAACCTCCAAATGCACGACGATCAATGGTCTCACCCAATCCTCTTCCATCACTTGACCGATGGATTCTATGGAAAGATCTATGACTGAGATCTCATAGGATGGACCCCTCAACATATCAATGGTTCTCATCCACTCAATCTCTTTCCGTCAGGAAATACCCACTTTCCACAACCTCGTGGTTCTTCCAAGTAGTTCTTTCTAAACTAGAGTCTTCCAATATATTCGATGGTCATCATACCTCCACATCTAATAGTCAAGGAACTCTCATATATGATATCCTCTCGATTATTAACCATCCCTACAACTTCATAAAGTTTCTCTTATTGGTTGGTCCGATGAAGAAATCAATGAATCATATCTTATCAATTGAGTCATCGATAGATCTACGAATCTGGCCCACTCAGACCTTCAACTTCGATATTCTCTCATCAGAAGTTCGTTCTGCCCATTTCTATGGATATTTCGAATGCCACACTTATGACAATCTTAAGGAATCAATATCCTGATGGATCCACAATCCAAATCTCATCGGTCTAAACTCCAAGTAAATAAATGGCTCTCATTGACTCAAAACCTCCCCATTGAAAAGTTTTCCTTGACATCGCTCCAGGGTTTTTCCGAACGACTCTCCTTATGAAAGGATTTCTCTGAAGCCCAGATCTTCGATGAATGACCATGATTGATTCTCTGCATTGGATCTATGATTGAGGTTCATTCTTGGGGTTTACTCAGGGGTTTCAACATGATTAACGAGAATTTCAAGGAAAATTAATTCTTCACCTTCCTGAAATTACTATCATGTTTTTAACTCAATCCCCTTAGGCCTATGGATCTCTTCCTCAGTACATAGGTGACACCTCCCAAAGGCCCCCAAAGTGAATATTTTCTCATCTTGCAAAATTTCCATTCAAAGACTTGGGGAAAATGCATGGTTACATGCCTCCATTGGACCTCCCATACACAGTTACCACATACAATCAATTAATCCTAGGAAGAACCCCATATTACAAACATTGTTCATATTTTAGCGTTAAATTTACATGTTAATACTTATTTTCACACATAATGAAATTCATATTTATTAACAAACATTTACCAGAGACATTGATAAATACTTATTTGTTTTAGCTCAAAATTCAATCTGCCATTTGAATGAGGGTGAATGAATTTCCACCTAACTTTAGGCTTTGTTGCACCTTTACTTTCTACAACAATCCACCCCTGTACCAGGACATGATACCACCAGGGGAATCTCACAAGTTGGCCATTAGGTTAAGGAATTGGTCAAGAAGTTTACTTTCCTTCACTACACTGGAAACAATATAAATTCCCTCTTCCCACTGAGCCCATGGCCTCCACGATCTTACCAGGTGCCTTCCTAGCTAGATTTCCTCTACAAAATGGAGTCCCTTCACTGCTACAAATTTCCTCAGTGCCCTCCCCTTACCAGTGTCAATTTATTTCTTGCAAGCACCAAACCACAAACCTCTCTTCTCTAGTCAGGATATGGGTATTCCCTGTCCCAATTTTGACCATTCATGTTCTAAGCAAGCTTCCTATTTTCCTCACAAAAACTTCCTAGTTTTCTCTACTAGGATCTGGCTTAGACGCTCCACATCAATCTCTCTTATGCATTTGTGATACCACACTGCTTCCACATCTTCTCTTATTCCTCCCTATTTCTAATATGGGACATTCTCCCTTCCCCTTGGGTTCTTCAACTTTATTTTTTTAGAATATTCCATCAAGGTCAAGCTCTCGAATTAAAGGGGCACTTCCAGGGTACTCCTAGTTGACAACTTTAGCTAACCCCATAACTCTTCAATGTACAGATTCTAAAGGCAGTCATAACTTCCCCAACCATTCGATATGATGATATTAATATGATTTCTTGTGAATAGGGAAACAAAGGTACTTCAGACAGGTTGGTCATTCAAGGTCATGTAGGTTTAGGTTGTTTTTATGGGATATCTTCCTATTTTCTTCACAGAAAATTCCCAATTTCCCCCTCACCAACTCCCACTTGTGGTATTATGGCCAATACTACAAGGCTTCCCCTTTAGTTAGATGGTAGGTGTTTTCATGAAATATGAAACAAAGTACAATGTTCATCAATGACAATTTATGAAGTCTTAAGCATAATTACAAACTTGAGGGAAAACGGGGAGTTACAGGTCAAATGACCAGGGTAGTAAAAATACTTGTAACTACTTGCTTACTAGCTCAAAGGATAAATACATGAGATCATGAATGTAAATGTCATGTGGTATTGATCATAATATAAATATATTTATTGTTTGTCTCACCATTACTTGTGTCTTCCTTCTCTTCTTCTATGTGTGCTTCTGTATATTATTGTATAATTCTCTCAATATATTATGTTGTGTGAAGTTCTAATGGTAACTCCCTTATGTAATCCGTTAGATTATAACATTGATTCTATTTATGGTAGTACCTTTCCGGGACTGTACAATGGAATATGAACACATATATGTTGAGTCCGTAATATATTCATGAGTGGTGGCAGAGAAAACTTGATAACTATTTGAAAATTTACGCCAAAATATATCAACTAGAACTTGCAAAAGTGAGAACATGGTTCTTTATAGAAACACACAAAATATTCCTTGAATCTCTTCTCGAAGATATTAATAAATTAGTATATCATGTTTCCCATGAATAATCGTACTAGAGACAAACAACTAATCTCCTAATTGATTAATGGTGGCCAAACAAACTTGTACGAGTGGGTCAAAAATATCACATATGAATTTTGTGAAGAGAAAGTGATAGAAGAAAGGACATCTGTTGACAATGTTAAAAGAATATTTTATGATATTTATGTACACTATACTTACACTACTACACAAATTTCTGATCGAAAAAGGTGTTGACAACATTATTGAACCTCAACCTCCTCTGGCCACACTAGCTAATATCAATTGAAAAAAATACAAGCTGAGTGGGAAGACCAAAAAATTCTCTACACTCTACTTACACTACTACACAAATTTCTGATCGACAAAGGTGTCGACAACATTGTTGAACCTCAACCTCCTGTTCAACCTCCTCTGGCCACACTAGCTAATACCAATTGAAAAAAAGACAAGCTAAGTGGGAAGAATTTATGAATGTTGATTGCAAGAACACTCAAGAGGCTTAGGATATTTCTTGCAGAAATAAATGGCTAATTATGTCACCTTCCTTGAGTGAGAGTAAGTCGGCCTCAACGATGGGTGGGTAATTGTTTGTGAGAAATCCTAAAATGCAGTAACTTTAGTCGATATACACCAAATAGTTGTTATGCCAAGGATACAAAGGAATTCAACTTTGAAAGGGAGAGAGTATACACTAGAAAAATAAATAAAGAAAAGGACACTCAAAAGAATGTAGTCATATAAGAAAGGAGACGACCTTTACAAAATTGTACGAGACAAAATACAAAAGAAAAGGGAAAGATATGTGATGCTACATACCCTTGTCGATCCCATATAAATATTCCTCAGGAGCAGAAGATCGCTGGAGCACTGGATCGATCTGATGAATACCCAAATGCATCATGGGAAGCAACCCCAACAATTACTGAGTTGAATGAATATTTTCATTTTGTAGAGGTAGGAATTGACACCCTTCGAATGACATAAAATGTTGAAATCATGGAGGTCGATGATTTGGGACCTACGATATGTAATCAACCAAAACCTTATGAAACAAGTTCCAGAATCCAATAATTCTACTGGGAACGTTTACAAGTGAATTCTTGGAGCTCTTAAGAGTGGTATCGATTAGAAAACCACATAAATGTGTGAGATAGATTATTCATTGAAATACCCCAAATAGAAGGAAACTAGGTAAATATCAAAGGACATGATAACATACTACTCCACATAAAGGATCTCACGATTTTTCCCCCTGTCAGATTTACTATCCGAGGAATAAAATTCAATTTATACTGAAAGTAGTGAATACTAGGTGTGATCACAACCAATGCAATTCACAGAATATAAAGATCAAACCTGTCAAATAGATGAAATAGATTTTCTGGTTGAATAAATACAAGTTGACCAGTCAAGAAGTAATCAATCATCGACTACTGGAAAGGAAGTACAACCAACGCCACTTACTACAATCCAATCTAAAAAAAAATCCTCCTCCATAAGAAAAATGCTTCACCACCACTTACCCCTCTATGAGGATGATAAGGATCCTAAAAAAAAATTGGTTCATCTGTGAGAAATATTGGGATGCGAAGGATTCATAGATGAAGTAAAGAGAATAAAATAGTTTGCTAGATCACTAAGGAAAATAGCGTTAACATGGTTTATGAACTTCAGAGAGAACTAGAAAAAATAAACATTCCAAGAAGCATCAATCAATCAACCAATTCATCAATAAGGAACAAACATAAAAGAAAAAATGAAGTTGATCCTAGAAGCACAGTCAACAACACCACCCTCGACCAACCAAGAAGCATAAATAGGCAGGCACACCTATCTCAGGAGGGCCAATTCCTCACCATGTGGGCCATAACTAGCCTAATATTTTGAAAAGAAATAGGCATTAGGATCGAAACCTTGCAGAAAACAAGCAAAAGGTCCTAGTAATGGATTAGCTACACAAAATCGGCTAGCACCATCGACAAAATGGGAGTTGGAACTCCCCCCATCAACACAAAATGAAGGCATTAGACCCTTCATAGGGTATAATTCAATTAAAGGTAACTCCACACAAATTGGCCAATGTATGGCTCTACAAAGTCACATACATAAGACACTAGAATCACTAAGGCTCCACTGGTGAGAGTGGTGATTGAGCCATTCTTCTAGTCAACGAACCAATAGAGAATTAAGGAGCACGTGGCAAGAATGGTGATAAGGAAACTTATGAAACCAAATTCGAGCATTGAGAAAGAACCCAACTTCTGCCACCCATGTCACCATGAAGGATCTAGACAAAATGATCTCACACACTAAATTTTGTAAACATTTGGCACATTCTGAATATTGTAATTGTAATTCCAAATCTCCCTCTTTTTTGGGAGGAAGAAGTATTTGAGGGTGGGGGAGATGTTGGAGAGCCTAGTTGACTGTTTCGACTAGACCCACCTATTGACCAAGTGTAATGTCAATCCAACATGAAAGTAAGTTAAATATGCAATGAAAGTCGACTGAACATCGGGTCGGGTTGACCGACCAAGGTAGTTAAAATGATTGTAACTACCTGCCAATTCACTCAAGGTATAAATACATGAGATCATGACCGTAAATGTGGTGTGGTATTGATCATAACATAAAGATAATTATTGTTGGTCTCACCATTACTTGTCTCTTCCTTCTCTTATTCTATGTGTGCTTGTGTATATTATTGTATAATGCTCTCCATATATTATGTTGTGTGAAGTTCTATTGGTAACTCCCTTGTGTAATACCTTATATTACAACAATTATCAATTGTTGTACTTTGTTCCATTTTGTTGAACTTCATATTGAGGAATATCAATTTCAAACAAAGGATTATTCTGAATAAGAACTGGTTCATAATTCTCAACTTCATTTTGATTCTTTTGTGTGTTTCACTCATTAGTCAAGAGTCATGATTGAATTTGTAGCATGTCCAACTTTGTATGCATGAATCAACAACATGTAAGAAAATTTTCCAAAGGCCCTTTTTGCATTGTGATTGAAGTGCCTTTAGTTGAATCAATCAATGTTTCAAACAAAGAAAACATTTTGGTGATTCTAACCATCAACTGTGTCACACTCACTTGCACTTGTTTTTCTTTTATATCACACTCACTTCACTTGTTTCCATCCTTAGGGTGTTAAGTACTACTGATCATCCACCCCAAATTGTTAGTCTTCTCGAATGTGATTACAATGAGTTGACAGTTTCAATGTAAAACATACTCTTAATTTGAGAAAGCAACTATTTCTCAATAACTTAAAATGCAATTGTATAAAATATTTGAAAATGACACATAATCATTTTCCAATTTACTAATATAATAAGTTTGAGAGTACTTCAAAAATTTTTAATTGTTGTAATCATCATTGTAGTGTATTCACTTCACAAACACTTGATCATTTCAATTTGGATTCTTGTTTTCTTTACCAAGATGAGTGTCAAATACTAGACCATAGATGACTTTTATGCTTCAAATTAAAATTCTTATTTCTAAATTTATTTTTTATTACAATCACCCAACAATCTGTTTTTATGGGATCCAAAATTCACCTTTTCCAATTTTTTTATCCCTTTCCATGGCTTCCAAATTTCACATTTTCAATTTTTTTATTTCCAAATTTAATTTTTACTACAATTACCTAACCACCCCTCCCAATTTCACCTTTTTAATGGATACAATCCCAAATTTCACATTTTCAAATTTTTATTTCCAAATTTAATTTTTATTATAATCACCTAACAATCCCTTTTATAACTTTCAAATGTCACTTTCTTAATTTTCAAATATTTATTTTCAAATTTAATTTTTATTACAATCACCTAACAATCTTATTATTTCCAATTTTTTTAGAGGCTTCCAAATTTCACTTTTTAATTTTCAAATCTTTATTTCCAAATTTAAATTTTTTATAATCACTTAATAATCCCCTTTTGATGTAATTTAACTCTTTGATTTCATCACCCAATTCTTTTGTTATTTATTCATCGCTTTCTTATTCTATTATTAAACAACTTCTTCGCTTCCTTAGTTTCAACGTCTTTCTTTATTACCCCCTTAATTATTTTTTATCTTATTTGTTCATCCTTACCTATGTTTTGATCAATAATTAATCTTTTTACCTTTATTATTAGCATATCTTCATTCTCCTACTTCTCAACATTCTTAATCTACAACTTTATTAATCTCATTTCTCATTTGGTTATTTATCTATCCTAATAATTAACAATCATATATTTTTATTTTCCATTTTCAATTAACACCTAATCTAATTCTTATTTTGTTGTTATCAATTAATCTATTCATTTATTCGTCTTCTTTTAGTTTCCCCTTTAAACATATTCTTCACTAAACCCAACTATCCTCTTTCATTATTTCATTTTTTAAATTATTTTTATCTTTATTAACAATATTAATTTAAATTATTCGATTATTCATCTAGTCATTAATAATTCTATTTTTTCTCCCAAATGGTCATCTCACCTCCCCCTTTTTCAATAAAAATTAAGCGCAACGGCTAGATCCTTTCCTCAACGGTCACAACCCTAATTTTATCTTTAAATACAAACCTCGGCTCTTGTTTCACACCTGTTAAGCTTCAAATGTCCTTGATGATGAATGGAGTGTCCACTCGAAACGTTGAACGTTTCAAAACACTCACACACAATGATTATCCAAAAATTACTTGAACAATATAACTAACTGTGGAAACACACATTCTCAAATCCCTTTTTTATTTCCAAATTTAATTTTTATTACCATTATCTAACCATTCCTTTTTATGACTTCCAAAGTCACCTAACAATCCCTTTTTATGACTTCCAAATTTCACTTTTTTAATGGATAGAATCCCTCCCTTTTTATGAATTCCAAATTTCACTTGAAAACAACTCTCACTTTTGCAATTCATTAAGCACATGGTGGGAAAATCTGGTAATAGTGTTGAAATTACTAAGACAACTGAGAGGGGGGGGGGTGAATAAGTTGTTATTGTGCTTAAACAATTTTAAGTCTATTAATACATTCTTAATATTTCTTCAAGTGATCATCAACATTATACATCATATGGACAGTAAAATAATGAGCATCAGTCACACATAAGATATACACAGAGACAGATTTTCACGAGGAAACCCATAAAGGGAGAAAACCTCTTCTTCTTCGAAATCATAGGCAGTATTTTAATTTCTGTACATCATCTATAATTGAGCACCAACTAAATGTGAGGCTACAACCTCTGTTTTGCAAGCTGCAAGTTGTTGAGAGCACCAACTCTCTGTTTTCTCTAGCACCCACTAGAAGGAAGCACCAACTCCCTGGCTTCTCTAGCACCAACTAGAAGGGAGCTACAACTCCCTGTATTCAAGCACCCACTTGAACCTCTGAGGACACCAGTCCTCCCTAGCACCTCCCAACCACCCTGAAATATGAATATCAAATACTGAAACCAATTACAGTGATATAGTGTTCAATAAAAACTTACCAGTCTCATCACTATTCTGCAAAATTTTTCTACTTAGTCTTCCTCACTGTCTTCCAGCATGCATCTGCTGCCCATTCTATTCTTCTACCTTTTGTGATCTGTGTGCCATTCCTATTCAATGCACCTTTTGTTTCCTATACATTTCGGTTGCTGCACCACCTCTTTACTTCCTCACACATGCATTACTTCACCTCAGCAACAACAACCTCATCACTTCTCTGTGCCGTGTTCTTATAGCTTCTGTGCACCTTGTGCATGCAATATGTGCAATGCTTCTGCATCTCTTCACAGTGAGTGCTATGTCTAATCATCATTACGAATTCTCAGCTTCTCTGGCAGTTTTCCCACACGTTCAACATCACTGGATGTCATGCTGAGGTTCCTCAGCCTCTCTGGCAGTCGAGACTCTTCGTCTTCTCTGGCATAGTCGAGATGATACTTTCTGCTTCAGTTACAAACTTCAACGCTCATCCACTTGTCAGTCCCTCTAAGAATCATCTTCATTCACTGGAAGAAGCTTGGAGACCCTTGAGCTCCTCTGGTGATCACACAGAGGTCTCTTCGAATCCTTTGGTAGAGACCATCAATGGTTTCCAACAGTTAGACTACGAGGAGAAACATTAGCCCTCCGATCATGTCCAAAATCCCCTGCATCGTTGGATTGACTTCATGTGATCTTGCGTTTATTTCGCCAATTCGCATTTCGGTATTTCGGGATCCCCGTGGTAAAGATTTCGTTACTCTCCATGTCCTAATCCCTGAAACTACGAAATGGAGATTTTTTGAACTAGCTCCTTCTTTTTCTTGTGACCACCAGCAGTGACCACAGGCTATGCCAAAAGGCACTTCATATTTTGCGAGTTTATAAACTTCATCGAGTCTGATCGACGGTTGAAATCTCCATAGATCGGACGGTCCAGGTCTTATCACGATCTTGCATCTCGCGAGTTTCCACACCATGCTCTGTTGACTCCAAGTCAGTGAAATTCCAATCGCTTGCCACTTGTCCTATGATTTGACAGTCCAGATCAGATCTTGAATCAACGACTCCGATCATATCGCGATTTCGCATATCGTGATTTTAGCATTCTTGTTGCAAAGTGTTTCGACACTCCAACTTCCGGTATCCGAAACCTCGAAATGGGGTTGGATCAATGGTCCACATCAAACTTTGATCTGACGGCTCAGATCATTTCATGATTTTGGCATTTTGTGATTTTGGCATTCTTGTTGCAAAGTGTTTCGACACTCCAACTTCTGGTATCCGAAACTCCGAAATGGGGTTGGATAAACAGTCCACATCAAACCTTGATCTGACAGCTCAGATCATTTCACGATTTCGGCATTCCTGTGGTATTGTTTCTTGACTCTCCAAGTCGCGATTCATGAAACCACGAAATGGAGTCTTTGACAAGCTCTGATCTTCTACCACGTGTCCCTCTTAGATCAACGGTCAAGATTTTATCGAGGCTTTGCATATCAAAATTTCGGGACTCCTATGGTAGGAGTTCTTGACATCTCCATCTCACAATTTCTGAAATCCCGATAGCCAAAACTCTGAAATGGAGTTGGACCACAACTTCGATCTTGCACTTTAAATAACGTGCAGGTTCTTCCTGATCCAACGATGGTCGGAACTTATGCTCAAATCTGATGACTGAGATCTGTCCTCCTCTTCTGTGCGTTCTTCTTTTCTACAATATGATCTGATGATCCTCCTTCTTTCGGGAATTTAAATGGGATCCAACGATCACTGATGCTTCTCCTCTCGAGCTTAGGCACTGCGTTCGACTCTACACTAATTCCTCCTGAGATTACTTTGTCCTTGTTTTTCCTTCACTGCATACTCTGATCTTGCCATCAGTGACAAGCACATACTGCCTGTAAAGCATGCCAACCATCCTCTGCACTATCTCTTCTGATCTTATCGAGCTTGCTTTGCAGCGTCTTCCCAAAATACTTCTGGTGCTCATCTGTTACATTCTTCCTGTACTCAATCCATCATCGCTATTGTACTTGCCATCAATGACAAGCATACAATGTCTGTAAAACATGCCAACAATCTCCCCCTTTGGCATTGATGGCAACACAGGCACCCAGATTCTTTTGTCCCCCTTTGACATCAATGTCAAAGAGAAAATTCTCCCCCTAAGCTGTTGCAGTATTTTTAGGAGGTATAAGATATTCAATCAATCAATACAAAAATCCCACTAACAGGATGAAATTGCTTAGATGTCAGATGGGATGACACCCAACTTCTGTCGGAGATAATCAAATGGTGTATTGGCTAGGGGTTTAGTAAAGATGTCTACTATCTGTTCTGTGGAAGGGATATAATTCAACTAAACAACTTTGTTTGTGACTTGTTCTCTAAGAAAATGATATTTTATTGGGATATGCTTAGTCTTGGAATGAAGAACAAGATTCTTGGAGACACTAATGGCACTAGTGTTATCACAATGAATTGTAATTGGATTAGAATAGTTTACCTTCAAATATGAAAGAGTTTGAATCATCCACAAGATCTGAGTACAACAAGTAGCCGAAACAATGTACTCTGCTTCTGTAGTTGATAAGGAAATAGACCCCTGTTTCTTACTAATCCATGCTACCAACGAGTCTCCCAGGAAGAAGGCACCTCCACTGGTGCTCTTTCTTTCATCTACACAATTTTCCCAATCTGCATCTGAATAAGCAGTTAACTAAAAATTCTGATTTCTGGGATACCACAGACCATAAGTCATTGTTCCCTTCAAGTATTTGAATATCCTTTTGAAAACTACCAAATGACTTTGTTTAGGAGCAGACTGATAACGACCTACCATTCCAACAACTTGCATTATATCAGGACGAGATGATGTGATGTACAAAAGACTTCCTATCATTGATCGATATGCCCTTTGATCAACATCGAGTGAAATGTCATCTTTACTGAGCTTGGAACCAACCACCATGGGTGTACTAACAGGAGAGGAGTCCTCCATATAAAAAAATTTCAACGTCTCTTTCAAGTATTTTTCTTGAGATATAAAAATTCTTGCAGAACTCTATTTTACTTGTAAGCCAAGAAAATATGACAGTTCTCCTATCATGGACATCTCAAATTCTGTTTGCATAGAGTTAGAAAACCACTGGAAAGATGATTCATTAGTGCACCCAAAAATAATATCATCTACATAAACCAAAACAACTAATAAATTATCACCTTCATACTTAATGTAAAGGTTGTTGTCAACAGTACCTTTCTTGAATCCTTTATCTTGTAAAAATTTGTCCAGTCTATAATACCAAGCTTGTGGTGCTTGTTTCAGTCCATATAAGGACTTCTTCAACTTGCAAAAATTATTAGGATTATCTGTCAATGAGAATCCTTTAGGTTGCTCCATATATACTTCTTCCTCTAGATCTCCATTAAGAAATGCTGACTTAACACCCATCTGATAAACTTTAAAGTTCTTGTGACATGAATAAGCAAGAAACATTCTGATAGCTTCCAATCTTGCCATTGGTGTAAAAGTTTCATCAAAGTCCTAACCTTCAACTTGTGCATACCCTTTACAGACCAATCTGACTTTATTTCTAACAACTTGTCCTTTTTCATTCATTTTATTTTTGAACACCCATTTGGAACCTATTACATTTTTATCTTCAGGTCTAGGGACAAGCTCCCAAGTATTGTTCTTCTTAATCTGATCAAGCTCTTCATTCATTTCTCTAATCCAATCATCATCCTGGCTAGCTTCCTCAAAAATTTTAGGTTTAGTCATATATAAAAAGGCAACATGAGATTGTTCTGAGTCTTTAATCAATTTCATTCTTGTCTGAACTCCTTTATTTATATCTCCAATTATCTGATTTTCAGGATGATTCTTTCTACTAATTCCGAGAGATGATTTTGCTTCTTTCTGCTGATTTGTGTCAGTCTGAGTATTCATATCTTCATCTGATTCAGATTCTTCCTTTTTTGATCCTTGGACCTGTTCATCTTCATCTTCAACTATATCTTCTGTTCTTGGTTCAACACTGCTTACATTTCTGACTAGGATTTCTTCATCAACTTTTATGTCTATACAATCAACTAGTTTGTGTAGTCTCTTATTGTAGAATTTGTACCCTTTACTATTTGTAGCATAACCCAAAAAGATACCTTCATCAGCCCGGTCATCATATTTGCCAATATTTTCATCATTGTTCTTGATATAATATTTACTCCCAAAAACTTTAAAGTGCTTGATTGAAGCAGGTCTTCCAAACCATAGTTCATACGGGGTCTTGTCACTGTGTTTCCTAGGATGATATTTGTTAAGGATATGAACAGCTGTATGAATTTCTTCCACCCAATAATTTTGAGGTATGTTCCTTTCATTCATCATTGATCTTTCCATTTGCTGTACTGATCTATTCTGCCTCTCAACAACTCCATTTTGTTGTGGAGTCCTTGGAATTGTTTACTCTCTTTTGATCCCATGTTTATCACATAACTCTTTGAAGTTCCATGAACTAAACTCTCCTCCTCTATCAAACCTTACTGCCTTTAATATTTTTCTTGTTTTATTCTCAGTCAGAGCCTTAAACACTTTGAATTTTTTAAATGCTTCAGATTTTTCCTTTAAAAAGGCAACCCATGTTGGTCTAGAATAATCATCAATAATCAACATAAAATAGTTTTCTTTTCTTGTAACTTATTTTTTTGATGGTCCACATAAATCCATATGTACTAACTGGAGAGGTTTTTCTGTTGAGGGAAAGTTTTTAGATTTAAACTGAGTGCGAGTAAGCTTTCCTATCTGGCAGGGTTTACAAACATAGTCGTATGGCTTTGATATCTTCGGAAGATCCTTTACTACCCCATTGTTTCTGAGCTTGATTATATGATCAAAATTTAGGTGTCCAAGTCTCCTATGCCACATCCAACTTTCATCATACTTGCTTAAGTGACATTCTTCTTTTTCTTCTTTTAACACATAGACATTATTTCCTGTTCTTATCCCTTTTGCAATCAATTGTCCTGAACTCAAAGCCTTTATTTTACAATCTTTAGAAGTAAAAACAACTTCACATCCTTTGTCACAAACTTGACTGACACTTAGTATATTATGTTTCAGACCATCTACAAACAACACATCTTGAACTTTTCCTTTGCCATTACTTAGGCTTACCATTCCTTTACCCTTTATTTTTCCTGGTTTATCATTTCCAAAAGTTACATTCCCTGATTTGTTTTCACTTAAAGTTAGAAACTTACTTTTGTCTCTAGTCATATGTTTGGAACATCCATTGTCAATATACCAGGGATTCTTTTGTTTTTGGGCTGATAATACTAGTCCACACTTGTCATCTTCTTTATTATTCCAAACCTTGACATTTTCAGCAGTGGGGATCAAGTTTGGATTGTAATTCCTTAAGCGACAGTCTGCAACTTTATGTCCATAATTATGACAGTTGTAACATTCTGGTTCACTGAATAATAGATCATAACGATTGTTATACTCATAACTGTTGTTGTGTTTCACCCATGTCCTTCTCCTAGTCATCACATGATTTATGGTCTGTGATTGTTTGTTGCTTGGCTATCTCAATCTTTGTTGTGGAAGATAGTTATTCGTTGAATATCTTGATTGTTCATATCTAAATCTTAAAGAACAATTTATAGCTTTGTGACCAAAATTAGAGAAGAAAAAACAATATCCATAGAAAAACCTTTGTACCTTGAAAAAATCTGTCTTCTTTGAGGAGGTTGATTTCTTTCATGCCGATAATATTTCTGATCTACAAATTCGGTTCTGGTACTTTTTCTTTCATTCCTTCCTGGTGGATTATTTTCTTTCTTTGTTTCTACAGAGTGACTGTTGTCAATGTTTGAGGATTTGACAAACTTGATGGGTTCTGTATTACTTGGATGATCACTACTTGATCCTTCTTCATATCCCAATCCAGCTTTCAAATTTGGATTTCTTTGCTGATTTAGAATGGAGGTTAATCCTTCTGAGGCTTTAATACTTGGAAAATTTTGGTGATACAATCCCTTAAACTTCTCCATTTCTTTTATGGTTTTTACTATCTCTTATTCCAAGGCTTCACAATTGGATTTCTTCTTTGACAACTGTTGTTTTAGTATGTCTTCTATTTTCTTTGCCTCTTCTAATTTCACTTTCAGCAGGGCAAAGTCTTCATCAGGCTGTTTACTGTCTTTCTCGAACTGTATCAACAATTGTTTTTGCTTTCTGCTCTTAATTATGAGTCTGTCAATTTCTTCCAATGCACTGATCAATTCTCCTTCCATATCAACCACAACTTCTTCATCATTATCATCACTGCCTATGCTTTTATTATCATAATCCTCTTTGGCCATAAGAATGAATTCATTTGTCTTATCTTTACAGGAAGAGTCACTATCAGTGTCTTCTGAGGAATTGTCATTATTTGCAACCAAACTTTTCTTCTTATTATATTTCTTGTATTTGTACTTCTTTTCATTATCAGAGTTCTGGTCCTTTTTCTGATGGGGACACTTAGATGCAAAATGACCTATCTTACCACAGTTAAAGAATTTGAAGGGAAACTTCCCGTGATATTTTCCTGATCCTTTCTTTAACCTTCTCACAAATTTTGCCTCAATAT
>ML790853.1:32612-47885 GCA_009831015.1 Picea engelmannii
TTTGAAGTTTGGCATCTTTTACTTTCTCATTTCCTTCATAACTGCTAATAAGTTTATCCCACATTGCTTTGGCAGTTTCAAGATGCATCACCTTTACAAACTCAGCTTCAACAAGTCCATTCAAGATAGCATTCATTCCTTTAACATTAAAACTAAACTCTAACTTATCGTCCTTGGAGGCTAGCACAACAGGCTTTGTATATCTAGTCTCTACTACATCCCAAACATCAACACCCAAGGCCATTAAGTATGTTCTCATTTTAATCTTCCAGAAGGCAAAATTTGTTCCATCAAATAGAGGGGGCTTAGTGACTGAAGTCCCTTCATGACTTGTCATGTTTAAGCTTACAGATCTACCTTTGAATAAAAGGAACCCACTCTGATACCAATTGTTGAAATTACTAAGACAACTGAGAGGGGGGGGTGAATCAATTGTTATTGTGCTTAAACAATTTTAAGTCTATTAATACATTCTTAATATTTCTTCAAGTGATCATCAACATTATACAACATATGGACAATAAAATAATGAGCATCAGTCACACATAAGATATACACAGAGACAGATTTTCACGAGGAAACCCATATAGGGAGAAAACCTCTTCTTCTTCGAAATGATAGGGAGTCTTTTAAGTTATGTACATCATCTATAATTGAGCACCAAATCAATGTGAGGCTACAACCTCTGTTTTTCAAGCTACAACTTGTTGAGAGCACCAACTCTCTGTTTTCTCTAGCACCCACTAGAAGGAAGCACCAACTCCATGGTTTCTCTAGCACCAACTAGAAGGGAGCTACAACTCCCTATGTTCAAGCATCCACTTGAACCCATGAGGACACCAGTCCTCCCTAGCACCTCCCAAACACCCTGAAATATGAATATGAAATACTGAAACCAATTACAGTCATACAGTGTTCAATAACAACTTACCAGTCTCATCACCGTTCTGCAAGATTTTGCTACTCAGTCTTCCTAACTATTTTCCAGCATGCATCCGCTGCCCATTCTGTTCTTCTACCTTTTTTTCTCTGTGTGCCATTCCTATTCAATGCACTTTTTCTTTCCTATACATTTCTGTAACACCCTGTTTCCCCCAGCTTGTAAATATAACTGGACTGGCCAAGAACTATGGCAAACTCATAAATGTGAATGACATTTTGAACTTATTGCAGGACTGCTGAGAGGGGATGTGCAGAAAAAGAGACCACGATGGCAGTGGAAGGCACCTGAAAAGGTGGCGTTAACTTCCACCGAGAATTAATACCGTATTTGGACTCCACTGGCCCGGAGAACCAAAAGTGGCTCGCTGGCCCTGAATTTAATGCCTTGCAGGCTGGTAGGTTGATGGCTTGATGAGGGATGGGGAGGTGAACCGCCTATCCGTAGAGCCATCATGACTGAACAGCGCGAGGGTAATCGTGCCACACACAACCTCGCGAGAGGATAAGGCGTATGGCAGAAGCGATTGAGAGAGAAGACACGAGGGGAACTCTGGCATTCTTACGCAGAGTGAGTGATAGCAGAGGGGAAGGATTGCAACCTTTGCTCCTGGTCACTAGTAGACAGAGAGACACAGTCTCACGGCATCGTGGTCTCATCTCAGGGGTGGCTAGTGGTAAATCCACTGGGAGTCGCTACGCCTACGGTTGGGTGGAACCGAGCACCCCTCTCAGTAGTCGCACCCACTTCTGAAGTTATTTCTGATAAGTGTTTGTTCATATTGCATCTTGAATTTCATATGCTGACATATATGCTCATAAACTGTGAAATGGTGAACAATTACAGTATAAGAATGTCTGTGTAGTGTTTTGATAAGTAATGTTAGATATATGCTTATAACAGAAAGACAACGCATGGCTTACGTTGAGAAATGAATTTAATTAGGCATGAGTTGAACTAAGTTAGGCTTCCAACCCGTTCTTGGGAAGCTGTTTACCCTTATCTGCCTCCGAAAATTCCCTGGTATAGATCTCTTCACATAGATTCCCTCCTTAGAAAGGTTCACCAAGAACCCAAAAAAAGGACTTGAACACGCAAGTCTTATTAACCCTGTACGAGGAGGAATGACCCTCTTAAGGTTCCGAGGTAGCATTGTAGGGATATGTAACAAATCTACGAATGAGATATCGTTGGATGACCCATAGCCATTCACGACTGTTAGATTGACGGAAGTAACGAGGGAATTACACACCTTGCCCCTTTTTACCTCTATCTTCGTGAACAACGAGGAAATCGGGATCATAGATTCCAAGACCTAGGAGAACATTTGGACCATTGATATTTCCACATCCACGAAGTAGTGGAAGAATGCACAAGGTGGGACAATCTGAGTCGTTGGATCTCATCAAAAATCCCGTCGGCCGTTGGATCGGGTTAAGATGCTCGGAGTTTAGTCTCTGGAGTGTGCATAGGAAGGATGAATCTAGACCGTTAGATCTTGGTCCAATTACCCGTTAGCCGTCGGATCATACCGGGGCTTTTCGAGGGTTACCATCGAGAGTCCAGCCATCATCATATCGGGATTCTCAAGGACAAGAAAATCGAGACACTTCAAGTCTCGAAACGCCAGGAAGATCTGAACCACCCGTTGAGGATACACGTGGCAGAGATCGGGGTTGCTATCGGGAGTCGGGATATCGACATTCCCAGGGACAGGAGATCGGGGAAGTCCATAGTGAAAACCACGGCACAAATCCAAGCTATCCATTTAGAGAGACAAGTGTCCGAAATCTGAAGAGAGTTGGGATATTCGACATCGGGAAATCGGGGTTCCTGAGGTCGAAAGAATAGCGACATCATAAGTCTCGAAATCCCAGAGAAATCAAGACTGTCCATCAGAGGAGGACGTGTGGCAACAATCGGGACATCGGGGGTCCTGGTGACAAAGTGTTTATGCAGGATGGAATCGCGAGGTCCGAAACCCCGATGAATGGAAGCCAGCTGTCAGCACAACAGATAAGGAAGGAGGCACCATTGTGTGGGCCAACTGTCAACATGGCGGAGAATTGGGATTTGAGGGATCGGTAGTCCCGTAGGCAAATGTTCTTCGACATTTGAAACCCCGAACTTCGAGGGAGATTAGGGACTGTTGACCCATTAGATGATCATGACCGTTTATTAAGCTAAAGGTGGACAGGAGTTGCCAGTTGTCAGTATAGAGGGAAAACGGGATTCGAAGGATCGAGAATCTTGTGAGCCCATACATTTTGGCATTGAAAACCCCGTAGCCATGATGAGGGGTAAGACTGCGGTCACGGGGATCGTGGTCATGTGAGCTAGGAACCTAGCCAGGAGAGCTAGCGTGTAAAGGACGCGTCGGGATTCGAGGAATCGCGAGTCCTGGGGACGTTTGCATTTCAACATTGGAAAGTCCGAAAATCCGATGGGGGACAAGGCTATGGTCTTGTGAGATAGAGGTCACGTGGACTAAAGACTTAGCCCGAGAGGCCAAGGCAACATATGGGCGTATCGGGAATCGGAGATCGGTGAACCAAATTGTTGGGACACCACGAGTGTCAAACCCCGATGAGAAGGTATGGCTGCGGTCATATAGAGGGAGGTCATATGGACCAGGGCATAGTCAAGAGGGGCTAAGGCTGGAAGAGAGCTCATCGAAGATCAGAGAATCGAGGGCATAGGAACCCTCGACATTAGAAAGGACAAAACCCCGAAAACTTGAAGTTGTTATCAGGAAAAGACCACAGTTAGGTGTAGAGAGACGTATATGCGAATGAAAGACCCATTGCTCAAGGTTGGCATGTCACTGATGCAAGCTTTGGGGAGTTCTCATTGTTAAGAACTAAAGAAAAAAAAGAAAAAAGGTTTGATCTATGTAGTAGGTATGTGACAAAGTGGTATCAGAGCATGGTTACAACACTCAGCCTGATTTGGGCTCATGCACGAGTCACGCATAAACCTCGTTCGAAACACTCCTATGAGGAGTAATCCCCTGACTTAACTCTCTTGTCCAGGATTAAAACTTGGAAAATGAGAACCTGACTGTGTATGCAAGTGAAAGAAGTTATGAATTTATGCGCCATTTATAAAAAATGAGTTTAACTCTTGACTAATAGCCAGCGTTTGTCTTTTCACTCAAGCGGACGATCAACTGCGGGAATCTACAGATGCAGAGTATGGTGTCTCACGAAGAGGTGGGGGAAGGCTCCCACAACAGAGATGAAGAGTCTGACGAGAGAAGAGCAATATGAACCCCTCCAGACCTAGCCGAGACTGTGAGGAGTCTCATGGTTGAGTTGCAAAGCTGCAAGGCCGACAATGAAAGGATGATGAAAGAACAAGAAAAGCAAACCGAAATTAATGTAGTTTTACTGCAGAGCTTATCCGACCTACAGTGAAAAATGTAGCATGAACCTGAGATGCAGAATCATGGTCGTATCAGTGACCATACTGAGAGAAGCACGTCAAGGAAGGTCCACCCCAGAGGTAAAGGACCAGTGCCAATCGATTCCACTGAGAAGGAAGCTGGCGATTCAGAAGACTCTTCCACCAGCAGGACCAGTTCCTATTCTCAAAAGAAACAGAGGAAGAAAAAGACTTCCAAGAGTCATAAGTTTGAGGAATTTAGGAAGGCCAAACCTCCCTCCTTCGACGGTGAGATAAAGAAGGGAGAGGAAGCCGAGGCCTGGCTACTTGGACTGAAGAAATATTTCAGAGTCCATGATTTTTCAGAGAACTTGAAGGCCCGAGTGGCCACTTTCAATCTGAACAGAAAAGCTTCCATCTGGTGGGAAGACCTTAAGAATATGAAAGGGGTCCGCGAGGAGGACCTGTCTTGGAAATGGTTTGAGAAGTACTTTCGGAAGAAGTATCTTTCGGAAAGGTATTTCGACTAGAAGGCTAAAGAGTTTTATGAACTCAAAATGGGACAACTTACCATGGAGGAGTATGTCAACAAATTCCTCGACTTACTGAGATATGTACCCTACATCAAAGCAGAGAAGGCGAAGGCACAACGCTTCATCAGTGGGCTACCCAAGGAATACGAGAACCGAATTGAATTTGACGAGCCAAAGACCTTAGAAGACACTATACGAAAGACAACATATTGTCATGAACAATATGGACATCGGGCAGAGTCTCGTGGAGACTGGAAACAAAAGAGTGGTTCAATATTTCAGAAAAAGGGGAGCAAATCCTCATGATTTAAAAGCTACAAGAAGAACCCCAGAATGAACTTCCCAACCTGGAGTGTACTCCAGCAGAACTTTCCCTCGGAGGACAGAAAAAAAAATTCTGGACCTATACCAGTGAAGACTAACAACCCAAAGAAAGAACCTCTGAAATGCTAGGACTATGGAGGAGAGCATCTCCAGAGAGACTGTCCACACCGACAATAGAACAGTCGAAAAATTTATAACATGCAAGAAGCCACCACAGTCAACGATGTGGCAAGAAGTGTGCCGCAGATTTATGCAGCCCTGGATGATAACCAAGCTGACCACCAAGCTTCAGTGGTGGAAATAGAAGGTATGATTTTCAACCATCTGGTGTCTGTTTTGATTGACCCTGGTTCAAATTTGAGTTATATATCCCGTAGAGTTGTTGATAAGTGTAAACTACAACCACAGAAGCAAACCAAACCATGGTTGGTACAGTTAGCCACTGGCACCAACAGAAAGGTAGTAGAGGTCATACCAGCTTGTCAATTTATGATGGGTGAATTTCCCACCCAAGCAACCCTTAATGTATTACCCCTGGGATCGTACGATATGTTGATCGATATGGACTGGCTGGCCACCCATAAAGCCAAATTGGACTGTTACCATAAAAACTTAGAATGTGTGAGCAAAGAAGGACAAAGGACAACCCTCCAAGGGATCCGAAAGTCGGTCTCGGTGAGACAAATATCAGCCCTGCAAATGAGAAAGTATTGCCGAAAGGGATGTCCCCTATATGCAATACAGGTACTGAAAACAATCGAAGGCGCTAAACCAAGCCCTGATGATCACCCTGTCCTAAGAGAATACAAAGATGTGTTCCCGAAAGAGGTACCGGGTCTACCTCTGAGAAGAGACATTGACTTCTTGATAGAGCTTGCACCAGGATCGGTGCCGGTGTCTAGAACACCCTACCGGATGAGCATGCCTGAGTTAGTTGAACTCAAATTGCAATTGAAAGAAATGATGGACAAGGGTTATATTCGACCCAGCATGTCCCCATGGGGAGCACCGATCCTATTTTTGAAAAAGAAGGATGGCACCCTTAGACTGTGCATAGATTACAGACAACTCAATAAAGTAACCATAAAGAAAAAGTACCCCTTGCCCAGGATCGATGATCTATTCGATCAGTTGGGAGGCGCGTCTATTTTCTCAAAAATTGACTTGAGGTCGGGATACCATCAAGTCCAAATTAAGGGTGAAGACATCCATAAAACTACTTTTTGGACACGGTATGGTCACTATGAGTTTGTGGTAGTGCCATTTGGGTTAACCAATGCCCCTGCCACTTTCATGTGCTTAATGAACAATGTACTTAGTAAATTTTTAGATAAATTTGTACTAGTTTTCATTGATGACATATTAATCTACTCTAAGAATAGAGAAAAACATGAAGATCATCTTAGACTTGTGCTGCAAGTGCTAAGAGAGCATCAACTCTATGCCAAATTCAACCAATGTGACTTCTTTCAGAAGCAAATACACTACTTGGGACATGTTTTGTCCAAGGAAGGGGTAGCAGTAGATCTTGACAAGATCAGGTCTATCATGGAATGGCCTACCCCAAAGGATGTCTCAGACATCAGATCCTTTATGGGATTGGCGGGATACTATAGAAGATTTATAAAAGATTTCTCCAAGATTGGTTGTCCAATCACTGCTCTCCAGAAGAAGGGAACACAATTTCTGTGGACACAGCAATGTGAAGAAAGATTTCAAACCTTGAAACATCTACTAACCCATGCACCTGTGTTGAAAATCGCCGACCCAGAAGCTGACTTCCTTGTGTGCACAGATGCTTGTAAGGAAGGGCTCGGAGGAGTCCTTATGCAGAAAGGAAATGTGATCTGCTATGAATCCCAAAAATTGAATGAGCATGAAGTCAACTATGTGACTCATGATCTAGAACTGGCTGCCATAGTGCATGCCTTAAAAATGTGGAGGCATTACCTCCTGGAAAGGAAGTTTGTACTTATGACAGATCATTGTGGATTGCGGTATTTGTTTGATCAACCCAAGCTCAATTCTACAAAAGCTAGATGGATGGTCCTCCTTAGCGAATTTGACTTTGAAATCAAACACATTAAAGGGAAAGAGAATAGGGTGTCTGATTCCCTTAGCAGAAGCATGAGAACAATTCACCTGGTAGCAGTGAGTACCTGCGAGACAGATGTCAAGAACAGAGTCAAAGAGGCACAAGAAACAGATCCCTTCGTCCAAAATGTCACCCTGTACCTATAGCAAGAACCTGCTGGAGAAAAATATGAAGGCTATCAGATGACTGAAGGAGGCCTTCTCACTTACAGAGATAGACTGTACATCCCCAATTGTGACGAATTGAAGAGGTTCATCATGGATGAATTACACAAAAGACCCTACACTGGTCACCCGGGATACCAGAAAATGATTACTGCCACCTGGAAACAATTTTATTGGCCTAGATTGAAGAAGGACGTAGCCAAATATTTGGCCCAATGCATAGAATTCCAACAGGTTAAAGCATAACATCGACACCCAGTAGGACTATTACACCCTTTACCCATCCCAGAATGGAAATGGGAAACCATCTCCATGGATTTTATCACTGGATTACCAACTTCAACCAAACATAATGATGCCATTATGGTGGTGGTGGATAAACTGAGCAAGTCCGCTCATTTCATCCCCATCAAATCCACCTGCAAGGCAATAGATATCGCCCAGATATTCATGAAAGAGGTATCCAGGCTGCACGGTATGCCGAAAGAGATAATATCTGACAGAGATACAAAATTTACATCAAATTTTTGGAAGTCGCTGATGACGGGTTTAGAGACCAAATTGTGGTTTAGTACCACCTATCACCCTCAAACCGACGGATAGACAGAAATAGTAAATTAGATATTAGAGGATATGTTAAGGATGCATGTAATGTATCAACCCAGGAAATGGGAAGACTACCTACCATTAGTAGAATTTGCCTACAACAACGGCTACCAAGCATCCTTAAAGATGAGTCCCTTCGAGGTCCTCTATGGTAGACAATGTAATACACCAGTCAGCTGGAGTAACCCTGTAAACAATATTTCTATTGGACCTGATATGTTGAAAGAGATGGAACAACAAGTGACTCAGATAAAACAAAATCTGAAGGTCGCTCAGAACCGACAGAAAAGTTATGCTGATCAAAAGAGAACTCCAAGAGAGTTCAAAATAGGAGACCATGTATATCTCATAATTAAGCCCAAAAGGAGTTCCCTCAAAATGGGAGCTTGTGCCAAGTTGGAACCCCGGTATTGTGGACCCTTTGAGGTTCTCGATAGAGTGGGACCTATATCCTATCAGCTAGCACTTCCTCCCACAGTAAAATCACATATTGTTTTCCATGTTTCATTATTGAAGAAATATGTACATGATGCTAATCATATAATTGACTGGTCTGTGATCCATGTGGAACTGAAGGGAGAATTTCTACTAGAACCCCAATGCATATTGGACAGAAAGGAAACCTGGCTCCAGAACAAAACCATTGCACAGGTCAAGGTGCAGTGGAAACATTTTGGCTCAGATGAGGCTACATGGGAGATGGAAGATGCCATGAAACTGGCATATCCGATTTTGTTTACTTCTGTACATGAAATTCATGTTAGTAGATAAGAACATCGTGGACGATGTTCCTTTTAAGGGGGAGGGAATTGTAACACCCTTTTTCCCCCATCTTGTAAATATAACTGGACTGGCCAAGAACTATGGGAAACTCATAAATGTGAATGACATTTTGAACTTATTGCAGGACTGCTGAGAGGGGATGTGCAGAAAAAGAGACCACGATGGTAGTGGAAGGCACCTGAAAAGGTGGCGTTAACTTCCATCGAGAATTAATACCGTATTTGGACTCCACTGGCCCGAAGAACCAAAAGTGGCTCGCTGTCCCTGAATTTAATGCCTTGCAGGCTGGTAGGTTGATGGCTTGATGAGGGATGGGGAGGTGAACCGCATATCCGTAGAGCCATCATGACTGACCAGCGCGAGGGTAATCATGCCACACACAACCTCGCGAGAGGATAAGGCATATGGCAGAAGTGATTGAGAGAGCAGACGCGAGGGGAACTATGGAATTCTTACGCAGAGTGAGTGATAGCAGAGGGGAAGGATTGCAACCTTTGCTCCTGGTCACTGGTAGATGGAGAGACGCAGTCTCATGACATCGTGGTCTTAGCTCAGGGGTGGCTAGTGGTAAATATGCTGGGAGTCGCTAGGCCTATGGTTGGGTGGAAACGAGCACCCCTCTCAGTAGTCACACCCACTTCTGAAGTTATTTCTGATAAGTGTTTGTTCATATTGCATCTTGAATTTCATATGCTGACATATATGCTCATAAACTGTGAAATGGTGAACAATTACAGTATAAGAATGTATGTGCAGTGTTTTGATAAGTAATGTTAGATATATGCTTATAACAGAAAGACCACGCATGGCTTACGTTGAGAAATGAATTTAATTAGGCATGAGTTGAACTAAGTTAGGCTTCCAACCCGTTCTCGGGAAGATGTTTACCCTTATCTTCCTTCAGAAATGCCCCGGTATAGATCTCTTCATAGAGATTCCCTCCTTAGAAAGGTTCACCAAGAACCCATAAAAAGGACTTGAACACGCAAGTCTTATTAATCCTGTACGAGGAGGAATGACCCTCTTAAGGTTCCGAGGTAGCAGTGTAGGGATATGTAACAAATTGACGAATGAGATATCGTCGGATTATCCATAGCCATTCACGACTGTTAGATTGACGGAAGTAACGAGGGCATTACACACCTTGCCCCTTTTTACCTCTATCTTCGTGAACAACGAGGAAATTGAGATCGTAGATTCCAAGACCCAGGAGAACATTTGGACCATTGATCTTTCCACATCCACGAAGTAGTGGAAGAATGCACAAGGTGGGACAATATGAGCCGTTGGATCTCATCAGAAATCCCGTCGGCCGTTGGATCGGGTTAAGATGCTTGGAGTTTAGTCTCTGGAGTGTGCACAAGAAGGACGGATCTAGACCGTTAGATCTTGGTCCAATTACCCGTCAGCCGTCATATCGGACCAGGGCTGTCCGAGGGTTACCATTGGGAGTCTAGCCATCAGCATATCGGGATTCTCAAGGACAAGAAAATCGAGACACTTCAAGTCTCGAAACGCCGGGAAGATCTGAACCACCCGTTGAAGATACACGTGGTGGAGATCGGGGTTGCTATCGGGAGTCGGGATATCGACATTCCCAGGGACAGGAGATCAGGGAAGTCCATAGTGAAAACCATGGCACAAATCTGAGCCGTCCGTTTAGAGAGATAGGTGTTCGAAATCTGAAGAGAGTCGGGATATTCGGCATCAGGAAATCGGGGTTCCTAAGGTCGAAAGAATTGGGACATCATAAGTCTCGAAATCCTGGAGAAATCAGGACCGTCCATCAGAGGAGGACGCGTGGAAACAATCGGGACATCGGGGGTCCTGGTGACAAAGTGTTTATGCAGGATGGAATCGTGAAGTTCGAAACCTGGATGAGTGGAAGCCAGCTGTCAGCACAACAGACAAGGAAGGAGGCGCCATTGTGTCGTCCAGCTGTCAACATGGTGGAGAATCGAGATTTGAGGGATCGATAGTCCTGTAGGCAAATTTTCTTCGACATTTGAAACCCCTAACTCCGAGGGAGATCATGGACCGTTGACACATTAGACGATCATGACCGTTGATTAAGCTAAAGGCGGACAGGAGTTGCCATTTGTCAGTATAGCAAGAAAACGAGATTCGAAGGATCGGGAATCCTGTGAGCCCATACATTTTGGCATTGAGAACACCATAGCCCTGACGAGGGGTAAGACTGCGGTCACGGGGATCATGGTCATGTGAGCTAGGAGCCTAGCCAGGAGAGCTAGCGCGTAAAGGACGCATCAGGATTCGAGGAATCGCGAGTCTTGGGGACGTTTTCATTTCAACATTGGAAAGTCCAAAACTCCGATGGGGGACAAGGCTGTGGTCTTGTGAGATAGAGGTCACATGGACTAAAGAATTAGCCCGGGAGGCCAAGGAAGCATAGGGGCATTTCAGGAATTGGATATCGGTGAACCAAATTGTTGGGACACCACGAGTGTCAAAACCCCGATGAGAAGGTATGGCTGCGGTCATATAGAGGGAGGTCGTATGGACTAGGGCATAGCCAGGAGGGGCTAAGGCAAGAAGAGAGCTCATCGAAGATCAGAGAATTGAGGTCATAGGAACCCTCGACATTAGAAAGGACAAAACCCTGAAAACTTGAATTTGTTATCAGGAAAAGACCACGGTTAGTTGTAGAGAGATGTATAGGCGAATGAAAGACATGTTGCTCAGGGTTGGCATGTCACTGATGCAAGCTCCGGGGAGTTCTCATTGTTGAGAACTAAAGAAAAAAAAGAAAAAAGGTTTGATCTATGTAGTAGGTATGTGACAATTTCAGCTGCTGCACCACCTCTTTACTTCCTCACACATGCATTACTTCACCTCAGCAACAACAACCTCATCAATTCTCTGTGTCGTGTTATTATAGCTTCTCTGCACCTTGTGCATGCAATATGTGCAGCTTCTCTGCACCTTGTGCATGCAATATGTGCAATGCTTCTACATCTATTCATAGTGAGTGCTCTGTCTGATCATCATTACGACTTCTCAGCTTATCTGGTAGTTTTCCCACGCGTTCAACATCACTGGATGTCATGATGAGATTCCTCAGCCTCTTTGGCAGTTGAGACTCTTCGTCTTCTCTGGAAGCTTATACTTTCTGCTTCAGTTACAAACTTCAACACTCATCCACTTGTCACTCCCTCTAAGAATCGTCTTCATTCACTGGAAGAAGATTGGAGACCCTTCAACTCCTCTGGAGATCACATAGAGGTCTCTTCGAATCCTTTGGCAGAGACCATCAATGGTTTCCAACAATTAGACTACAAGGAACAACATTAGCCCTCCGATCGTGTCCAAAATCCCCTGCACCGTTGGATTGACTTCATGTGATCTTGCATTTATTTCACCAATTCGCATTTCGATATTTCGGGATCCCCGTGGTAAATATTTCGTTACTCTCCATGTCCCGATCCCCGAAACTCCGAAATGGAGATTTTTTGAACTAGCTCCTTCTTTTTCTCGTGACCACCGACGGTGACCACAGGCTGTGCCAAAAGGTGCTTCATATTTCACGAGTTTATAAACTTCATCGAGTCTGATTGATGATTGAAATATCCATAGATCGGACGGTCCAGGTCTTATCACGATCTTGCATCTCGCAAGTTTCCACACCATGCTCTGTTGACTCCAAGTCAGCGAAATTCCAATCGCTTGCCACTTGTCCTACGATTTGACGGTCCAGATCAAATCTTGAATCAATGGCTCCGATCATATCGTGATTTTGCATATCGTGATTTCGACATTCTTGTTGCAAAGTGTTTTGACACTCCAACTTCCGGTATCCGAAACCCTGAAATGGGGTTGGATCAATGGTCCACATCAAACCTTGATCCGATGGCTCAGATCATTTCGTGATTTCAACATTCTTGTTGCAAAGTGTTTCGACACTCCAACTTCCGTTATCCGAAACCCCGAAATGGGGTTGGATCAATGATCCACATCAAACCTTGATCTGACGGCTCAGATCATTTCGCGATTTTGGCATTCCTGTGGTATTGTTTCTTGATTCTCCAATTCACGATTCGCGAAACCCCGAAATGGAGTCTTTGACAAGCTCTGATCTTCTGCCATGTGTCCCTCTTGGATCAAAAGTCAATATTTTATCGAGGCTTCGCATATCATGATTTTGGGACTCCTGTGGTAGGAGTTCTTGACATCTCCATCTCACGATTTCTGAAATCCCGATAGCCAAAAATCCGAAATGGAGTTGGACCACCGCTTCGATCTTGCACTTTAAAGAACGTGCAGGTTCTTCCTAATCCAACGATGGTTGGAACTTATGCTCAGATCTGACGCCTGAGATCTTCCCTCCTCTTCTGTGTGTTCTTCTTGTCTACAATATGATCTGACAATCCTCCTTCTTTCAGGAATTTAAATGGGATCCAACGATCACTAACGCTTCTC
Source organism: Picea engelmannii (assembly GCA_009831015.1). Lineage (NCBI taxonomy): Eukaryota > Viridiplantae > Streptophyta > Pinopsida > Pinales > Pinaceae > Picea > Picea engelmannii. The sequence continues at coordinate 45,879 of ML790853.1, forward strand.
CTCCCGAGCTTAGGCACTGCATTTGACTCTGCGCTAATTCCTCCTGAGCTTACTTCATCCTTGTTTTTCCTTTGTTTCATACTCTGATCTTTCCATCAGTGACAAGCACATACTGCCTGTAAAGCATGCCAACCATCCTCTACACTATCTCTTCTGATCTTATCGAGCTTGCTCTGCAGCGTCTTCCCAAAATACTTCTGGTGCCCGTCTATTACATTCTTCTTGTACTCAAGACATCATTGCTGTTGTACTTTCCATCAATGACAAGCATACGCTGCCTGTAAAACATGCCAACAAATAGGTAGCAAAGAATGCTCATTTATCATGGCCACTAAACTCTTCGTTTACAAGGGCCCATCAATCCACTTTCTTTACTTGACCAGCTCCGGGATTTGAGCTTCGGGGAAACCGACTCAACGATAAGACAACTCCATTTTCAAATTGACTCAACAAATACAAATCATGAATCAATCCCAAGGTAAATCCATTAGTGATGAGATCTAGGTCTGACCCAAATTGGGGGATTGTTGTTGTGCCCAATTACATATCTAAATTGTAAAAAATGAGGGTAGAGATGAATTGCTCAAGGAATATCTCTTCTTTTGAGAAAGAATTCTCTCATTAACCTGAACAATCCATGATCTCATTAACCAAAAAAATAGCTTTGGAAGAAATCCATCCAATAGATAAATGTGCAATGGAATCACTTTGATTTTGAAGTGGCTACATGGGAGCCGGAGAATGAAATGGAGGCATACCCATTGTTGTTATGATCTAGTGCTACACCAACTTGGCTAGTGCTATTCCAATGGGAAGGGGAATGTAATACCCTATTTTTACCTCTAGAAAATATTGGCTAAGATTATGTATAAATTGTAAATAAATAACCCTATTTGTAAATGTTGTAAATATGCTAGTATGGATTCCTAGCATAGAGCTCAAGGCCAATATTTGACTAGAAAATGACTAGGCATGTAGATTATGTAAATATGATTATATGGACCATGTGGTAGGATTTCTATGGTTAACTCAATCCATAAAAATATTATTTTTTGTGGTCCAAGATGGTTATGGAAAGCATAAGAGGGGATATGATTCCACTAGAGGGGAAGAGGAAAGGGTGCATATGGGAAAGTAAATTCTTTTCTTCCATGTGCCTTAAATGAAGAAATCCAACTACTTATAAAACCAATCATTGAATTCATGCAAGAGGTTGGTGTGAAAGTATTCTCATGGAGGTATGGAAGCATGGGATAAGTACAAACATCATGGTGATGTGTAAGGGTACTTCATTCTTCATGTCAAAAGAAATGTTAGCCTTTATTTCCCTCAACTCTCTTATTTTCATTCACTCCATCATTTATCATTCTCATGCTCATGCTCTAGACTTCCCATGTGGTATTCGCCATGGATAACCATAAACCAATATGAGAATTGACCAAATAAACACTATGAAGAGAAAAATGCAAGCCTTGGACAAGATATATATGGTTATAGGAGAGTACAAAGACTGGGTTTTTTAGGAATCCTTCAGCCACTATGCAATTGCTACACTTTGGATTCTTAAGAGCCATGTATTATTCTTGCAAATAATTCACATAAAGCATAGAATGGATTGAACTCTTTTTTCCCACATTGAAGAGCAATAAAGAGAAGAATATCCCTAAGGAATTGTTAAGTAGGGGAAGGGAAGATATTCCTTATGTTGTGTAGGACAGTGGAAGAGAGTGTCATGGTTGTTTAATGGTTGGATGATATATATTTAATTCTTTATAGTGAGTATATTGGCTAATCATGAGAGCCATTGGTTTGGGTTGAGTGAGATAAAATCCTATCATTTGGTTCCTTCACCTTGGTGGCCTCATAGCCTGGCTTGGGTGTGGTATATTGATCTGAAAATGATAAAGGCTTGTATTCTTGAAAATATTTGCAAGTTTTTAATTCAAGTGTTCTTATGCAAATGGATCAATTTTGCAAACACAACTTTTATAGAAATTACACATTCAA
>ML790853.1:69148-84045 GCA_009831015.1 Picea engelmannii
ATCAAATTCTGATTCTTTAGAAGAGTATCCTCAGGTATAATTTTATTCCTTTTTCGGGCCCGAGGGACTAAATTTACGAAAAAGAAACCCCCCCGGAGTCCATAGTTAAGCTCTTTTCAGACTCCCTAAAATTGAAAAGATTGCCGAGTGACATTATTCTTTCACACTCGTTAAACGGTCCAGAAGAACATTCTTGACAGAGTCCATAGTTAAGCTTTTTTCAGACTCCTTAAAATTGAAAAAATCGCCGAGTGATCTTGTCTTTGTCACACTCGTTAAAATGGTTTTGAATTGATGTCTAGTCGGTGCTAGTTTACCCCTTTTTCGAACCGACTAGACTATTGATGAAAAAGGTACCCCAATGGAGTTTCCTTTTATGATTTTTCAGACTCTCTAAAAATGAAAAATCACCAAGCTTCCCTTCTCTGGGCTCGTTAAACTTACATCGAAGGACGTTACCATTGTGTGTTCTATCAACCGCATTTGCATCCTTTACCCATCAGCCTAGTAACAATTTTCTTTTGCGTCTTAACACCTTTGGCCACTGGAGGATTTTTTCCTGAGTATCATTTCCTAGAACATCAGTCTTGTCCTTGTGCCTTGAGCTTGTATGTTTGCTGTGCTCGTTCCTCCACTGTAACGTAATATTCCTTTATTCTTTTTCCAAATCAACAAAAAGAACAAAAAAATCAAATATACCCCAAAAAGAGGATGGGAAAAGTATTTTCTTTATTGGCAGCATTATGAGTCGCCCTTGGATAAAGCACATCTGTCCATTTGATTCATCAGACTTTGGGATTTAGTACGGCCTTAGGTAGCTTTTCTCGCTATATTGAGTTGTGTCCTCCACCGTTTGGTTACTCTTCCAAACATATGGAGAGTTTGCGTTGCCTCCTTCTTCGTGGACTTATAATTAACAGATATGCTACCTGAGTCTTCTCACTTGTCGTTCTATTGTCCAAGGGAAGTTTGTTACTTAGCCTGAGTCAACCACTCTACAATATGTCTCTTGTCCGCATACCCGGCCATCCTGAACGTCCAATCAAGTCTTTGTTTGAAATCACGGAAGCCTTCAGTCCGATCATCAAGATTATCAAGTCCATAACCGACGAGCTGTCAAAGACCTCTGGGTAGTGCAGTCATAGACTCATATTACACTCCTACCCGAGTTTAGAATATTTTGAAGTTGTTGCTCGAGTTCTGAAGTACAACCATCAGGCCAAATCAGCTTCTGAGAGATGGATACTTTCTATGTATATCTTTCTGATTTCAAGATGTAGCTCCGCTGTGTATTGTTCGCGTCTACTCTTTATAGTTATTTGACATGGATCTACAATGTATTTGATTGGTAGCCATGGTTCTGATTTATCCCGAGCATGGGTATGCCCGCCTCGGTGAGACATTTGATATTTTTTGCAGACGACACTTCCCAATTCCTGATTCCTGGGCTCACTCATTCAGCATATCAGTACAGATTAGTAAATCATTGGTAATGTATTTCGGCCATCAGATGCTCTTCTGAACTCACACATTAGGGGGCATCTGTTATAACCCTAAATTTCACTATCCATGCTTACCTAGCATCAGGCCAACTCATTGCCCTTCATTGCCAAAGCCATGCTGAACAGACTCTTTAGAAACCTCCTAAATTAAGTAGCCCACGCTCTAACCTATCACTGGGCGTGTTGGAACGCTGGCAGGCCTTCTGCAGCACGCGTTTGAATGTTGGCTGGCCCACTATAGCCCGTGTTTACCTAACAAAGAAAAAAATCAGGAAAGTTTCCGCCGGGACGAGGAGCTTTTTGTCAGTTAACTGGAACTCCCAGCCATGCATGGCCGAGAGTTCGCCTAAAACCCTAGCTCCTTCTAGCCTATAAAAGGAGGGGTAGGGGTACTATTCAGAGGAGGAAAAATCATAGCAAAGAAACTCTGCCAAATTGCCAAGTCCATTTTGTCCCAACCCTTTAGCCTTTCCTCAAGCTTTAGGAGAATTCAAGCAAAGCAGTTGGAGGACAAAAGAAGATGAGGAGCCCAGGATCAGGATCGAGGAACGGTGGCCGGTCTCTAAAATCATTGTAAGTTGATTCATATTGAGATTAATGAAAAAGATTCTTTTCCTATCCCAAATACATGAGTCTTATCTACATTATTTGATTTGTGTTTAATCTCTAACCCTCTAGTAGATCAATAGCATGCATGTGTAGTTTTGTCTTGATTGCAGGAAAGCTTTTTGGAAGGAGCAGCAGCAGCAAGGAGATAAAAGCTCAACGGAGGATCTACTTCAACCGTCAATAAAGAGGTTAGTTGATTCTTTCCATGTTTGCATGAGAAAAGGGGTTTTATATTGGGGTAGAAGGTTAAAAGTTATCTCTGAAGGGTCATGATCTGCATGCAATTTTAAAGCCCTAGCTTGCTAGTCATTAGGGTAGAAAAACCCCACAACAAATACCCCCAGATTGAACCCCAGTTGTAAATGTACATATGTTTTATAGGCTGGTGAGCCATGATATTATGGGCTAGAGTGTCTGTGTGATTATTAGGCCAAAGATCCTAGATGATAAAAGGATAGCAAGTCTATCATTGCAATATGTAATCATTCATATTATTAATAAAATACATCAATGTTGCATACCAACCGAACATAAATAATATGGGGGGATAAACTCCACTATAAAGGGAAAAGGAGGCTAAGAGTCTAGAAAGAGGGGATAAGACAAGGGGGCTTAAGCCAAGGAAATATTATAATAATATTTCCTAAAGTCAAAAGTCATGGGATATGATTTTATCCTAAGTTTCCATGGAAGAGGAACGAATTACAAGTGGGGGGACAAGATAGTTCCCTTGGTTCCATGTGTCATAAAGGGCACATGCATATATAATATGGGGATTTAGTGTTATTCCCATCATTATTTCATCATTCTAACCACTCATTCTAGAGCGATGGAGATTAGAGTACCTTGTAAATCCTTGGTGGTATGGGTTGAAGAAGTAGGTTGTTAATCCTGAAAGCATGGGAATGAAGAAGCGGGTTTCCAGGCCTGTGTGCTACTGAAGAAGCGAGTTGTCAAGCCTATGAACATTCTCTCCAAGTGAGAGAACTGTTGGTAATTGTATTCTAAAGTTCCAAGCTTCAACTATAAGGCTCTGAGACTTCTTTTCCAACCTATTGCTGAAGCCCCAGAGGGGAAGTGGGGTAGCTGAAGGACTATTGAGTAGAGAAGGGGCACACTTCCTAGGGTAGGATATGCTTGTGGGGAATGAGATATTGTAGGTTGTAGGATAGAGTTGGCACCTTAGTCTGAGCATTCTTGTTGTTTGAGAGACCTTAACCTAGCTTAGGATTCCTTTTCCCTAGTGGATTTTCATCCCCATCTCGGGGGTGTCCCACTGTTGAGAGTTTATGAGCAATGTGGTATATGGATGGGAGGAATGTCTGAGGTTTGCGGTCAATCAATGTTTTCATAAAAGATCAATATTCTTATGAGTAATTACATGTTGTTACTATGTGTAATATATTTATTTCTGTTGCGGTAGTTGTTTAATATACATGGATAATTGTATGTTAGTTCTGTATATTGTTGCATATGCATGGAATATTAGTTAATTAATGGTATCAGAGAGTAAAAAATTTGGAGTGGCATTTCCTAGCTTGAGGTTGGGAATACTACAATGTGGTATCAAAAGAAAATTTTTGTTAAGTTGTTGGTAATGGGGACATTACAAAGTGGTATTAGAGATCCAATTTCAACACTGAGCCCACATGGAACAATTAATAGATCACATAGCTAAAATTTACAGAGTAAGCATGAAAATTGTTTGACAAAATGTCATAATGGGGATGTCTGCAATTTGTTTGTTGAAATTACAACAGTGAAATTGGGAGAAATTTCACAAACAATTTGAGGGGATTTAACTAGGGAATGGAAATCCCCAAATTTTATGGCACTCTAAACAAATTTGGGTTTGTAGAGGGCCGAATTCAAAAATTACAGTACAACCATGTCAGAAATTGTAAAAATTTCCCCAATTCGTCAATGAATTTGAAGGAAACTTGTACCCAGGAATGTATATCGACCACACACACAAGAAATTGGTTGTTGTAGAGGTTGATTTTGCGGTTATTGGGATGAAATTGGCTAAGTCCAGATTCCGACTTCTTTTCCTTAAGGAGAAATTGAGTTCAATCAGCATGATTTGCAGTCGTTGGATTTGTGTGGTGAGAAGATTTGGAGTGTTTATCGGATGGGGTACTCATAGGAGTGATCAAGGGATAGTTTGTAATAGGATTATGATGAGGGAAGTTCTAAGTCGATAGGGCCTGTTGATCCATCAGAACATGGCTATGGTGGATTTTGGCTCGCTATATCGAGTTGATATTTTATCGGTGTAAGATTGGTCAGAGGTTTGAAAGGATATTAGAAGAGGGAGTCTGATGATAGGAAGTATGAGGATAGTAGATCTCATAGAGGGTGTCGTGGGATAACAACCATCAGATATCATGAGGAATTCCCCTAGGAAGATAAATTTTCTACCTTATATGTTGATTGGTTGGAACTTTCGAGGAATACTACATCCATATGATCAAATTAATGAGGACCACTTGATCTGTCAGAGCATGTGTGATTAAAGTGGTTGACTCAGAGTAGTCAGTGAATTCAAAACGAAGACACTTCAATAAGGAGGAGTTCCAAGAGAAAAGGTAAATCATTGATCGAGGAATGGGAAAAGTGTTTTTGGAAGAGTTCGCTCAGAAGGTTGGGTGTGTTTTGGCATTCGACGAAGTCAGTCTGATCGAGGTAACCAATGCGCATTTTTGGGAGATTGAGATGATCGTGGTCAATGAGCCACACAATTGTTGACCATCCGATCTATCAGCCAAGTAGGTTTCCTTGGAAGGGATGAGGGTGAAGGATAATTCCATGTAAGCCGCCATGTCAACATTCCATCTCAAAGGACATGTCATCAGGGGTGGGAGAATCCGCTAGTTCCACGTAGTGGTCAAGTGTAAGTATTTGGAAGGGGGTTGTCAAAGATGTTCTTTGGAGAAGTGTTTTCAAGGGTCTCAAGGAAGGTTTTTGATAGGGAGTCTGACAGTGTTTCAGACTATGAGTTCTGAAGGAGTCCCACAGTGTTTTGGACTATGAGATCGAAGGGAGTCCGACAGTGTTTCAAACTATGATTTTAGAGGGAGTCCAATAGTGTTTCAGAATATGAGTTCAGAGGGAGTCTGACAATGTTTTGGACTATGAGTTTGGAGGGAGTCCGACAATGCTTTGAACTAGGATTTTTCAGGGAATTTGCGTAGCCGTAAATTGAATCTTTCTGATGGGGAGGCTCCGAAGAAGAATTCCAACAGGGTTGTGAAGGTCTAGCTACAAATTTTTAAGGACGAAAGGTTAACGATTGGAAATTAATACTAGTTTTGAGAGAAATGGTTTGGATCTAAATACTGTTACAATGACAATTTAGTGAATTTTTTAATAAAAAATCTAGTTTTAGGTCTTCATCTTGCTAGGCATTTTTAGGGCATAAACAACTTTTTTAGAAAATTGAATTTGTATGAAACTGTGTGTCCTAGGTATTCATCTTGCGAGGCATGTTTTAGGTCCTAAACAACATTTTTAGAAAATTGAATTTGTATGAAATTGTGTGTCCTTCAAGGACACACAATTTCTTCATCTAAAATAATAGAGCTTAGAGAGAGCTTTCTAACGATGTAAATTGTTCGTTAAACAGAGCTAGTATGAGGAAGTTACATGCCAAATAGTGCAAGGTAAATTGGAAACCCAATTACTTCTGAGGGCCATAAATTTCTACTCTGAAATCATATTGGGGCACAAGAGTAGTCTATAGAAAGATATTGAGTCATAGAATAACAACCATAGACTCAGATTCATAATTTGGGAACCTAAAAATGTATAGGAGGATGTAGAAGGTACCTATAGCAATCATGGATAAAAATATAAATTGAACTGAAACTTCAATAGGCTATATCTAGTAGCATATAACTTACATGAAGGTGAAACTTGACCATATTGTCCAAAATATGGTCATGAAGGAACCCAGTTGAGATCCTGTTGAATTTCCAAGGGATCAGGTGCAAGGATGTATGAACACAATTAAAAAGCTGCACCTGGTTGAAGGATGTGTTGAAGGACTAAATGGGTAGTATTCAAATGAACATAAATTTCTACTCGGGACTTAGAATTGAGAAAGAAAGTAGTAATTGGAAAGGTATTGGACAAAGGAGTCTAGATGTTTATCCAAAAATTTGAATTGGGTAGTAAAATACATAGCAATTTAGAAACACGGTTTCTATTGTTATTAGAGGGAAAAGTGTGCATATGTATTAAACATCAAAATTCCTCACCTCAATAATGTCACATTCTCATTATCGTAAGTGTCGCAAGTTTCTCACTTTTGTCGCAAGTGTCATAAGTGTCACATGATCATTCTGTAAGTGTCACATCGAGAATGACACCATGAAAACACTTGACACAACCCCTAAAACATGTTAGAAGAAGAAGCCCCATCATCTGAAAATCAAAACAAATGTTTTTCTATGAGAATTGCTCATCTTGGAAACTTTTGGGAAGATCAACACTCCCATGCTCATATACAGGGAGCGTTGTAGTGCTTTGTTTCCCATTCTAAGGGAGCACCAAGCTGGTTGAGAAAATCATGGAAGAAATCCCATTTTCTTCTAAAGACAACTATGGATGGATCGAGTTGGTTTGGCTCAAATCTAACTCCTGGGCTGTATCAAAGGGAGATATAAAAAATATTGGAGCCATATCCTCAACTAATTACAAATTTAACCAAGGTGGTTGAGCCTCTTAAATCTTATAAATGGAGGCATTCACATGGTGAACAAAGGAGGAAAAAATCAGCAAAAGCATTTTTATTTTGATTGTGGATCTTTCAAGCAAGGGTTGGACGAGGAGGACTTGGAGAGGTTACTACAACATCATATGAAGATTTTAATTTTCCTTTTGAATTTCTCATTAATATACTTGGACTATTTCCTTCTAGTATGTGTTTACATGTACTTGTCTATGTTTGTCTTAATCTTCATAGATCAATTGATTTTGTCTAATCCATTAGAGTAGGAGACAGTCGTTTGTCTCGTGTTGTCTACTGCAGGTACTATTCGAAGCTCACAGGTTGGAGCAACTTGGACAAACTTGGAAAGTGAGGTACATCATACTCTCATTCCTTCTCTCTTTTTTGATGGATAAAGTGAATCTATAGGAATGGTAGTGTCCAAAGGTAGTTTTCTGTCTTGGTAGAGGGATATGTACTCCAAGGGAAAATTCACCTGTCTGTAGGGGAATATTTCCATAATAGAAATTGGCGACTCCGCTGGGGGGTGAATTTTCAGTTTTTTGTTCTTTCCTTGGTTCATTCATGGCCTTTTTCCTATCCTCAGATCCCATTTTTTGATTTAATTTGTCCTTACATATTTCATCTTTTCTAAGTTGTCTCACTGAGTCTCTTACTAAATTTCCCTGAGTTACTGAGCTTTCTGGTTTTTCCTAAAACTTTTCTCAGGACTAACTCCCCTCTACAGTTTAAGTCATAGCATTGATTTCTTGATCGATGCTCCCACATAGTCTATTAGGGAGCATTGTAGCGCTCTCGTGCTTTGGTTACTAGAGCGTCATTTTTTCTTCCTTTGAAAAATTACAAACTTTCTTGCTTGCTGGATATAGTCCTTAGATCTTTTTCTCTGACTCAGATCATATTCTGTCACATCTTGTCCTCTGTTTGAATCAAACTTGCTGCCTTTAATTCTTTTAGTCTTGATTGAGTTTTTGTTGTCTTTCCTTATTGCAAAATCATTTATTTTCTCTCAAACTTGTTTTCTTTTTTCTTCTCTTCTCAATTATCTGATTGATTAGAGGTTTTCATAAGGAAGGTCATTGATCAAAGTATTGTTTTCCTTATCTTTGATTCCTTACTCAATTATGGAAGACTATACAGTGTGACTTTTGGTTTTTTAATGTTTTTCTTTGAGTGAATAGTTTGATTCTTCTTTTGGTCTCTTATTTACTGTTGAGAGTGTCTTTGTTTGTGTGTTTTTGCTTCCTCTTTTTCAAATCACAGTAGTGAACCTTTTTCATTATTAGTGAAAGAACAAAGCATTAGATGAAAATTTTAATTTACATTCGCAATCAAATAAATAAATACTTGTATGCATTGGCTTTGGATATTGGAAAGGTTTTCTTTATAATTTGGAAATTGTTTGAATTCTTGTTGAGAACAAAATAGTATAACATTTTGCATTCTTGAGTGTTTGCTAGTGACAAAAGAAAAGAAACTCTTCTCCTCCCCATAACTAGAAGTTCATTGAAAATAAAAGTTTGCATATGATTATTTTTACTTTTTTGGGAATCAAGTCTCAAAACATCATCAGTTTCACTATCATTCACCTTTGTGTAATGAACAACCATGAAAATGAATGCTAGTTAAAATCAAACTAGAAACTTTTATTTTTAGATATTTACACCAACAATAAACTAGGACTAGATCTTTGGAATAGGCTGTGAGAATAAATCTCCAAAGAATTCAAGACAAACTTAGAATCTTGTGATAGGGAGAGTAAATATAACCTTCGTATAAGCATAACTAGGATCCCCCTCTCACACAGGGGTTAAACATGAGGTCATGTGCGGGAGAGAAATGAATATTGTCCCTCCGAGGATTAACCAATCATAGTAGATGATCATGTATTGGGGGTTCTTCTTGAGGATAAAATGTTTTCATTTGGTCTCGGAGCTTCATGAATTTCGAATTCGTTCAGGGTCCTCTGGAGTTTACCGATCCATTTGTCCTTAGTTCTCTTGAAGAATTTCAGACTTTATATCCTACCCATACATTCAGACTTGATTTTCAACTATACCCAACCAGAGGTTGACTGCGAGTTGGTATCCTTAGTGTTCATAATATTTAGGGTCCTTATAGGAGGTGAAAGTGAAGGGAAGTCTTTTTTGTCCCTGGAATAGACGTTGGTAAAACTCACTCGGGCTCCTTGGAGGGTAACTTGCGGGTAAACCCGTGAGGGAACTTTCACCAAGGTGTAAGTCTATTAAGCAGGGCACCAACGTAACTGGTCCACCCACTCATATCCTAGACCCTTCTCAATTTGATCAACTGATGTTGGATTTCATCACCAACTAGTATGTTCATTGAGAGAAGACATTTTTTTTCTTGTTGGTTTTATATATTTTTTAGTGAGTGTTATTTGTTTACTTTAGTTTTCCTTAAAAATTGGTACCTTGGCCAATAAATGTCTTCATAGATCACATAGGATGCAAGGGTTTTCTCCAAAAGGCTACGAACCCCTACCGACTAACTCACCTGAAGACACTTATCGTGAAGAGGTCAAAAACCATTCAAATGATGGGAGTGCTGCTACTCCTTTGCTAGCAAATCCTGAGAGAGCTTTAGTTATAGTTCAGGAAGATTCCACCTTTCCTTTCAACTCGGCTTTGGCAGTTCCTCTCGATCCACTCCTTGTTTGATTGGACTCCTCAAGTAACATTGTAGTAGAATATTACCCTAGCATGTCGTCAAGGCCATATAATCAACTAGATATGGAACCGATACAACCAACTTTTGATGAAGAATACACTACCCTTGTATGTTATACTAAAATGGTAGATCCACAACAAACTCTTGTTCATTGTATATGGAGAACCCCATCGGGATGAGACGTTTATGAAAAATTTAATTTTATTGGACCACTTTTTGACCCTCCACATACCTCTACCACCGCCGCTGTATAGGCAAGACCGTTAGGTCAGCCCATCGACTGTCCCGTCGAGCCAATAATGAATATTTCTACCACTTAAGGACAAGTCCAAAGTGAAACATGAGTTGTGTTACCTAGTTATTTGCAAAGTAACCTGATGGTTACACCTACCATCCCTCTTCAAGCTACAACTTCATATACCCCAAAAAACCTTATTGGGACACCTTCACATCAAAGAATGCAAAACCTTGCCACACAAATAAACCCAACTGCAGGACAAATCCCTACTGGGGGACAACCCCTCTTTAGTGGAAAAATCCCTACTGGGGGGCAACCGTCCTAAAACACACAAATTTCAACTAGGGGAAACCCCCCCCTTACTGGTCAAATCCTAGTTTCTACCTAACCAATGGAAGGGTGACAATTTCAACCCTCATTCACTGGAAACCCCCCACAATCATGGGGACCACCCCATAGGAGACTATTTCATCAACCACTTCAGGGAGGGCCATAAAACCCTAACTCGCAAGGAGGAATCCTAAATCCCAATCCTTCTAGATTACATTCTGGACAACCCTTCCCAAGGGTCTCAAATCCCACCTAGGGTCCTAAAGGCCAACAATTTTTTCCTCCCCAAGGGAAAATTCCTTACCCTCCTCAAGGTCAACCTAGTTACCCTCCTTAAGGGAAAACTGGTTATTCGCCTCAAACAAATCAATAAAACTATCCTCCCTGGGTTACATTGGTTATCCTCCCCAGGGCCAAATGGTTTTTCCCTCTCCTTTTATGCAAATTCCTTAACAAATGAATCCTACTTTTGCTAGTCAACATCAAAATCATATGGGAGGACTTGCTAGCTATAACTATCCACCACAACAAGTTTACGGTCCTACTGGTGTTCCTATTCCACACCAGTATCATCCTTAATTCAATTGATAGTTACCATTATTAGCCACTCTGGATCTATTGGATCTGTTGATATTAACCAACGATCCCATATTACACTCCCCTTTTTGGCCAGTCATTCCTACCAAATTACCTTCTAATATTACAAAATTTGATGGTAAACCTTTTGAAGATCCTGATAACCATGTTATGAGCTTTCATCTATGGTGTTCATCAAATTCACTAATGGATGATTCTATCTGGTTACATCTTTTCCAACGTACACTTACAGATTCAACAGATAAATAGTACATTGAGTTACAACGTGAAACTTTTCAAGATTTTAATTCACTTTCCATGGATTTTCTCACTCTCTTGCAATTACCTATTCACTACAATACCGACACAGAACTATTAAACTCCCTTCATCAGACCAAATCTATACATATTTATGATCATATTCATGAATCGAGATGACGCCGATGGTTGATCAAAGAAACCATTCCTGACCAATTGTTGGCTGAATGGTTCACCAAATATATTTTACCTCCAATTGCTCATGACATAGCCATGGGTGGTGTCATTATAAAATATGAATCCATTGCTTGTGCCCAGTATATGGACTTGGTGTATTCCTAATCTGATACTTTGTATGAATCGATCCCAAATGATCCCCATCCACCAACCAACCCATCAAAACCATCCTCCACTACTCATGTGGATATAGTTATTGGTTTCATAAAAACCTAGTCTAGTTCACAGTGGGTCGATATGACCAATCGTTCAGTCACTGCCCCCACTACCGGATCAACTCCACTCTCATAAAAATCTCCCCTGACTCAAATATTTGAGCTGAATGCAGTTCAATCTTATTCTCCACAAAATCCAGGGGGGAAGAATAAAAATAAGAATAAACCTAAGAAAAACAATAATCAAAACAAAAATGAAAAAACACAAACACAACCACCTGCTACTGAGAAGCAACCGCAATGCAAACTGACATTTTCATGTCTCATTTTTGGTGAAGACCACTACACATGAGATTTTCCTCACCGGGACGAAGTTGCTAAATGTTTTAAAGGAAATTCTCAACCTGTTGTATTAACACATCCTTTTCCACAACAACAGTCACTGGTTGCACAAAATCCTCCACCTCCAACAGGAGGTAACCCAAATCATCATCCTAATGAGGAAGCTTCATCAAGTGCACACATTTACATGTTTAATGGAATATATTTGACCACTCTTACTATGAAATATGACACACCACCAGGTAAACGTGATAAAGAAAAAGTAACTACTAGAACTACACTAGATCCAGTGTCCACTATGGTTACTTCTCCATCTGGACCATTCCATATTGAGAAAATAAGCTTTGAATCTATTCTACACCCACCCAGGAGAAAAATCGAAAGTTTACCTTTAATCCTAACTTGCGTGCTTATCACATACCCACTACGACATAATAATTTTTTCGCTCTTCCTCAAGGGATAGAATCCCCAAATTCCTACGGGGGCCTAGCACAGGCTAGCTCTTCCCTTATCCACCTCCATGTGATCATTGGTTATGACCACAGGCCAAGACAAGAGGCACCTTTTGCATTTTGTGACTCAACGATGCAAGAGAGTCAAGTCTTTTGAATCTTCAAACCCGGAAATGCAGAAATGACGAACCCCGAAAGGGCTGGTGAGTGACAAGCTCCTCGCTTGGGTCTTGTCCACATGACCACATGCTTAATTGACAAAGAAGTTACTGGCTTTTTGCGATTTGGGGAATCACGATGCAATGTCTCTTCCTCTCCCTTTCAAATCCCCAAAACTTTGAAATCTCCGAAGTTCCCCTCTAAAGGGAGATCAACGACTGTAAGCCTCCCCTGATCCGATGGTTTGGATCCTTTCAGGATTTCATGGATCAAGAGTCCCGACTCTCTTACTCTTTATAACCCCGGTAGCCGAAATACTGAAATATCTCTGCTGAGGGATCAATGGTCCATGTCCCTCTTGAACCAACGACTACGATCCAACTGGATCGACGACCCACATCCTTTCAGGGTTTTGGAATTCATGATTTCTTGATTCCTTTACAAACAATAATTATCCACAATTTCACACACCCACTCTAACAATACGTTGCGTTTCGCGACTTCGAGAGTTTCAATGCAAAGCGCCCGGGTTCCTTGTCCTCGGAACTTCTGAAATCTCAAACCCCGGTATGTCGAAACCTGTTGTTGTTCCGTGACCCAACACTACTCCATAAAACACTTTCTGGATTTCGTGTTTCGGGACTTCGCGAATCCTGTTGCTCCAATTCCTTGTCCTCTCGTACTCCTAGTATCCAAAGTACCAAAGTGTCGAATCCCGAAATTCTAGTCCTCCTTCTCCTGAGCAAGATCAATGGCTCAAAGCCTCTCCTGATCCAACGACTCAGGTCCTTTCAGGGTTTTATGAGTCAAGAGTTCAGAACTCTTACCTCTTGTTTTCCTAGTAACCGAATTACCGAAATCTCCTTTCGGGGATTTCCCCGAAACCTCAACCACGTGCACCTTTCGGGACTTCGGGATTTGCAATTTTGCGAATCTGCCATGACCAAACTCTTGGTCCTTCAACCTCTCGGTATCCAAAACCCCGATGGGTTCGGATCTCTGCCATGTGTCCTTTGAAATGGACAGTCCCGATGCTTTCATTGTTTCGCGTACCAGAAGTTTGAAACTCTCAGTACCAAGACCATAGCCTCCTCTACGTCTTTAACTCCCAATAGCCGAAATACCGAAATCCGATGGCTCCTCTCTTGTATCGGGATTTCATAAACTAGGAGTTCACGATGCAGCGACTCCACGATTCTAGTCCTTCAACCTTCCGGTATCCAAAACCCCGATGGGTTCAGATCTCTGCCACGTGTTCTCTTAAATGGACGGTCCTGATCTTTTCGGGACTTTGATGAGTCCTCACCTTTACGTATGTGAGGGTTAAACCTCGTGCAACTTCTCCTGGATCTGATGGCTATCATCTATCCATGTGAGATCTGACGATAGCTGTAGCTCCTCCCTGAGCTCATGCTTTCTTCCTTTTTCCTTGGAAGATTTCAAAGTCTCAAAGGTCTCAACCTTCGATCTTCTACTGCAAGCCGGATATTGGGTCTCATCAGCACTTATGAAAAGTGTTGTCTCTCCTGAGATTTCTCAACTATGAAGGAATTAAGAGCTTTTCACTCTTACTCCAGGGCTTGACTCTTAGAAGAGTCTTCTGCGCACCCCTGGCGCTCATTCATCAAGTCTAGGACTTGAGTGAGTCTCGGTCTCTACTTGCCTCGTAGGGAGCCTATGCATAACTACACTACCTCTCCTGATATTAACATAATTCATCCTCTAAGGGACTCTGGACGACTAGGAAGGTTGGCATGTGTACATGAGACTATGCCTAAGGTCGACGAACTTCATAGTTCGTGGCTCTAACTCAAGCTGCCACAGGACACAAGCATTTACGAGTACCAATCATGCCCTATCCATATAATATCTTATTTTCCTAATCATACAGCCAAGCAGTAAGGAAAGAGACACAGTATATCCATTCAGAAATCAAGCACAAGTCTTGAAACATACACAGTATAACCAAATTCATGCCCAGTTACATCTAAATTACACGGAGTAAGAAAATGCTTATCTATTACAGGTTGATGCCAACCAATTGACTGTGGGTGTTCTTCCTTCCACCTAACCATAGGCTCAGAGGAATTCATTCTTAGCACTCTAGCCACCCCCATGCCTAGCCATGATATCACCAGGGAATTCTCACAGTTCTCGAGGGTTCTCTTTCTGTTTCAACTTTTGTTCGGGTCCTATTTTCTGCAACTTAGATCTTTCTCACTCGGTTGTGGCCTCGACGAGGTTTCTTAGATGCTGTTCAGCATCAAGCTCGTGGCCTTCTATTTTTGATTCGCTGGAGAGATTCGCACCTCTCTCTTGCGATCTTCCGCCCTCGTCTGGTGTCTCCTCTCTCTCGTGTCTGTGTCCCTCTTACTTGGGAAGGTTTTACCGACCTATCCGGTTCCTTCTATCAGAAGGAAGCTCAGTTTTGCAAGTCCCTATGGTACTTCGTGTTAAGAACCAAATATCAACATAGCATAGAAAATCCTCAGAAAAAGTACTCAACGCCTTGAAAAAGAGAGAATTTTAGATAATAAGCCTCTTCGAGGGGGCAACCTCCTTTTACCCCACTTAAATGTTCAAGTACAAGATGATTCAAAATGAAAATGTCTCCT
>ML790853.1:89086-131776 GCA_009831015.1 Picea engelmannii
ATATCAATATAGCATAGAAAATCCTCAGAAAAAGTACTCAACGCCTTGAAAAAGAGAGAATTTTAGATAATAAGCCTCTTCGAGGGGGCAACCTCCTTTTACCCCACTTAAATGTTCAAGTACAAGATGATTCAAAATGAAAAGGTCTCCTTGGTATATATAGGAGACTAGGAGGTATAATTACAACTAATGGACTAAATCTAACATAAATAAAATAACATTACTAATATAATATGACCCAATTAAGGGGTAATGAGCCAATATTAGGGCTTAACACTTCGGACTGACAACCCATGTTTCCATTCATGGGGTGGTTGGTGATTCAACCACCGGTCCTTTCTTCATTGACTGATTTTCTTTCCTTGGAATTTGAAGGAGGCTTGTCATCCTTATCAAGGAAGATTTTTTATTTGATACATGAACCCTCTCTTATAGTTTTCACATTCTTCCTCTAGTGATATCATGGCAAGTACTTTCAAGGCTTCACCCCCACAGTCAGTTATTGGCAACTCAAACAATAATACATTTACATTTTCCTCATGCATTAGCATGGTAATTCCTATTCTATGATTAATTACAAATTGGGGGAAACAAGGGTGTTACAATTCCCTCCCCCTTAAAGGAACACCGTCCTCGGTGTTCTTTCTCAAAACACCTATGATGCCTTTCTCATTCGACCACTTCAGAAGTTTTTACCTTCATCCTCGATCAGGTCCATTTTCAGAATATTAGTCTTTGTCACCTGCCTTCAATAATTCTTAGACAACAAACACATTAATCATAATTTTGTGCGAAAACATCTTGTTGTTGTTCAAAATTCAAAAGGAAAAAATTTCATATTCTAGCACAATACTTATCTACACAGTTTGTGGATCTGTATCCACATGGTAGTTTTGTTATCCATGCTCATCACTTTCCTTGATGTACCCATTGGGTGCATGATTCCAATTCAATAGTTCACAAGAGATATCATGATTTCATCTTCCTTTCCAAGGTTTTTCCTCACAGGAAACTACCCACTATGTGCATGATCCCAATAGTTTACAAGAATTATTAAGGTCTCCTCTTCCTTGCGGTCACTCATCCTCCATGCCCAGGCTTAGGCATCCCCTTCACTCTTATACAATCCCTTGGGTGATCCATCTTGCCCTTCCGAGGTTTTCTCGCACAGGAAAACTTTAGAAACTCTATCAAGTCTTATAGTCGAGGCGTCCCTTAGACTTGCTCTGCCGAGGCATCCCTCCAGCTTGTGTTACCTCAACATAATTTATTTCAGGCGATCATGACTTATCATGGGGTTCTCATGGCTCAACAATAGAGCTTTTTCATCATCTTCAGCTTTGACAACCTTCATCTATTCCTTTCTGGACATGTCTTTTCTTCCCACCTGTACCATAGGTATATAAAATTCATGAGACATCATTATAAATTTTAACTTTCAGAATTTTATTGCAAATATGTCACCCACGGATTTTCCAATCTCGTGACTTGTTTTCATATTTGTTCCACATAGGAACCAGATTCATAATTATGGAAATTTCCTTCCCATAACGGTTTGGCTCAGTAAGCAATTGGCCTTCCTTATGGGCTTACAATGCCACCATATCCAAGACCCCTTTGCTTCCTACACTTTCCACTTCAATCGACCAAACAACTTGTTAGCCTTTCCATGCATATACATTTTTTTGCACCTTTACAACATCGTCACAACAATTTTAGAATTGTGCATACTTAACAATTAAATTACTTTCTCAAAAAGGGAAATACCATCACTTGCAATTTGGCTCAGCAGGCAATCGGTCTTCCTTATGGACTTACAACATTGCCATATCCAAGACTCTTTGCTTCCTACAATTCATTCTTTACACAGCCAAACAATTGTTAGTTTCATCTCAACATACCAAACTTTTCAAAATGTAGTTCAACATTTAAAAAGGGTTTTAACAATTGTGCCAATATCCATGACCACATTCATACCCAATACATTCTTGCATTGTTTTCCGAGTTTGTCACACTTTATGACCGGTTCTTGGCCATGGGGTGTTGGAAGTTAACCAACCTTTTCCTCATATGGTTTATTTTTTTTCTTTCATTCTTACAATAGGACTATACTGCCAGCTATAGGTTGATCACGATTCCAAATCAAATACACAGGAACTCAAAATTTTCACATGTATGCCTTTACGCATTCCTTGATTGTCAATGCATTCATGACATATCAATTCATGAATTCTTCCAATGGTTACAAACAATGTTTACTACCATAGGTTCATACCTCCATCATTCGGGTTCTCCTTCTTGAGTCATACCTTACTTGGGTATCCAAGGCATACCACTGCCTTTCAAAATTCATGCATAACACTAAGACAATAAAATATTTCAGAAGGGGTTCCTACCAAATCCCTTCATACCTTGTGCCACACAGGCGCAAATATATTTATACTGGTTCTTGGATGCTAGCACCCTCTTTCTTATTTTTACCTCATCACCAGTGCTTTATTGGGGCTTTTACAGCTCTATCAACAACCTTTCACTCACAGCCTTCTCTTGGTCATTCTCTGTTTGAGGTTACCCATCATTGGCAATTGTCTTCCTCAATAGCTTCAATTTATTTATATACACAACATGCATCATTATAGACACAATTGCATTAGTCATAATATTAAACCTAATGCATGTATCATAACATTCGAATTCATAAACATCCTTAAATGTTTCCATAAGTGCAACACAACAGTTCTCAATTGTTTTCATAGTATTACAATCATCATTACTATGGTGTTAAAACATTTTCGTTCATCAATGTACTAGCTTTCTCATCCCATAGAAAACATAATGCACAACAAGGAAAGAAATGAGGGCTCTCCCTTTCTTCAAATTCTTTCTACATTGCCTGAGGCTTTTCAACCCAGTTGAGTTATCTCTAAGGTCTCACTGCCTATTCTTAATCACAGCTTCAACCCAGCCTCATCAGTTAAACGTACTCATTTATTCATTTAATCATACTCAGGGGATTTACTTGCCTCTTACCAACTATACCAGTTTCACAACTTCTCTTTTCTGAGCAGCCTTGGTTAGGCCTCACCCTAACCCTTTTTGGGATACTGCAACATGCTTTAATAGAAACTCTTTGCTCATAATGAATCATGAACATGTGCATCCTACACACTTCCATTCGGTTATCAGAATGGTCAATATTCAGTTGTTAGTCTTCTATTAATTACATGATTCTTTCAAAATGTAATCCATGATTCTTATATATGGAGAGGCCTTGCAACCCATTGTCCAACCTTCAACAATTATTAGGGTTGTGACTCTGTTCTTCTGAAAAAGTCCTTACACAGTTCCTCCACCAGGAACTCCTTCGGCATGAAACTTCCTTGTTGCATATCCATCACTATCTGTGATGGCCTCAAGCTCGAATTAGCTTCAGCTTGTTAATAAGAATTCTTTAAGGGACATAGACATACCTTTCTGGTATGTATTCCAGATTATGCATAAGCACATGTTATAGGTTTTTTCTAACTTACATCCACGATGTACTTAGCTATACTCATAATCGTAAGCCTGTGTGCAGTTGCCATAGGTATATTTTACAGCCCAACTTCATCTTTATTGTTAAGATCAGTCAATTCAGATACATTCACAATCCTTCTCATGTGATGTTCAAAGGCATAATCATTTGTCTCTTATTATGACAAGAGAGCATCTTTGCTCATTTACCCTTTCATCTAATTATATTGGCACTTCCTGAGGGAATGGAATACATTCCCCTCAGGCTATTATTTGAAACAAAACTTTCATGACTCCCCTGAATGGAGTTAGCTATGCCACCATAGTTTTCCTTTAATCTAGGCAAGAGCAATACTTTCTTCAAGTTTCACTCATCAGGGTAATCGTATTGGGCCTCTAGTATGATTATACTCTTACATCATACATGTGCATTACTTGCAAGTTTAATATCATTCATACCTTACCAGTATTAATATTAGGCTTCCTATTATGAAGCTTCATAATGCATTAAAATCATGCACTCAAGTATAGTTAAACATAGATAAGTATTCATCATACTAGCTCACGCCTCCTCTTCATGTGACCACCGACGGTGACCACGATCCGAACTAAAAGGCGCTTCACAATTCGCGATTTCGGGATTCCTGTTGCAAGGAACTCTGGTCCCTCGATCCCCAAAATCTGAAAACATGAAAGACCGAGGCTAAGGTTTTCTCAGCTATTTTATTCACATGACCCTTTGCTGGGAACCTAGGGTCAACTCCTAGACACGCGTTGGGATCCCGCGTTTCAGCGAATCTGCGGACAACGCTCCACCGTTTCCCAAACTTCTGATCCATGTGGGTCTGACAACCTAGATTCCATAGTACAGATCTCTATACCAATCAACGGTCCTGATCAAATCCTGGCTTTCCACCTTTCAGGATTTTGGCGGAGTCCTTACCCCTTAACTCTCGATTTCGAATACCTAAAAAGTGTATGCATCAAATCCACGATCCATCACCTGTCTTGATCCAATGGCTCAGGTTGGATGTCAGGATTTCGTGACATGTGAGTCCTAAAAAATCTACCCATTGACTTCTAAACCTCTGACTCTCGAAGATCTGATTACACTGGATCTACGGTCCAGGTCATCCGCTAACCAATAGCCTTGATTGAATCAATGATTTACCTGGCGCGACTTTGGAAAGTCTACGCTTCGATTTCCCAATAGACAAAACCTCAAAGCTCTAGATCAACGGCTCTCGTTGATTCCAATCTAATGGATACTATTCCTCTTGATATTTTTAGTTACTTACAGGACAAATCTCGTAGTCATAACTCATACGGATGTTACCCTTTCTTTATGGGAAAAACCAACAAGGGTCACTCTTGGGAATTAGCAACAATCCCAAAGGACTCCTCTTAATCTTTCTTAAACAGATTATCCTTGTTGTCGATTCTAACCATTATAGGCCAGGTAATTTGACCCTATATATTTTCATCAGTCCTCTCAATCGTGAGGAGTTATATGCTCAGGGTTTAGTCTTTTAATAATGCAGTAATTATAACATTCTAAGGATCCTACCAGCCCTTAACCGATTTCCCAAATCATGAAGGAGTTCTTCATTTGGGTCTTAATTCTTACCTAACCAACCATCTCAATTGCAAGAGACTCTACCTGCTTTAGTAGGTAGCCATCGCCACACTTTGTTATAGAACAACTCAGTTCATGTCCCTTGTCTTGCTCGTGCAGCTTCATAGCACAATTTATTCCACCCCTATTGTTCACACTCAGGTCTTATCAGTAATATTGATCAGTTCATCCTTACTCCTATAAGAGTAGTTACCATTTCCACAGAGGGGTTAAAGAAAGTCCCAAATTACAGTTTCATTCTGTGGTCCTTCTTCTTAAAGAGAAAATGCAGATAACAATGTCTCTTTACGTGGCTCATACATGAGCCCAAGCAGGCCAAGCATTGTAACCATGCTCTGATACCAATTTGTCACATACCCACTACGGCATAATAAATTTTTCACTCTTCCTAAAGGGATAGAATCCCCAAATTTCTACAGGGGCCTAGCACAGGCTAGCTCTTCCCTTATCCACCTCCATGTGATCGTTGGTTATGACCACAGGCCAAGCCAAGAGGGGCCTTTCACATTTCACGACTCAGTGATGCAAGAGAGTCAAGTCTTTCAACTCTTCAAACTCCGAAATGCCGAAATGCCAAACCCCGAAAGGGCTAGCGAGTGACAAGATCCCCGCTTGGTTCTTGTCCACGTGACCCTGTTCCGTGACCACATGATTAATTGACAAAGCACTTACCAGATTTTCGCGATTCAGGGAATCACGATGCAATGTCTCTTCCTCTCCCTTTCAAATCCTCAAAACTCCAAAATCTCTGAAGTTCCCCTCTAAAGGGAGATCAACGACTGTAAGCCTCCCCTGATCCAATGGTTTGGATCCTTTCGGGATTTCATGGATCAAGATTCCCGACTCTCTTACTCTTTATAACCTCAATAGCCGAAATACTGAAATATCTATGTTGAGGGATCATAGGTCCATGTCCCTCTTGAACCAACGGCTACGATCCAACTGGATTGATGGCCCACATCCTTTCGGGGTTTCAGAATTCACGATTTCGTGATTCTGTTACAAACAATACTTATCCACAATTTCACACACCCACTCCAACAATACATCGTGTTTCACCACTTCGGGAGTTTCAATGCAAAGCGCCCCGGTTCCTTGTCCTCGGAACTTCCAAAATCCCAAACCCCGGTATGCCGAAACCTATTTCTGTTCCATGACCCGACACTACTCCATAAAACTCTTTTGGGATTTTTCATTTCGGGACTTCGCGAATCCTGTTGATCCAATTCCTTGTCCTCTTGTACTCCCGGTATCCGAAGTACCGAAGTGCCGAATCTCAAAATTCCGGTCCTCCTTGTCTTGAAAGAGATCAATGGATCAAAGCCTCTCATGATCCAATGGCTCAAGTCCTTTTAGGGTTTTATGAGTCAAGATTTCAGAATTCTTACCTCTTGTTTTCCTGGTAACCGAATTACCGAAATCTCCTTTCGGGGATTTCCTCGAAACCTCAACCGTGTACACCTTTCAGGACTTCAGGATTTGCAATTTCGTGAATCCGCCGTGACCAAACTCTTGGTCCTTCAACCTCCTGATATCCGAAACCTTGATGGGTTTGGATCTCTACCATGTGTCCTCTGAAATGGACGGTCCTGATGCTTTCATTGTTTCGCGTATCGGGAGTTTGAAACTATCAGTACCAAGACCACAACCTCCTTTATGTCCCAAACTCCAAATAGCCAAAATACCTAAATCTGATGGCTCCTCTCTTGTATCGGGATTTCGTGAACCGGGAGTTCGCGATGCAGTGACTCCACGATTCTAGTCCTTCAACCTTCCGGTATTCGAAACCCCGATGGGTTCGGATCTCTGCCACGTGTCCTCTTAAATGGATGGTCCTGATCTTTTTGGGAATTTGACGAGTCCTCACCTTTGCGTATGCAAGGGTTAAACCTCGTGCATATTCTCCTGGATCTAATGGCTATCGACTATCCATGCGAGATATGATGATAGCTGTAGCTCCACCCTGAGCTCACACTTTCTTCCTTATTCCTTGGAAGATTTAAAAGTCTCAAAGGTCTCAACCTTCGATCTTCTACTGAAAGCCGGCTATTAGGTCTCATCAACACTTATGAAAAGTGTTGTCTCTCTTGAGATTTCTCATCTTTGAAGGAATTAAGAGCTTTGCACTCTTACTCCTGGGCTTGACTCTTAGAAGAGTGTTCCGCGCACCCCTGGTACTCATTCATCAAGTCTAGGACTTGAGTGAGTCTTGGTCTCTACTTGCCTCATAGGGAGCCAGTGCATAGCTACACTACCTCTCCTGATCTTAACAGAATTCATCCTCCAAGGGACTCTGGACGACTAGGAAGGTTGGCATGTGTACTTGAGACTATGCCTATGGTCGACGAACTTCACAGTTTGTGGCTCTAACTCAAACCGCAATAGGACATAAGCATTTACGAGTACCAATCATGCCCTATCCATATAATCTCTTACTGGTCTAATCATACAACCAAGAAATAAGGAAAGAGACATAGTATATCCATTCAAAAATCAAGCACAAGTCTTGAAACATACACAGTATAACCAAATTCATGCCCAGTTACAGCTAAATTACACAGAGTAAGAAAATGATTATCTATTACAGGTTGCCACCAACCAACTGACTGTGGGTGTTCATCCTTCCACCCGATCATAGGCTTAGAAGAATTCATTATTAGCACTCTGGCCATCCCCATGCCAAGCCATGATATCACCAGGGAATTCTCACAGTTCTCGAAGGTTCTCTTTCTGTTTTAGCTTCTGTTCGGGTCCTGTTTTTTGAAACTCGGATATTTCTCACTCAGTTGTGGCCTCGACGGGGTTTCTCAGATGATCTTTGGAATCAAGATCGTGGACTTCTATTTTTGATTCACTGGAGAGCTTCGCGCCTCTCCCTTGCGAGCTTCCACCCTCGTCTGGTGTCTCCTCTCTCTCGTGTCTGTGTCCCTCTTACTTGGGAAGTTTTTGCCGACCTATCCGGTTCCTTCTGTCAAAAGGAAGCTCAGGTCTACAAGTCCCTGTGGTACTTCAGACTGACAACCCATGTTTCCATTCATGGGGTGGTTGGTGATTCAATCATCGGTCCTTTCTTCATTGACTGATTTTATTTCCTTGGAATTCGAAGGAGGCTTGTCATCCTTATCAAGGGAGATTTGTTATTTGATACATGAACCCTCTCTTATAGTTTTCACATTCTTCCTCTAGTGATATCATGGCTAGTACTTTCAAGGCTTCACCCCCACATTCATTTATTGGCAACTCAAACAATAATACATTTACATTTTCCTCATGCATTAGCATGGTAATTCCTATTCTATGATTAATTACAAATTGGGGGAAACAGGGGTGTTACAGTGCTGCTTAAAACTACAACATTGTTGAATATTTGGCTCAAACACCTTGCACTATGTTATCTCTCAAAGTTATACAAATATTCCCTAGCCAACATAGGACTCTATTAGTAGCCATCAAAGCTATAGATCTTGAGTCATCCAATAATATCACGTTCAACCTGGATAACTTTAAATCACAACTCTCTCACCAACTTTCTTTCCAAATCGATGTTGTTGTCCATAATCAACATATTCATTGCACGATCTTGGATGAGGGGGCATCCACATGTGTCATGTATTTAGCTTGCTGAAAAGGCCTTAAATCACCTGGTCTTAATCAATCTCCCACAATGTTATGAGCATTCGATGGAAGAGGTTTCCATCCTCATGGATTATTAAAATCCTTAGCCTTTAAATTGGGAGGCAAAACTGTTTATGTAGATGTTGAAGTAGTTGATGCTACCCTTGATTATAACTTGTTTCTAGGGAGAAGTTGGTTCTATGCTGTGACTACTGTCGCTTCATCATTTTTTTGGTGTTTCCAATTCCCTCATCAAGGTAAAATTGTGACCATCGATCAATTAGATTACTGTACCCCCGACTGCCGCAATCAAACGAACAACAACATTCCTTTTCTAGGAGACTAAAAAATTACTTATGAAAGTGTTGGGGTAGGTCTCTTGAAAGACTCTTCACTCATGGGTACCTTTCCTACACCTTTTCCTCCCACTACACAACACATAGAAATGGTTAATATGATTTTGACTATGGCACATCAATCCTTTGAATCATTTGATCCATGGATCATGCTTAGTCCCTTATAATTTGTTACACTAGGTGACATTATGCCACTTAGTCCTGCAGAGGCCGAATATGATGCCGTTTAGTTTGCCTCTCCTTCATCTACTACATATTCATTACCATCCTGGTTGGATTCCCTATCCTCTACTTTCGATTACATCCTACAGATTTTTCTATCAGATGTATATATTATGGAAATGCTTAGTATCGAGGAGGCACCATGGGATGAAAACCACCATCGATCATCCTTTCTTCCCAAGTTGGATGAAATCGAGAAAGATATTTCTTCTATCTTTCCTAGAGATATCGTCGACTGCCCCCAATCTCCAATACTCACTCAGGATACTACCTCCAAGGGGAATTTGGAAAATATCTCTCACACGATTGCTGTTGACATATCCATTAAAGAAGGTATTGTGGAAAACATACAACTAGGTGCAAGTTTTTCAGTTGAAGAGGTTGAAACTTATACCACCTTGTTTAAAGAATTCCATGACATCTTCGCCTGGAGTTACGAAGAGATTCCAAGGATCGATCCATCGATCATTGTGCATGAAATCAAAACTTACCTAAGATTTAAACCTGTGAGATAGAAACTTCGCCCGGTTCGTCATAAAAAATCCATGGTAATCAAGGCAGAAGTTGAAAAGATATTACAATTGGGTGTTATTTATCTCGTCCCTTTGACCAAATGGGTTTCCAACATCATTCCAGTCACTAAGAAACAAGGGACAATTCATGTTTGTGTCGATTATCGAGATATTAATAAGGCTTGTCCCAAATACAATTACCCTACACCCTTTATCGACCAAATTATCGATAATTGCGCCGAAAGAGTCATTTTCTCTTTTATGGATAGATTTTCTGGATATAGCCAGATCGAAATTTTACTGGTTGATCAAGACAAAAAATCCTTCATTTGACCATGGGGGACTTTCACTTATTGAAAATTACCTTTTGGCCTTAAAAATGTTGGAGCCACTTTTCAGCAGGCCATGTCATATGCATTCCACGACATCAAACATATTGTTGAACCTTATCTCGATGACTTACCATCTCACTTGACTCATCGATGAGACCATATTGGTCACCTACGAGCCATATTTATTCGATGCAGGTTTTACAACATACGTTTGAACCCCTATATGCAATAGGGAGACTCCTTAGATTCATAGTCTCCAAAGATGGGATTAGGATGGATCCCTTAAAATTCAAATCCATTCTCTCTTTACCCCCTCCCAACAACCTTACCCAAATGCAAAGTTTGCAAGGGAAGGAAAAAACATTTTTTCATTTTATTTGCAATTACGTCGAAATCACTAAAGGATTCATGATATTGCTACAGAAATATGCCCCTTTAATATGGGATGCAACCACTCAACACTCATTTGATGCTATTAAGCATGATTTAACAAACACACCTATTTTTCACCCACCGAATTATGAAAAAGATTATATCCTTTATTTGGATTCCTCTACTTCCACTATTTCTATGGTGTTAGTAAAAGAGGATGATGACGACATCGAACATGTGATCTAATATTTGAGTAAAAGTCTACCAGGTCTCGAGCTATGATATTCACATGTCGAGAATTTGGATTTGGTAGCAGTTATTTTCGTCCAAATATTTCGCCACTATATTATGTTACACACTACCACAATCATTGAAAAATCCAACCCCATGTACCACATCTTGACTCGTCAAGTACTTGGGGGAAAATATTCAAAATGGATCATCATTCTCCAAGAATTCGATCTCGATTTTTCCAAACCCAAGGCTAAGAAATCGTTAGTTTTTGTGGAATTAATTTGTGATCTTCCCCATATCGATGAGGATACTGAGCCTTGTATTCCCTTCCCGATGAATCCATGTTCCTCATTAGTACGTTTGATCCATGGTATGGAGGTATTCTTCTCTATCTCTAAACACAACGCTTTAGCCTAGCATTTCACGTGATGAACAGCGTTGCATTAGACACCATTCAAAACACTACCTTATAATTGGTGACACCTTGTATCGCCATGGCATCGATACTATCCTACGACGTTGCTTAACCCACGAAGAGGATGAAAAAGTTTTAAATGACTATCACCTTGGAGCTTGTGTCAGTCATCTTTCTAGGATGGATATAGCCCAAAAATTTTTACATGCCGGTTATTTTTGGCCTTCCATATTCAAATATTGCATTGAGGCCATTAAAAAATGCCCACCCTGTCAGATATTTCAGAAGAAAGCACGTACCCACCTAGCTCCACTTCATCCCATTGTTTTCGTCAAACCCTTTGCCAAATGGGGCATCGATTTTATGCAATGTAATCCTACCTCAGCCCGGGGCACGGTTATATTATCGTTGTCGTCGATTATTTCACTAAATGGGCTAAGGATATGCCTACATTCCTTAACGATGGATGAACTGCAACAATTTTTGTGTTCAATCACATCATCGCTCGATTTGGTGTCCCACAAGCTATTGTAACTAATCATGGATCCAATTTCTAGAACCAGATGATGGGTGAATTACACACGAAGTTAATTTTTCTCCATGACAACTCATCCTCCTACTACCCTTAGGAAAATGGAAAATTTGAATCCATAAAAAAGGTCCTGAAAACCATGCTTCAACGCATGGTGGGGGTGAACAAAACCTCTTGGCATATGCAACTCTTCTCCGCACTTCGGGTCTATTGAAATTGAGTTAAAACTACAATTGGATTTACACCCTTCTAGTTGGTATAAGGGATAAAAGTGGTATTACTTATCGAATGTGAGAATCCTTCATTAAAACTCACCGTAGAACTCCTACCCCATAATTCTGTTGAAGATGAATGATTTTTATATCTAACCTAGATGGATAAAACCCATCACGATTCTTCTCTCATCAACGAGACATATCAAAAATGCATAAAAATCAATATGATAAGTCCATCCAACCTCTCACTTTCGAAGAAGGAGACCTAGTCCTAGTCTATGATCAAGATCATGACAAACTGGGGGCAGGAAAGTTAGAAACCATGTGGCATGGGACATACATCATAAAACGTGTTCTACAAAGAGGCACCTACGAGTTATTAGACTACAAGGGGATATATCTCGGTGAGCCCCAAAATGGGATTTACCTCAAGAAGTACTATGCATAGAATATCTCGCATGCGTGCTTTGTACATTACTATACTATATGTTTTTGACATGGTGTGTCTTTTCTTTTGCGTGCATGATTTTTTCCTCAGCTGCTTATACTTTTCTTTGTGATTGAATGTGGATATGATATCATCCTTTCCCATCTATTTCAGGTTTTTGGATGGCGCTAGTCGACATACCCAAAACATCGCTTTTGCAGCTTGAGTCATCTACCACTCTGGAAAGCTAGTGAGTTCAGGAGGAATTTTCCTTGGATCTGCGACCAATAATGTTGCAGAATATCATGTCGTCATCAAAATTTTAACTGAAGCCTCTTCTCTATTTATATCTCAATTGATTCTCAACCTCGATTCTCAACTCATGGTCCATCAACTAAATTGTGAGTATGTTGTTCACAACTCAGTTTTACTACATCTCTATATAAGGGTCGTTGTCTCGAAAGAGATTTTGAATTTCTAGAATACATGCATATATCAAGAGAACTCAATACAATTACAGATTCATTAGCAAATTATATGTTGGATTGATATATTGCGCATAGATAAACATTTGAAACATAAATCATATGTATAAAAACATCACATAAATAAAAAATACAACATAAGTAGCCATCACAAAACTTGTTTATATATATAATCCTGATAGAAAAAGTTCTTTGTCAAAATACATCATACAAAAGTACATAACAGGGAGAAACATGGGCTTTTTATGCCCATAGAATCATCATATAAGACTACAAAATGACTGGAGACTCTACTTGTCCCCTTGCACCATGTTGTGCTCCGCATAACACACCACCGCTCTTGCCACTTGTCATAGAAAACGATTGACGGATTAAGAGAACCCAACTGTATGTCTCTGAAGGTGTAGAGGCACATATCACCTCCTCAGGGGAGGAACACCCATGATCAAACCATGAAGGTTTCTCTCCACCTCTCGGAGTCCTCCCACTATGAATTCATACTCTGTCGTAGCCTGAGCATCTCCACAAAGTCCTAATGCTGGCATCTCTTCTGGATGTGATGCACCTCTGTCTACATGATGAAAACAAAATGACTTATATCCCTCATCATACAACCAAAAACATATATAAAAAAAGAAAAATATTGTTACAAGGTTATGATCTTTCGTACCTGATGCATCCCACTGTATATCCTCAGGAAGCACTAAATACACACTCCCCTTGAATTACACCTCGACATATGGGAAATACTCAATCACCACCAGTTGTCTCCTTCACCATGCAAAGAAGTTAGTTGTAAATTGAAAGGCTGAGGGATCATTCCCCAACCTAGGGGAAAGACTAGTCCACCGCTCCATGTGGGGCTTAGTCACAGGGCATGCTATCAATGCAACCTGTCATTGCATCTGTGGAACCCAATCCAAGAAAAATGAGACCAAGAAAGATCCATACACAAACTGTTTTTTCCTACCCATTCTACATTTTCATATCTTCTCCTTAACGTTCCTCAAAAACCCTAGGCTCCAGTTGAATAACCTAGGCTCCAAGCATTGAATGACATAATAAATTTGGGACCTGGAAGTGAGATGGGCACTAGTGTTTCCTTCCAATTTGGTGATATAAAATAGGAAAGATCAGAGAGATAGATCCATCATGTCTTTTATGATGATCCTCCCTCCTACCAAGCATGACCCAGGTATGCAGTATTGGGAAACATATGCCTCTGTCGGTCGCGGAGTGGCCTGATGTTAGGACAAAAGAATAGGTGCTCCTCTCTTTGAGATCCATGTCAATAAATACAAATCATCCATCTCAATCTCAAGCACATGTGGTCCTATTCAAAATTCTTTCTCATTGTTATCCCATAAGCCGATCAAATATTTCGAGGAACATAACTTATTTCCTCATATTTGGAGTTTGAAGTACTTAAGCTAGCCACAATTTCGTAAGGCCTCCCTCTCTTGAGGGTCTTGTAAAGAAGCGATGTCATCAAATTTGTGCTCATGTTATTTCCATTCAATCATGATTAGCTAGGATTAAAACCTACAAATTCATCAATTAATCATCATTAGCTAAGTTTTCAAAGAAATAAATTTCCCCTTTTTAGCCTAAAAATAAAATAAAAAAATTATTTTTTTCTCCTAGATCTTCCTTAAATCAGGAAATAGAGCGCTAGCGCTTCCTCAACACACATACCAAGGCATTGAAATCACGATCAATGCTCCCCCTAATTACTCGAGGGAGTGTTGATCCAATTCGGTGCTCTAGGGTTGCCTAAGGAGCCTAAGCACAAAATTTAAGGGCTGAAATGAAATAAAAAAACATGGAAATGAATGAAGAGAATGAAAGAACCAACCTGATCTGGACGGTTTCGAAAATGGTTTCCCACAACCCTCGCAATCAATGCCCAAAAAAACTTTCCAAAGAGGAAAAAACTCAAAGAGGAGAGGAGAATAGTAAAACAAAGGTAAAAATGATTTCTTTCCCTAATTTGATATTTGATATGTTCAAATTTGGTCATTTTGCCTCCTTTTCACATTTTATAAAGTTTATTTTTGGGGTTTTTGTCAATTTTTGAGAAGCTACTAATGTATTTTTCCTAGGACAACTTGATTATGCAGGAATTTGAGAAGAGTTTTTCGATGACCTTGTAACGCCAATGAGCTTAGTATTTGTTCTTTCTCGTGCTCATAAATACATGAGAACGTAACTGATTATACTTTTAACACTTTTTTGGAATCGTAAGGTTATACGAAAAAGGAACCCCTTGGAGTCTCCTTTAATCTCTTTTCAGACTCTCTAAACATGAAAAGATTTTAGAGTGATCTTTCTTCCTTTCACACTCGTTAAAAGGTTTGAAAAGGTGTCTTTCGAGTAATAGTTTATCTCTTTTTCAGACCTTGGAGACTAAAATTATGAAAAAGGACAACCCTGGAGTCACCTTTAATTTATTTTCAAACTCTCTAAACATGAAAAAATACCGAGTTTTCCTTCTCTAGACTTGCTAAACTACACATTGAAGGACCCATATGGGGATGAACCCTTATTTCTTCCAGTTCATTAAATAAGGAAAGAAGAACTTATCAAAGGTGAGTTATATTTTGCATGTGTTATCCTTGAGATCATTAAATTAAAAAGAGGTACTCATCTATCTGGTTGGGGGAAAAATTTAAATGAAGTGGGTCAAGTTTCTTGAAAACTTTTGTAAGCAGCTCTTGCAGTATCCCTTGAACATGACACTTGTTTTAACCTCCACATTGAACACTTGGGAAATCCACTAAAACATCAGCACTAAACCAATCCTATGAGTCTTTCCACTCCTTTGACCCATCGAAATAATTCCTCAGCACTCACTGCATTATGTTTTGGTCCAGTACTCTACGTTTATGTTGCCAAGTATCACATCTTGCCTCAGTGTTCACGAAAGTTGTTGCCTCAAAAGTCAACCATCTAAAAAATTATCAGTTTACATACTCGTGTCAGTCTGTGTTCATCTGCTATATCTTATCACTTTCCTAAGACAATTTTCGTGTCGACTAATGGGGGATACATCAATTCCCTCCTTCAACGAGTCTTTTCCTGTCGACTTCAAAAAATTATCCGTGAAATAGAATTAGGAACAAATCAATACCTTGGGACCTGCATGCCTTAATGGCATGAATCCTCATATTCGGTAGTGGGTTTTTATCAATGACCCATGACCGACTAATTCCACGAATGTTCAACTTCAACTTATTTTTCAGATTTGTTGCACTGTACTTTAAAAGTACCTTGAGAATCATCGACATTAATGGTGATTTATCTCACACTTTTTAATGGTATATGTCAATGACTGGTAATTAAGTGGTTTATACCATGTTCGACATCAAAACATATATTCACATGGGTAATATTCATACTACATCAGGATTGGGATGAAGACCTTGGGTTGAGCATCCACTCTGCTATCTGCTCTGTCCAGGTTGTGAAGGAAGTCATTTGAGCATGTTGATATGTATGTTGTCACATAGATCCACATTGTATTGTCTGTGGCTATGTTTTATCATCTCTTAGCTCCATTGTGTATTTTTTGTGGCTAATATTAGTTCATTTCATAGAGGTATGGATCCACATTGTATCTCTGGTGGCCATACCCTTAGTCAATATCACCATGGATTCCCAGTGTATTTATTGGCAGCCATACTTTGAGTCACTTACAATCTGAGCATAGGTATTCCTGCCTCTGGAATGGAACACATATTAACATTGTTTGATGGTTTTCTATAGCTTCTACCAGGTTCTCCGACTCCATAACCTTTCTTCAAAGAATCTATAAAGTATTTCAACCAATATATTTCATCTTCTGACTTCACACTTTGGGGGGGGGGGAATATGTTACACATCAAAATTTCTCACTTCAATAATGTCACATTCTCATTGTCGTAAGTGTCACAAGTGTCACATTCTCATTCCTTAAGTGTCGCATCAAAAAATAAACCATGAAAACACTTGACACTACCCATAAAACATGTTAGAAGAAGAATCCCCATCATCTGACAGTCGAAAAAAATGTTTTTCTATGAGAATTGTTCATATTGGAAACTTTTAGGAAGATCAACGCTCCCCTGCTCATATATAGGGAGCACTATATCTCTTTTTCTATATCATAGGTAGCATTGTAGCACTTTGTTTCCCATTCTAAGGGAGCTCCAAGTTGGTTGAGCAAATCATGGAAGAAATCCCATTTTCTTCTAAAGACAACTATGGATGGATCGAGTTGGTTTGGATCAAATCTAAATCTTGGGATGTATCTAAGGGAGATATCAAAAATATTGGAGCCATATCCTAAACTAATTCCAAATATAACCAAGGTAGTTGAGCCTCTTAAAGCCTATAAATGGAGGCATTCTCATGGTGAACAAAGGGGGAAAAAATCAGCAAAAGCATTGTTATTTTGATTGTGGATCTTTTGAGCAAGGGTTGGACAAGGAGGACTTGGAGAGGTTGTTGCAACATCATCTGAAGATTGTAAGTTTCCTTTTGAAGTTCTCATTAATATACTTGGCTTATTTCCTTATAGTATGTGTTTACATGTACTTGTCTATGCTTGTCTTAATCTTTATAGATTGATTGATTTTGTCTAATCCATTAGAGTAGGAGATAGTCGTTTGTCTCTTGTTGTCTACTCTAGGTACTATTCAGAACTTGTGGATTGGAGTAGCTTGGAAAAACTTCAAAAGTGAGGTACATCATACTCTCCCTCCTTCTCTCTTTTTTGATGGATAAAGTGTATCTATAGGAATGGTAGTGTCCAAAGGTAGTTTTTTGTCTTGGTAGAGGGGTTTGTAATCCAAGAGAAAATTCACTTGTCCGCAGGGGAATATTTCCATAACAATATGTTTCCATAATTGTATATGAGTGGTTTTAGCTAACCAATGTTGTTGTATGCATACTTTTCAGAGGTTATGGTTTCTAATAAAACATAGCCTTTGCAAGGAATGTCTACAGATAGAGGATAGAATAATAGAGAAATTTATTTAAAAGGAACATTTGGTTTCTTTAAGAAGTTGTTGGATTATATATTTGGGTTCAATGAAAAACATGGAGGACCCCTAATGAAATCCTTGTTTGGGGAAAAGTATTCTAGATGAAAATTTTTCATATCAGAGGTGGATGCTAGGTAGGAAATCCATTTGTAGTACAAGATAAGGCATGTACAATAGGTTCACATGGAAATGCAAAGCATGGAAATATGGAAGGAAAGTTTTATAGCATATGAAAGAGTTTGGGCCTATATAAGGGATGAGTAGAGGCACTTGAAGATAGAGTTTTATGTTGATATTTACTCACAAGATGATCAAAGGTAAAGACTGAAGCATGATAAGGTATGAGTCTGGGTGAAATCATGAAGGCTTGGAAATTCATTGCAAGAAATCCACTTATGCTAATCAGAGTGCTCAATGGAATCATGGCGCAAGAGTAAAGTATTTATTGAATGAAGTAGTGAAGGTCCATTCAATATAAATGGTGTCAATGTACAAATAAAGTAGTACGTTTTGGGAAGAGTTGTTCTAAAATGATTGATATGTCGAGATGATAGTATTTTGATAAAGAAAGATAGAGTGTATACATGGAGATAAGGTGCAAACATATCCAAGAACCAGTCCTACAATTTTAGGGATAACATGAAAGCATGGTTGTTTGATAGAACTTAAGGGGTGAAGTAATGAAGGTGTGTGCATACTAAATAAGTCACATCATATGCATAAGCAATGCATTATGTGAAGATTGGTTTTAGAAGGACGCAATCAGATTTTTGGGAGAGGAATTCCATAAATTAAGTGAAGTCCATGAATAATTGGAGGAAGTAAGAAAAAATACCACTATGTGGGTGCCAAATTACTTGATACTATTACAACACTCCAATAAATATGACAACAATAAAAAGGAGAGTGTTGATGCACAAAGATAATGTTGGGTGCATTCCAAAGGTGTTGAGTCCATTTCCAAAGTACTTTGGCATGACAAGTCAAAGGAATTCAAGCATGGAGGTGATATTATAAAGAAAATTAAAAAAGGGATTGTTGGGATATTTAATTGATGTAATAAAATCCCACATAAATTGTCAACTAGGTTTGTAAATTGATGAACTGTAGACACAATATGTGTAGGTAACTGACAGAAGTATACTCTAGTTTGTCTTTCCAGGAGAAAGAGGACTAGGCAATCTATCAATCAAGAAAAATCTCAAACTAAACTACCATTATTGAAACTTAGCAATCAACCAAAGATCCAATCATGTAAATTCTATAAAAAACAATCATGTATTGATTAATGAAAACAAAACAACAATTTCCCAAGTAGATGTCTATATCAGCCAACTTTATGGATCCACTCAAGTCTCCATGTGATTATGTTACTGACCTATCATGAGACTAATCAACTGGAGAATGTTCCCTAATAACCAACCCTATTCTTGACTTAAGAGACTTACCTCATAACAAGCATGATAGACTACATGGTGCCACTGCATTCTTACCCACACACAATAACCAATGTATAGGGGAATGACTCTAAAAGAATCTCGCCACAATCTTGACACTTAACTTGATGAAGTAACTAAGTAACTATATTCTGAGAAAACTTGCAACTCTCGACAAAGAATATGAACACATATCTTATACACTAATCAATAGATACACTCGAATTTAAACACTCAACATGCATTTAAACTAAGATCTCAGCTCCTAAAATCTTATCTCTCATTGCTACAGTACCTCTAGAGGTCAAACCATGCATAACAAGCAAGTAATTCAAATTCCCAAAGACAGGTTCTCATTAACAACCTATTCCCTTAATACCATGGATTTTGAATACGGTAACTGATTACCGTATAGATGCAATCCACTCTTTCAACAGTAACAGGTGAATTCAAAGTTTATTAAGATGTTACCAAGTCATCACAAAGCTTCTATATTTAATATTAATTCTTCTTATCTGAAAATAAGTGATGAAGTATTTCCTCGTGAACATATATAACTTATGGAAGTCTCTGCGTGACCATACATCTCATTTCAGATCGTTAGAATGTGCTCAATAAACCAACCCTTGTTAATTTAGAATCAATCCTGTGCATATCGTATTATAAACCCAGGTTGTCACATACACAGTAGATGAATTCTAGATCTTAATTCAATTTTATCTAGTGAATGAGGTGAGTGCTTACTTATTTATCATTTATAGGAAGTATTTAAATGAGGTATTTGAGATTAAGTAAGCTACAGGTAAATATTGGAACATATGCGACCTTCAAGAGTCTATAGAGAAGGAGATATACTTTGGTGAAATACATACATATAATCGTTCATTTGCAATCTATGTGTTCATATGAAAGCTTCTCCATTGTACTAAGGGGAATCTGATTCATAGCTGAAAAGAAATCCCCAATGGGTATAGGACACACACAACCTCAATCAAAACTTAGGATCTAAAGATCTCTCCACACCAATCCATTCGAAAATGCAGCTACAACAAAGTAAAGAACATGTAATATACAAATAACTCAACTTACCAGGGGAGGTGGGCCCATGCCTTCC
The DNA here is from genome assembly GCA_009831015.1 of Picea engelmannii. Classification (NCBI taxonomy): domain Eukaryota; kingdom Viridiplantae; phylum Streptophyta; class Pinopsida; order Pinales; family Pinaceae; genus Picea; species Picea engelmannii. The sequence continues at coordinate 109,527 of ML790853.1, forward strand.
CAAGTAGTGAGTGAAAATGATTCGGTAACTCACCATGCTTATGAACAAGGATAAATCAAAACCTAATTAATATCACACATAAACCCTTTACTCACAACACATCCATCATAATATCAACACAAGAAATGGATAACACAATTTTTCATTATCTTTTACAAAGAGTATGTACAGCTTAAAAATTACATAGAGAAAACCCCCTCTTATATATCTAGTTCTGAGTATATCAGATTACATTGATTTCCCTAGTTCTCGGGAACTCAGGGCCAAAAATGACTTAACAAAACTAGAGGTTCTTACTAACCACGATTTCCTCTATCTCGGGAAATCGTTACAACCATCTTAGATATCGTCTTGTGTTGAGTTCGGACCCCGATCTGGTGCTACTCTAGAAGATTTGTTCATGGGTCAATCCCTGTGTAAATAGAAGACTTTTGGGTGCAAGGGAAATGGTTAACAACCATTACATTAACAATAGGAACAATACCCATGTTTGTAACTCCATCTCGACTGCACGCAGCTAGGAGAATCTACAACCTTAGGTACCAGAATTCCTGCGTAGGTATTGGAAAGCCAGGAATAGTGCGGGAACAACTGTTTCATTGAAAAACTAAGTTTCTTTTATCATTGGTAAACAAATAGCTAAAATATCCTAATTAATTTATCAAGAACTTCAGAAATTATCGAAATAAACAACTTTTACCTCATGTTGTAATCAAGATCTTTAGGCAAGCAAATAGGTAATAATAGGAGGTAATAAGTTGGATTTCAATGCCTAGGTAGGGGGGTAAATGGCCAAAAGAGGTGTATGGTGAGTGAAAAAATGGGAGCTAAACATTACCCCCACACGTGATTATTTGCATGTTCTCATGCAAAGATATCCCAAAAACTGTTCAAAATTGAAATACACCATCTCTTCAATCCGACGAGAGTCCTGTAGCATTTATCAGGATGTTGAGGCCTAAGTTCTTATTTTCCAATCTATCACCCCTCCTTGGTTGTTCTGGCTGGAATATCTTATGCATCTTCTTATTGATCTTTTTAGTTTTAGATTGAAGTTTTTCAATTTCTTCTTGAAACTTCTTACCCTGATCCTTTAAATGTTGATTTTCTCTTTCAATGAACCTATTTAGGACATACAAATCCATGATTTCCTGCTCCAACTTCTTAAATTTTCTGTTTCGTTTCCTGAGATTCCTTTCCAGAGGAATTTCACTAACAGATTCATCTTTTAGAACATTTGAACCGTCACAAGTTTCAACTCCCATCTTAGAAGGTCTAGGAATAATAATACTGGGAGTCTTTGGAGTTTTAGGCTGTAGTTTCTCTTTCCCAAATTGGTGTACATGCTTCTATATTTCATCATTACATCCTCCTTCTTCTGCGTGGGTTAAAAACTATTCCTATGGCTCCATGAGCTCATTTGGCTTAATAAAATGATTTACCTGTGATTCGTTAGTGTCTGTAAATTCTATACCCAGCTGAGATTGTTCCACAAGCTTTGGATGCTTAACAACTTTGAAGAGCTTTGAAATGGGCAAAGTATCCTCTCCATCATCGCCAACAGGGATTGTGTCTTTGTTTGTTTCACCCTATGGGTACACAGGGGTTGGCTCATCAATTTTTGGAACAGGTTGTATTGCCATGCCATGTGTGATCCTACAAACTAGAGGAATCTCAATTGGTGTTTTAATTTCTGTAGCCTCCTTCTATGATTTTCCATTCTTGACCCTCCCCTCTTTCTGTAGATTTTCCACTTCTATCAGTCCTTGTTTTGTTTCCATAGGGATCCTTTATTTTCTCTACCATTTTCCCAAATTGCTCGGCCCTTCTTCCACTACCATAGGGATTTGGTCAATAAATGCATTCTCACGTAGGAACTGATCCCATGTCTTATTTATTTTGTAGAGCTCAAATTATACCAACAGATTTACCAACCCATGATGGTAGAGGCTACTCTGAGGGTTTTGATTATTCCTTCTTACCATCTTAGCCATTTTTTCTAAACTCTTGTGCAGATAGTATGGGAAATTTATCAGTTCCTTTGATTCAAAATGAAGAAAAATTCAAACATGATACTAGTATGTGAGGGAATACCTTCCATCAAAAGTTAAAAACCTCTGCAGAATCGGAAATGGTGCTTGCCACTCATCCATGAGGTATTCTCTTGTAACTCCCTTTGCCCAGCTCACGTTTTGGTATTGTGCATTCAGAAACCGGTTGCAAATTTCCGTGCCCAACGTCAATTTCTTGAACCATTATTCTCCGGTCCTGGGGAGGCCTATGACATTGTCTATGGTCTCCTCTGTAACCTCTATTTCCAAATCTGCGACCCTAGCCAATCGTCCATCAAAACTCTACGTGAATTGAAGATCAACCTGATCATTAAACCCTCAAAATTTGGCAAAAAAGAGATGTTAGCCTGCTTCTTTGAACAATTTCTTGCATATGTGATACTCAAGCACAACTTCGAGTGCTTGTCGAGAGTCTGGTTCATGGTGATCTATCACCATGCTGAAATGTAGGTGTGGATGAAGGTTTTGTTGTAGCTGAATTGAAGAATACTCACAGGGACGAGATGAAGAAAGATACACATAGTAGCGAGAAGAGCAGGGTCTTGTGAATACGGGTAATTGCTAGAAGGGTGGCAAAGGCTACAGAACAATGGTGATCAAGAATTGATTATAGTGCATCTGGAAACGTCACAATGCACCATTTAAATTTGTGATAAGGTGATATGAATCCATTTCATGGTAATGCTGGCGAGGTGACTTAGTACGGGAATGATGATTAAAACTCATGTAGTGTAACATGAGCCATTCAAATGTTTTCGATTTCCCACTTATGAAAAGGTTAATTACTAAGGTTCATGGAATCCATGTAAGTGTGAGCTCGTTGCACGGATTCGTCATTCGTGCAACAAGCAATAATATGTATGGGTGGATAAAATATCAGATGAGGTGGACAGACAAGGGTAAAATTCATATGATAAGAGTATAGGGGTGGCCAATCGTGCTACGCATGGGAATTATGGTATTGGTGGTCACCTAATATGTGAATATCCCAACGTTGAATCGATGAGTAATGAGGATGGTTTGGATTAACACAAGAAGTTGTTAAAACAATATTCCTTTGTTCCTAACAAACCAATCAGAATCCTAAAGCAAATTTACCTCAAAAAGTCATTACTTGTTTCCACTGTGGATGCAAAATTCCTGAATTGTTATTTCTGCATAGGTGCAGGAATTATACCATGTTTCCTGGTGCTCTTGGCTCTACCATTACTTGCCCTATGTTTTACAAATATAGAGCTGAAAAAGGTACCTTATACTAAATTAACTCACAAATGGTTCAAAAAATATTCAAATTTGTGGAGTTTTGAACTTATTGAAATACTGAAATCTGAAATAAGAACTAAGAAAGGAGTATAATCGTAGATGCCAAATTTTTTATTTGTGATTATGATGGAAATAATTGCAATGAAAGTGAAGAAACAAGGGGATGGATGTCCCAATTTAGACCGTGTCCCAAGCTTTGTATCGAGAAGCAAGTCCCACCTTTTAGCAAAAACCTACTAAGAAGGCAGACAACCTCCTTTTTTTGAGACCATATGAACTATTGCAGTTGCCTTGTAACCATATTCCTTTTTATTCACACTGACTGCCACGTTGTCATATAGACCATAACTAAGTTGTCTTCACCATGACCCAAACTTACGGAACAAATACATCCATGTGAAAGATGTGTTGTTGTCGAACATGGGTGGAAGTCATTGGATTACCAACCATTGATGAAGACTGTTAACCAATGTGAGACTGGTCACCTTTGATGATGATGAGAGTCAAGGTCCTAGTGGTACAACTTGCTAGGCATGAATTGATGTGCTAATGTTGAATGTCCTGCAAGATCTGGCAGACATGAGGAATTAATGAATCCCCACTGTCGTTAGTGAGAGAACCTTCCATTAATGTATGCAAGTCTCTAGGTACCATTCAAATCTATGACTTTATCCCCTAGATGATGTGTTAATGTCGATGGAGGCAAGGTTGTCAGAAGGAGAGTCTTAATGCACCCCTCATCATCTGACTTGAGAGCAAACAAATTGATTTGAAGAACATATAGTAATGCCTGACAATTGTGGACAAGAAATTTTATTTGGCTCATCTGCCAGCAAGACGGTTTTTAGACAGGCCCTTATCTAACCACACCAGTAAACTGATTTTCATGGCTAGACTATATTTTTATTATTTTTCATTATATATATATTTTCTCTTTTATTTATTTAATCTTTTTTTTTAATAATATGTACATACATTCATAAAGCTAAGAGAAAATATTTAGTCAGAGGTGGAAGAGGGGGAAGGAGACCCTCTGTCCACTATCTCCATTTCAGACTGCTGTAAAATATCTCGTACAAAGTTATCCTTGGACGTTGGTCGATGATACAACCTCAGTTTATGGACATTGACCACAAAAGAATGTTGACAGTCATCAATTATTGTTAACTTGACTGATCCATTATCGAAGACAGTGTCAATATCATAAGGCCCCATCCATCTTGTAGTGATTTTTCCTCTAAAGTTATTAAACCGAGAATCAAAAGGAGGGCCCAGTCACCTGCCTTGAAAAAATTCTTCTTGATGAATTTATCATGCCATCGAGCTCTCTGTTCCTGTACCAAAACAATGTGTTGAACTGCATCTTGCCTGATTTCATCCAGCTCATTGAGCTGGGCTATTCTCTGTTTCTGTGCCTCTGATAGATCTATGCCTGGTTGTGCATCTGTCCTAAAGGTTTTCACTTGGACCTCAATAGGCAGAAGAACATGTTTTCCATACACTAGCTCATATGGCGTAAATCTTGTGGTATTTCTCCATGTGGTTCTGTAGGCCCACAATGCTTCCAAAAGCCTATTTGCCCAGTCTTTGTGATGCTGCTAGACCATCTTGGTTAGAATCGCTTCTAGTACCTTGTTTGTAGGCTCCACCTACCCATTTGCTTGTGGGTGATATGGAGAATATTTATAGTGATTTATCTGGTACCTTTGAGCAAGAACTCGCATAAAAGCAATTGTGATCCTAGTGATCCAACTTGGTTATCTGTCACAATTTCTCTTGGAATACCAAAGCAAGTAAAAATACCTTTATGTATAATGAAGGGATTTCGCTTCTACTATTCACTTGAAAAACGAAGGAATTTCTCTTCTATCCACTTGGTTACGTAATCAGTGCAAACTAAAATGTACCTTTTTTTCCGTGATGAAGGAGAGATTGGTCCCACAAAATCCAAGGCCCATATTTCGAAAGGTTCGACTAGCACTTGGGTTTGTAAGGGCATCTCATATGCTTGTATTGGCTTACCCATTCTCTGACAACTGTCATAGCTCCTCACATACTTTTTGGTGTCTTTGAACAATGTTGGCCAATAGTACCCTTGATGAAGCACTATATAAGAAGTTCTTTTATCTTTGAAGTGGCCTCTGCAAGGGCTATCATGGAAGGCTTTCAGGATATCATATGTTTCATCTTCTTGTACACATATTTTGATAATCATGTCAGGTCCCGTACGAAAAAGATCTCCCCCGATCCATAAATAAGTTGCACTATTCTTAACAATTTTCTGCCTTTATCTTGGGAAGAGATGTTGAGGAAACTTTTCTGTGGCCAAATAATTGGCTATGTCTTCAAACCACCGAATGTTAGTGGAAACAACAAACAAATTTTCATCAGGAAAATTATCGTCAACATGAGTATTTTCATCTTTATTATGGATTCGAGAGATAAAGTCTGCAACCAAGTTTTCTTTACCAGGCCTGTCTACTATAGTAATATTAAATTCCTGTAGCAATAACAACCACCTAGTGATCCTACCATTTGTGATGGGTCTAATCATTAAAAACTTAATGGCAGAATGGTTGGTGTCAATAAAAGTTTCATAGCCCATGATATAATGTCTAAATTTATTGATAGCATGCATGACAACTAGGAACTATTTTTCTGTGATGGTATAATTAAACTCAGTTGGTGATAGGTTTTTACTACTATAGTAGATGGCGTAAAATAACTGATCTTGTTTCTGTCCTAATATATCCCCGAGAGCAGTGTCTGAAGAATCAACACAAATGTGGAATGGAAGGGTCCAATCTGGTCCCCTCAGAACTGGTGCTGTGGATAGTTTTTCCTTCAATATTTCAAAAGACACTTGACATTGCACATCCCACAAAAAGTTAGTATCTTTGGCTAACAACTTGTACATAGGTGCAACGATCTTTGTAAAATTTTCAATAAGCCTTCTATAGTATCCATCATGACCCAAAAAAATTCTTACCTCTTTTGGTGAATGGGGTGCAGGAAGGTCCATGATAACCTTAATCTTTGTCGGGTCCACTTTGATGCCTAAAGAAGAAACATGATGTCCAAGAACAATGCCCTGCTGTGACATCATTTTACATTTTTTATGACTCAATGAAACATTATAGTCCCTACACCTAATCAATACTTTTTCCAGGTTATGAAGTGCTTTGGCAAAAGAGTCACCGTAGATAGAAAAATCATCCATATAGATTTCAACGCACTCGTGAATCAAGTCAACAAAAATTTCCAATATCGCTCTTTGGAAGGTGGCAGGGGCATTACATATCCCAAACGAAAAAAATTTATAGGTGAATGTCCCCGAGGGACATGTAAAGGTGGTTTTCTCCTGATCCTCTGGTGCAATCTGTATTTGATTATATCCACTAAAACCATCCAAAAAGGAAAAAGTATTTTTTTCCTGCTAATGTATCCAGTACCTGATCAATGAAAGGCAGTGGAAAATAATCTTTTAGTGTTTCCTTATTAAGCTCATGATAGTTGACACATATTCTCCACTTGTTTTCCTTCTTAGGGACAACCATGAGTGGAGAAACCCACTTACTATTAGATATAGGATATATAAAGTTAACATCTAGCAACTTCTTTAATTCTTCTTTCACTATATCCTTTACAATAGGATTCATACGATGTTGTGGCTGCCTAACAGGTTTGGCATTCTCTTGAAGGTAAATATGGTGTGTACATGTGTATGGGTGGATGCTAGGCATGTCTTTATAGTCCCAGGAAAATGCACCCCATTTTTTTTGTAATAGGATGATTAATTGTTTTTGTTGTTCAGAATCAAGGTCGACGCTGATATTCAAAGTTTTTCCTAGGTTGATTAATTGTTTTTGCTGTTCAGAATCAAGGTCGGTGCTGATATTCAAATTTTTTCCTAGGCTAATTTCAACAGTTATGCAATAGGGATCTGTGGTCTCTTCGATGACTGATACAAGAAAACATGTAGTTCCTATGGGATAGAAATTTTCCTGAAAATCTTTGTGAAAAATATGATTATAAGTTCACAGTACTTCTGGAAATTGAGTACAATCCACAACATAAATAAACAAGTTCATAAAATCATCTTCTAATTGGATTTTCAATTCCCCTGCTTGTTCGAGGGTTATAAGGGGATGTACATTTTTTGTTTCTGTATGATCTCCAATTTCCACAATTTTCAGAGATTCAATTCCTACATCTTCATAAGACTCTATTTCCTTGTCTTCGAGAGGTTCCATTTCTTTATTTTCACAAGTTTCGTCCATATGCCAAGGATCTGATAGTGCTGGTTTGGCAGGAGGGTATAAAGTGAGTTTCTTCATAGCCAGACCATTTGATATGTTCATCTCCCTCGACCTACATCCGATGAAAGCATCAGCTGTGGCCAACCATGGTCTCCCAAGGATGACAAGGTGGCCTACATTACTGGTTTTAGGTTGGATAACTAGAAAATCTACGGGATACTCCCAAGAATTTAGAGTTACCAAAATATCATCGAGCACACTGACAAGCTTGATCTTGGATCTATCAACAAGTTCGAGTACCATAGGCGTGGGCTGAAGAGTATCCAATTGCAATGTTTCCATGGTCAATATAGTCATGATATTTATTGCAGCCCCAAATAAATTAAAGTATTTCCTATGGAAACATCATTGATGAAAATGGTGACTATGGGATTTCTGGGATCTCCATATGTTTTCACCAATGGTATCCCAAACATTAGCTCGACCAACTGACTTGCTACGTGAATAGTGGGGGGTTATTTTCATTTTCTTCCAGGTTTCTTAATGCATAACTCCCTGAATTTTTTTACGTAAATGGGAATATCCTTTATAGCTTGCAGTAGGGGAATTTCGACACAAACATTTCGTAGCTCTGCTTCCAAGTCGAATTTAGGGAGGACTATTGGCTTTTCTATGGCTAGAAATTCTGGGTAAGGTGGAAGTTTAGGTGCTTGTGGCTGTTCTATAGGAGTAGTAGATGTTTGTGTTTGAGTGGAGGGAGTAACTATGTTTATGGGTTGGTTATCATTTGTTGGTTGTTCAAGAGTTTCTTCTTCTTCCTCAATGATAACCATGGAATCTCTTGGTTTCACAACTTTCCTTGATCTCACATGTATATTTTGAAGAGGCATAGGAGTGACTAGGTAAGTCGGGAAAGGCTTCATTTCAGCATTAAAGGCAGGCTATGCAGCTCTGTTGTTTGGATTTGGTACTAGTTGTGCAGGCATTTGTGTTCGTCTGGGAGGGTTTTGGTTTGCAGTCAGCTGTGGTAATTGTGGGACTATTTTTTGTGTAGGTGGATACAAAGAGGGCATGGGTGGGGGGTATTGAAAATAATTAGGATATGACATTGAAAACTATTGTTGGGGCATCATCCCTTGAGGTTTACCTCTCCAATTTTGCTACCAAGGCTTAGTTTGAGTTCGCTATTGTGGCCAAGTGTTTTTCCATGGAATTTGAGTGTTCCAGTGTTGTTGATAAGCATTATAGGGTGAAAAAGATGATGAAAAAGGATCTTGGGACATACCTTGGGCTCTTGGATGCCATGGTTTCTTTAATACATCTTGAAAAGAAGGTTCTTCCACCTCCCTATTTTCTTTATATATAGATTTAAGTCCGGGTAGTGAGGGGCAATTCTCCGTCTCGTGATCCTCCACACATATTGCACAAAACTACACATTATCCAATGGACATTCTTTAGATGCATGCTTCTACGTAGTCTTCGAGACTATCTTCTTCTTATTGTTACATATTAAAGATGTCATTGCGGGAGTCTCGGGTTCTACAGTAATCTTGATATTTTTTAAGAAAAGTACTTTTCATGTCTTCCCAAGATCGGATAGAATAGTCTTCAAGTCCCATAAACCATCTTAGAGAAGAGTCTTTTAAGGTTGCTGGAAACAATTTTAATTTTTGTGCATCATCAACATAGTTATATCTTCTGCAGAGAATGTCAAATTCAAAAAGTAAATCATCTAGATCCTCTGTAACCATACCTATGAAATTTGGAAGGACCTGTTATCACCCCAGGAAACTCTCCTAGGTTGTATCTCAGAGATGCCTGGTAACTTAAACTTTTTGTAATTATTTTCTCAATAATGGTTGTGGGTTTGGATCAAGATGAATATCTAAATCACCGAATTGTATGTTCAAGACAGTGTATCTATATTCATGCAGTACAAGGCCTTAAAGAGATATTATCATATAGGTTTGTAGATAAAATGGATAAGAAAACCAATCAATTAACTAGAACATACATAACAATATATATGATGGGTCAACAAACTAGCAAAGGATGCTTATGATTCTTGCTTAATAATCAAAAGGTAAGATGACAGTTACCATGGGACCTTTAAACATAGACAAAGAAATGATTTCAACTCATAGGCATAGAAAAAGATAAAGAGAGTCTGATAATAACAATGAAAGAAGCTTGCAGGCTTAATATATTAAAGAAAGTGTCTTTATCATAATAACAATGGATTACATAACTCAAAATCAAACCCTTTGTTCATCAAATGTTTTGGGCTTTATAGCCCTTTACAAACAGTTTCAATATCCTAGATTACTGGATCGAATTTTGCCTAAAATAGAAAATCAATCACTGGCCCAAGAAAGTAGGCAAAGATTCTATAAACTAGGTCAATTCAAATTCTCGAATGATCTTTATGTTCTTCAGATTCTTTGGCAGGTGTAGTGAGCCTTCCGAGGCTGCTGGATCTCATGTGATATGGGATGAGTTGAACATGACACCTGCTGACAGTCAAACAACTTCATATCCTTGAAAATAGCTAACTGTTTTTGACCTTTCTATCTTGTAGAGCACCTCTAAAACCAAAACAAACTCTTGATAAGGATGTCATTAATTATCTTCCATCGATTGGAACCATTTTTTAGGCTTTTGGACAAGGAAAACTTGGACCTGTGCAAAAATATTAACTTTCTTCCTTATCAGTGCTTTCGGTAGCTAGAGTAGACAGAATTCAAACAAATTAGCTACCGAAATCTCTTCTTTCTGTGGCTAATGAACAATCGATATGTTCACCTAAGCCACTGAAACATGAGATTAGTGAAATTATCAAAATTTCAAAAATACCTTTTGTCTTAGCTCAAAAATGCCTTAGGACTGATCTTTTTAGGCTTTTACATCTTGCTCAAAGATTGTAGGGTTACTGGCTGCCTCTGGTTCATTGCATTGAACTTCCACCTCTACTAGGGTTTCAAGAGAAGCATGTGTCTAAGCCTAGTGTTTTGAAGACATAGCTTGTTTCCTCAAAGCCCTGACCTTTTTCTTCAAGCCCTGAGCTACTCTCCATAAGCTGTTGTAGTATTTTACAATCTTGTCCTTCTTTTTCTTTTCCTTTATGATTTCATGAGCTAATATTTACAAGGATGAGTTGCTTTCTGCAAAGTTCTTCGACAGGGTTTCATACTTGGTTTTGATTACCCTTTCTAGAACTTCTTGCTCGGCTAACTTCTTCTTAAGCTTCTTGATTTCCTTTGATTTACTCTGCTTTACTTGTTTGATAGATGAGGCATCTGCAATTTGTGGTTCTTGTTCTTCCTGAGGTGTAGGTGATGGAAGGTCTTCATAACTTGATGTGTATATATCTACAAAAATAGAGTTTTCATGCCTTGTGGTAACTGAATCCTTGTGCCCTGTTTCAATCTGGTGCTCTTCATCCTCCGATTCTGTGTAAGGAAGATTAAGAATTCTTTTGTTCACTGGGGATTCTTTGGCCTTTTCTTTTTCACTGTTGAAATTTAATTTCTTCTTAGTTTTTTCAAGCTTAGAGGAAGGAGAGGGTTGATTAACTGGAGCTGGAGAGATAGCTCTCCTCCTCCTCTTTCCACTTCTGGAAGTAGAAGACTTCTTGGAATGAGGACTCTTTTTACCCTCTAGCTATACCTTAGTCTAGAAATCATTCCAGAACAAGAAGTAATTCCACTCTTTGCCTCTTCTTTGCAACAACTCACAAACCAAAAGTTTAATCAGAATGTGGTGGGATAATCTACTTGCAACTTTATTGGGCATGGCCTTGACTTGATGAGCCATTTTGGATAAGCTTCTGTGGAGAAAATAGGGTAGATTGAGTGGGTTTCTACCAGTCAAATGATTTATGAGTTTAAAATGGTAAACCATCACTCTGTTATATCGTCGTTCACAAGTTATATAAACCATTATGGATTTTAGTAAATATTGCCATTTCTCTTCAAGGAAAGACACATGAATGTGTTTCTTCCACATCAAACCCCCGTGTTCTGGTTTCAAATAAGACATGAATTCAACATTCTTAGTGCCAGTAGTTTTAAACCATTTTTCTGTAGTCCTGAGAAGCTCTGTCACTTCAGCTATGAGGGCTTCATCTATCTAGAATTTATCCCGACCTATGATTGCTTTATTTCCATCGAAATTAAGGGAAAAGGCCTCTACCACCTGCTGACGAGAACTCTGTAATTTTTTGCAAAAATTATAACACCCTACATTCCTGAACAATTGACATAACTCCATGTGAAATTACAAGTAACTGATGTCGTCGATCTCTTTCCTCAGGGTTGACGCTCCTTTCTTCATATTCCACAATGATTTCATCACCTGTGATCGAAAGAACAGATTTCAGGGGAGAGTTACACAACGTAGAGTTAGGGAGAGTCGGCTCGACTGTGATAGAAATAAGAAAATTGAGGCGAGCTTTAGAACGTGGCACTGATTACAAGGGATGTGGAAAAATGGTTGGTGATTTGCAACAATCATGGTCGATAACTGTAATGATGGAGGGTACATAAGCATGTGGCTTGATGATACAACAATCTGAAAAGATTCGCTTATATCATACAGAGATCAACTCCCGGTCGTGAACGGTTTGTTCTCCTGTGTTTTCGGCGGCTTATTGCAATTATAAAACTTCAAACCCGACGGTTGAAACATGTGAAAGGACATGATGACTATTTCCCCACTGTTACACATGATTTTGGTCACTCTGGTGATGTATCTACAGTTATGTGATCAGGCCCTCATAAGGACTTTTTGCATGAGAAAAGTGACTACTGTCTTCCTCTACAAAGCATATTTTTAAAGTGAGTTCACAGGCTGCATATGATATAGAGTGCGAAAATCCTCATTCTCGCAGGATTCTCTATACATGGCCTACGAGGAGTTTGTAGTTTGCTCTATAAGCAGGGTGCGAACCTGTTTCAAGGATAAAAATGGAAGAAGAGGTTACGAAGGTTCTAGAAGAGGATCTTCTAGAAAATGAGTTGGCATTCATATGGTTGGCATCCTACTGACTTCTCAAATTTAGTTGGATCATCCTCATCCATTTAACCATCTCTCCTTCTTCTATATATTGAAAGGTTTCTCATGGAAAAGGTTAAGCAAGATCGAATGGAGAATTGATGAAAGAATTGTGTGAAGAACCCTGTTTGGATTGAAGCTTGAAGACTCTAGTTGTCTATCAAGTTGTACTAGATCTTCTTCATGCAAGTGTAGATAAAGTGTGTGTGTTGGAACCAAGGGTCATTGAAAGGAAGCTTGCGACACCAAGGCAATCTGGTTGTATCTTCTACTTTCATTTAATATAATACAACGACATGTCCCTTTCCCATAAAACCACTCTTATTTTATTGCATAACTCCTTGATCATATGCATAGGTTGACATTGATTATACTTTGCCATCTTCACTTTGGTTGGTTTGTGTTGTCTTGGAACTGATTTCACAAGAGCATCGGAGCGAAGTAGGAACAACAGAGACCTAAGGAAGTGATATAAAGGTATGTCACTCATTCCTTTTCAGTAGTAGATTCAATGACTACAACTTAGAGAAAGAGTCATGTCTTGTCCTGTTTTTTTCTAGATCCAAGTGGATCTAGGGAGATCAGTTAGTGTTCGCACCGACCGATTTATCCAATAAAAAAATTGGCAACTCCACTGGGGATACAACCCATTTTTGTGGTTTTTCCTTGGCCATTTGCTCTTGACCTACCCTTTTTCATTCCCAATCAACCTCTGAGTCTTTAGGAGATCCTTACAGACTCTCTGGATCCAGAAGTTCACTCAAAAGTTCTGTACTTTTTTCAAAATTTGCTTGATTATAAACCTTCTCGCACTGTACCTTTCTGTGACCTGCGAGAATCACTATAGTTTGCACCCTAGTGTTCATTTCAGTGTGACCTTCTTGCACCCTACCTGTGTCTAGGCTGCGAAAATCCTTAATTATCGCACTGTACCCCACTATCAGACTACGAACTCACCTGTAAAAACTTTGGATTAGGTCTTTTTGTGTCTTCAGATGCCCATATTTGTTTGTTTGTTTGGGAAGAACTTCTTTTTCCAGTGATTGACTGTTTCTTGACTTCAAATATTGTGAATGATTAGTTTTTGGAAATTGAAAACTCTTCTTGATCATTTTTTCTCAATTTTTACCTCTTGACCTTTTCTTAACAAGGGTATAATCTCTGATTTTGAAATCCGAGTGCTTGTTTGGTCGAGAGCCTTTGATTGGATTAAAAGTTGGGATTAATTGTCCTTTTTGATTGCTCACTACTTGGAAAATTGTTGTCCATGTGCATTTGAAGAGACTGGTCTTGTCAGTTTTTTATTTTTATCTTCATTGAAAGATCGATTTGGGTGTTTTTTGAGTATTTCATTTCCATTGGTTGCTTACTTTTTATTAGTTCCATGCCTATTGCTTGGTTTCTAATAAAAAATTAAAGATTTTTTTTTTTCTTTTTTCTTTTTTTAAGAAATCATTTATTTGAAAAATATTGGCATTCAAATATTGAAAGAGAACGAATAGGGAATTTGCATTGTTCATGATTGTTTGATATTACATTTCAAGAAAGATCGTACATCATAGTTCACATTATTCCAGAAAACTCCTCTTTCCCTCCTGTAGATAGAATTCATCGAATGAGAATTTGTATCATTCATCCCTATTTATGCATTGTTGGGTCAGAGTCTTACACAACATTGGTTTCATTTCCATCTCCTTTTTGCATAACAACAACCTTTAATAATATTGCGCAACTTTAAAATTCAACTAGTAATTTTTCTAGGGCTCTTTTGCACCAACATTAGCTAGGCTAGAGATTTGGAATAGGCAGTGAGACACACTCTCCAAAGCAAAAAAAACACAATAGTATATTGTGATAAGTGTGTCAAATTCCATTTGCAACATTTTGTCCTGGGAAGCCCTTTTCACACAAGGGTCAAACCTGAGGTCGCATTGAGATTGACAAAGTTACTCATCCTGCTTTGTTGATCTTGGTGTAGAGATTGTACGTATTATGGGGGTCACTTGAAGGTATACCCATAATGATGAGTGGAATCCTATAAAGTTGATTTCGGGCTAGATACCCTGCCCTTGCATGTGGATCAGACTGTCGACTATTTCCCCAGGAATCATTGTTGTTTTTGGTAACCTTAGTAGCCTATCTTCTTAGGGTCTTACACAAGGTGACTATGAAGGGGTAAGTCTTCATGGTACCTGGAATCGATGTTGGCCAGACTCACTCGGGCTCCTTGGAGGGTATACCCACGATTATGTGTGGGATCTTGCACCAGGGTGTAATTCCATTAAGCAGGTCATCAATGTAACTTTTCCACCCTTGCCCAACCCCTTCTGGTCTCGTCATCATGACATTGGATTTCATCACCAACTAGTGACTTCGGAAATGGAAGGTCTTGTTTTCTTGGTTTTGCTTCCTAGATTTTACTAGCACATGTTGTTTGTTTACCCAAGTTGGCCATAGAATTTCTTTTGTAAGATTTCAACTCGATCACAATTGACCCTCCATTCCGTTCACGTAGAATGAAAGGAATACCTCCAGAAGATCTGGAAGGTTCTCAACCCTTTCCTACCAAATCACCGGAGGGCTCTCCTCAACAGAGTGAAGTCCAAGACATTTCCACTCCACAAGTGGAAAGAAATAAATCTTTAGAATGATTCTGAATTACCAATTCTCGAGAGGACTTCCGACTTCCTCCCGACTCTGAGAGACGTATTGTTCGAGTGAATTCTTCCGGAGAAATAGTAATTGAGTCTTCTGGATTATCAAACGAACCTTTCACAGGACCCGAGGGTCAATATAATTTTTGGACTACTGGAATTTTTAGACGAGATATCTTTGGCTCAGGTGCAGGCATTGATATCACCATCACACCTGAGCTGCCCGAAACATCCAATACAGATGCAACACCTTTTATTACTGCCTATTATTTTTCTGGTTTAGATGCTTCGCCAGCCGACCACATCTTGACTATCCCCCTACAAATGGTCCATTACATAATGGTCCCAGATACTACGCATCCTCACACTGGGATTATGGTGGCTAGCCAAGCTCCCATTGACATGCTACTTTCGCCTAGATTCACCCCAACACTCCCCCCCGGATATCATGCGTTGAATGCTTCTATTCCCGCTCCTACACAAATCCCATCTGGGACTCCTGGAATTTCCACTCCTTCTGGGCACCATATCATTCCTGGTTTCATTCTAGCACTTCCTCGACCCCCTTTTAGAGGACCTCTTCCATCCTCTATCGAAGGCACCGACCCTAGTGGCACCATCCCATCTTTCACAACTAATTACCAGATTCCTGTTGGTGGACAATTTCACCAAGGAGGCCAAATCCAATCCCCTTTTTCAAGAAAAATCCCAATTGGGACGCAACCCCCACATACCCTACCCTATGGACAAAACATACCTCCATCCTTGGCCCAGTATTGGAACTATCTTATCCAAAATAATCCTCACTCGACTGGGGGGCAACAGCCTCAAGCTAGCTCCTTCATACCCCCTAGTACAGGCCAACCATATCTAGGTACGTCCAATCCTATTTGGGGATCGAACGCTCAACCCCATGCCCCTGTTCAAGTGAATAACCCCAACTAATACAACCCTATAAATTACTTGCCTCCACACCAACAACCAAATTTTCCCAGATCTTCACATTATATGAAAACTGTTTATGGTCCCACTGGTATACCTACAGGGATTCCTCCCCAAAGTCACCGGTAACCACATGTGAATAGACAGTTACCCTTCTTATCCACCCTAGACCTCCCTAATCTGTCGAGAATTTTAAATGATCTGATCTATCACTCTCCTCAATGGCCCGCGATACCGGCCAAACTACCATCCGACATCCCTAAATTTGATGGTAAACCAAGAGAGGACCCGAACAATCATGTAATGACTTTTCACCTTTGGTGTTCATCCAACTCTTTGATGGATGACTCTATTCGTTTACGCCTTTTTCAACGAACTCTCATAGGTTCCGCCGTGAAGTGGTATATAGAATTACCATGAGGCTTCTTCACCGACTTCAACACCCTTGCTATGGTTTTACTCACCCACTACCAGTTACTGATCCACTACGAAATGGGAACCAAAATTTTGAGTTCTTTCAAACAAACCAAAGCCACCCATATCTCTTATCACATTCATGAGTGGCGATGGAGATGACGTCTCATCAAACTCGAACTTCCTAATCAGTTGCTAGCATAGTGGTTCATGAAATCATTTGTGAATGACATTGCTCATGAAATTTCCATGGGTGGAGTTGTCACAGAAGAATAGTCGATCAGTTGTGCTCAATACCTTGACCTCGTTTACTCAAAAACATGTACTCTTTATGACTTACTCCCTGACACACCTCGTCCTTCTACTTCTGCTAATTCAACTACTCCTGTTACTTCTCATGTAGATGACGGTGTGATTGGCACTTTCCATGCCCAACCCCATTCTGTCCAAGCCTCTACAAACAACCCAAAATCCATTGCTTCTAATGTTCAAAATGCTCCGTCTCCTACCCCTCCCACTGACAAGACTTCTGAGGTGAACTCTGTTCAATATATCCCCACTGGAAAAAATCAATCCAAAAAAGGGAAGGGTAAGAACAAGGAGGATAAGAATAATCCACAATTTGAGAAGACAAAAACAAAATCTGTTGACGATAAGGATAAGCGCAAACCCCGATACCCTTGTCTTATCTGTGGTGATGATCACTACACTAAGGATTTCCCAAGATGAGATGAGGTTACTTAGTTCCTTCAAGGGACCCCAAAACCGCCTACTCCGGTCATGTTGTCACAACCCTTCCCTTCTCAACAACAGGCCCAGTTGGTCATTCATGACCAACCTTCCCCATCCACTACATCCTATGTCTTAATGTGTATAGGTGATTCAAAGAAGAATGACATCACACTTACCACTTGAGACAAAGATTATTCTTCCTCCAAAGAGAAGATTGATGAAATACCTCCTTTGTTGGTCCGACCATCTCCCATGACTCCACCTACCAACGATACTCTTCATCTCAAACGACCGAGCCTAGATACAGTTCTTCTCCCTCCCCCAAAGGGTGTTGTCTGAAAATATGCTTTCAATCCTCATGCACGTGCTTCCTAGAACTACAATATTTTCGAAGATCTGGCCCAAGCACCATCCACGATGTTATCCCTCAAAGTCCTTTAGAGTTTTCCTATACAATGAAAGTCACTGTTGAAAGGGATTGGTGGAATCGATCCTACCGATACAAATTTAATAATTTTTGACTTGGAAGATCACATTCCAAGGTTACCCCCTCAACTCTCATTCCAAATACAAGTTATTGTCTTTGACAAGAACATTTGTAGAATAGTTATTGATGAGGGTGCCTCGATGTGTGTCATGTATATTACCTACTAGAAATCCATTGACTCTCCTCCTTTAACTAAATCCCACAACACACTCAAAGCCTTCAATGGATCTGGTTTTAAGCCTTACGGTGTCCTCCCTTCATTGCCTATTACATTAGAAGGCAAAACGGTCAACATTGAAGTGGAGGTCTTTGACACTCCTCTCGATTACAACCTTATACTTGGTCGTAGCTGGATCGATTCCATGCGTGAAGTTGTGTCCACTCTGTTCTGTGTCATATGTTTCCCACATCAAGGAAAAGTCATTACAGTGGACCAATTCACCTTCTTCAACTCTGATACATGTACCGACAACGTCCCTTTCATTGCAAACCCCCCCCTGGATATGAGAATGTCGGTGTGGGTCTTCTTAAAGATTCCTCTTTGATGGGTAATTTCCCCATTCCACCACCTGATGTTCCACATCCATTCATCACCTCGATCAATATGATCTCCACCTCTGTTCATGAAACCCCTGTGTCTCATGACCCATGGATAGTACCCAACCCCGACGACCATCTTCGTTATGGAGACCAAATTCCTTTGAGTCTGGTCGTATCCGCTTATCAAGCCATTCAATCGGAAACCCCTTCTATCCCCTCTCTTGGTGATTTATCTCCAGATCCATTCCGCATCATTTTTCCTACCGACGACATGATTATGTTTGTCATTTCCATGGAAGAAACCCCTTAGAACGATGAACATCATCGTTCCATTCTTTTCCTGGAATAACACACCATCGAGAGTTACCAATGGATCTCAACCCCGTCGACCATTGTCGTCATTTCTACCATTCCCGAGTCTACACATGATATGTTTTACGAAGGGAACTTAAGTAATATCTCACCTACCATCCCCCTCGACATATCCATAAAAACTGGAGTCGTCGAAAATGTGCATATCGGAGTTTCGTGTTCCCATGACGAAGTTTTCACCTACAAGTCTCTTTTCCAAGAATTTCATGACGTCTTTTCCTGGAGCTATGAAGAAATGCCGGGTATTGACCCCAACATTGTTGTACACGAGATTAAGACATACCCGGGCACTAAACCCATCCGGCAATGACTTCGTCCGGTCCACCCACGTAAAGCAACCGCTATCAAGCTTGAAGTTGAGAAACTTCTCAAAGTTGGCTTTATTTACCTTGTGGCTCTAACTAACTGGGTTTCCAATCTTGTTCCGATTAACAATAAACAAGGTACGATCCATGTGTGTGTTGATTATAGAGACATTAATAAAGCTTGTCCTAAAGACAACTTTCCTACCCCCTTTGTTGACCAGATCGTCGACGATTATGCCAGAAGTGAAATATTTTCTGTGATGGATGGTTCCTCCGGATATAATCAAATCAATATCGTACCCGCAGACCAACACAAAACCGCTTTTATTTTTCCTTGGGGCACTTTCGCCTACTGAAAACTTCCATTTGGTTTAAAGAATGCCATCACAAATTTTCAACGTGCTATGTCTTATGCCTTTCATGATATAAAGCACATTGTGCAGCCATATCTCGATGACTTACCGGTTCATTCCATGCACCGTGTAGATAATCCAACACACCTCCATGCCATTTTCCTTCACTGGCGGTTTTACCATATATGCTTGAATCCCCACAAATGTGTTTTTTGTGTAGAATTCGACCAACTTCTAGGATTTATTGTTTCACGTCAAGGGATCAGGGTAGATCCTTTGAAGGTCGAGGTGATTCTCAATATTCCTCCTTCTTCCTCACTTCGCCAACTACAAAGTTTGCAAGGGAAGGCAAACTTTCTCCGTCGTTTCATCCCGAACTATGCTGAGCTAACTCTTGGATTTACTCAATTGCTCAAGAAAGGTTCTGAGTTCGTATGGGATACCACTGCTGACAAAGATTTCAAAGCTTTGAAACTATCTTTAACTCGTACCCCACTACTCTTCCCACCTGATTACAGTCGGGATTATTTCCTTTATCTCGCAGCCTCGGACTATACCATCGCTATGGTTCTTGTTCAAGAATATAATTCTCATGACGAACATGTCATTTATTATTTGATTTGGAGTCTCATGACTACCGAAACCAAGTATTTAAATGTTGAAAAATTGGCCTTGGCTACCGTCCAAGCTGTTCAACATTTCGGACACTATATCCTTTTACTCAAGACTACTGTGATTTCCAACTGCAACCCTATGCAGGACATTCTTACACGCCAATTGCTAGGGGGAAAATAACCCAAATGGATCGTAATACTCCAGGAGTTTGACTTAGAATTTGAACGCGCTAAGTCCAGGAAATCCTTAGTGTTTGCCGAGTTGATATGCGATCTTCCCTGTTCTGAGATGGAAAATGTAGCAGATGATTCATTACCCGACGAATCTAGTTTCCTGATCAGTTCCAATAGCCTTTGGTATGGGTATATCATCATATATCTCCAGAACCAAAATTTTTGGCCTGATTTGTCTAGCACTAACTGCCATCGCATATGCTACCAAGCTCATCACTATATTATCCTCGGTGATACTCTTTATCGTTGTGGGATTGACTCCATTTTTTGACACTTCCTCACGTTTGACGAAGCCGAGAAAGCCCTGAATGATTGCCATTCTGGAGAATGTGGTGGTCACATGTCTGGTTATGCTACTACCCAGAAGATCTTACGAGCAGGGTATTTTTGGCCTTCTTTATTCATCGATTGTATAATCTCTATCCAAAAATGCCATGCTTGCCAAACCTACAACAAAAAAATAAGATCACACCTTGCTCCTCTACACCCTGTGGTCTCTGTTGGTCCTTTTGCGAAATGGGGTATTGATTTCATGACATGTCACCCTCACTCGGCCGGGGGACATGGATACATTATTGTAGCCATATATTATTTTACGAAATGGGCTGAGGCGATACCAACATTCGACAATACCGGAAAGAATGCAACATTATTCATATTCAATCACATCATTGCTTGGTTTGGTGTTCCTCAAGCTATCGTTATTGAACACGGTAGCCACTTCAGAAACTTCATGATGTCTGAACTCACCGAAAAGTTGGGTCTTCGCCATGAAAACTCAACACCCTATTACCCACAAGACAACGACCAAGTTTAAGTAATAAACAAATTCCTCGTTACCATGCTTTGACGAATGATAGGAATCCGCAAAACGAGTTGGCACACGATGTTGTTTTCAGCATTGTGGGCTTACCAGAAATCCATTAAGTCTACTACCAGGTCTACACCTTTCCAATTAGTTTATGGTCTAGAAGCCATCTTGCCGATTGAATGTGAGATACCTTATCTAAAACTAGCCATTGAACTTCTCCCAAACACTTATGCCGAAGAAGAGCATCTGTTGTATCTCATGCAACTAGACAAAACCTGTCATGATGCCACCCTAGTTATAGAAGCCCAGAAGAAACGCGTCAAAGCTCAATACGACAAACATGTCAAGCCACACATTTTCTCTGAAGGTGATATGGTTCTCCTTTACGAACAAGATCGGGATATGTTAGGAGCCAAAAAATTTGAAGCTATGTGGCGAGGTCCTTATATCGTCAAACGAATGTTGGAGAAAGGAGATTACGAGTTGGTGGACTACGACAATATCCCTTTGAGTGAACCCAGAAATGGGTTGTACTTAAAGAAGTACTATGCTTAAGATCACCTGTGCATGAGTGCTTGTATTTTATTGTATCATACTTTTTGTGTGTTACTTTAGTATGCTTTTTCATTATTTGGTCTCTACCCTCGACCTCTTATCTTGCATTGTGCTTGGTTTCCATATGTTTGAGTCTTTGCTACCCCACATTAGCTTCGCCGATGGCACTAGTCGTAGTACTCAGAACCTTGCTTCTACTGCATGGGCAATTTACGCACCTACAAATGAACTTATCAGTCTATGAGGTGTGTGCCTCAGTCGTGCGACCAATAATATCACAGAATATAGTGTCGTCATCAAATTGTTGATTGATGCTATTTCACTTGATATCTTCCACTTGGTTATATGACTCGATTCGCAACTAGTAGTAATACAATTAAGTAATGTCTATGCTATCCGAAGTCCTACTTTATTACGGGTATATTTACGAATTCGTCTCTTGGAACTTTATTTTGATTATATCAAATGTTAGCACATTCCTAGATGTCTAAATACATTGACTGATGCCTTAGCTAATTATGTGTTAGACAGACACTTGGGACATTTATGAACCAATCACACATCACTTGTATTATACAACACAAAATAAG
>ML790853.1:134507-178532 GCA_009831015.1 Picea engelmannii
ACTTGTTAATGGCTTTCATCAATGACCGGTAATCGAGTGGTTTCTACCATGTTCGACTTCAACACATGTAATCACATGGCTAGATTCGTACTTTCAGGTGACAGGATTGAAGACCCTGGGTCTCATCTTTTTGATCCAGGCTATGATGGAGTATGGATGATTTGTATCGACACATAGATCCACTTTGTATGTCGCATGGCTATGTCTTAAATTTGAGTCTTCTAACATAGATCATCATTGTATTCCTAGTGGCTATGTAGCATTTTAGCGACATGGATCCACGGTGTATGATTGGTGGCCATGGCCTACATTTATGATTTCATTCATTCGTGGTCTGAGCATGGGAATGACTACCTCAGAACTGGTATTAGATTCTGTAGATGCTTGGTTGTTTACAGGTTTCCGAATAGGTGCGCTCCTTGTTTCTGACACACACATGCATTTTACAAAGTATTTTGGTTGTCACAAGTTCCAGCCTCATACTTTGGGGGGGCATTCTGTTACACATGATTTTGGTCACTCTGGTGATGTATCTACAGTTATGTGATCAGGCCCTCATAAGGAATTTTTGCCTCAGAAAAGTGACTATTGTCTTCCTCTACAAAGCATATTTTTAAAGTGAGTTCGTAGGCTACATATGATGCAGAGTGTGAAAATCCTCATTCTCACAGGTTTCTCTATACTTGGCTTGCAAGGAGTTCGTAGTTTTCTCTATAAGCAGAGTGCGAACCTGTTTCAAGACTAAAAATGGAAGAAGAGATTATGAAGGTTCTATAAGAGGATCTTCTAGAAAATGAGTTGGCATTCGCATGGTTGGCATCCTACTGACTTCTCAGATTTAGTGGGATCATCCTCATCCATTTAACCATCTCTCCTTCTCCTATATATTGAAAGGTTTCTCATGGAAAAGGTTAAGCAAGATCGAATGGAGAATTGATGAAAGAATTGTGTGAAGAACCTTGTTTGGATTGAAGCTTGAAGACTCTAGTTTTCTATCAAGTTGTACTGGATCTTCTTCATGCAAGTGTAGAGCAAGTTTGTGTGTTGGAACCAAGGGTCACTGAAAGGAAGCTTGCAACATCAAGGCGATCTGGTTGTATTTTCTACTTTCATTTAATATAATACAACTTCATGTCCCTTTCCCATAAAACCACTCTTATTTTATTGCATAACTCCTTGATCATATGCATAGATTGAAATTGAATATACTTTGCCATATTCACTTTGGTTGGTTTGTGTTGTCTTGGACCTGATTTCAAAAGAGCATCGAAGTGAAGTAGGAACAACAGAGACCTAAGGAAGCGATATAAAGGTATGCCACTCATTCCTTCTCGGTAGTAGATTCAATGACTGCAACTTAGAGAAAGAGTCATGTCCTGTCCTATTTTGTTCTAGATCCAGGTGGATCTAGGGATATTAGTTAGTGTCTGTACTTACCGATTTATCCAATAACACTCAATTCTGCGATTTCGGTGGCTAAAATAGCCCTGAATTACTTTGTTTAAGCTACCGAAAGCTAAGGATTTCGGTGTCTAATGAACAATCGAAATGTTCGCCTAAGCCACCGAAACCTGAGATTTGAATTATATCAAATAAAAACTAAACAAAAGTTTATTTTAACTTTATTACATGTGTAAAGATTTGAGAAATGAGCTTTAAAAAATTTTAAAAAGTATTTTTTTAAAAGACATCCTATCACCTAAAATGAAAAATCTCAATTGATTTATTTGAGGAGACAACACTTCCTCCTATTGGGGGTGAAAGCCTCCCTGTGAGGTTTCAAGAACCACATAACCAATGCCTTTCCTGAAAAATGAAAATTCAAACCTATCTACTAGTGTTTCCATTGGGCATGGAGTTATTTTGCAAAAAAAAAAACTGAAAAATAAAAATTACAATGGCAAGGCTTTGAAGCCTTAGATAAAATAGAGTTTCAGAAAATGCCAATTTACTGGGCCACCAAACATTTCTTCACCTTCCAAAATTTCAGAATGAAGGTGTTGTTATGTTGTACTTGAGTTATCATAAAAGGACCGGTCCACAAAGAATCAAACTTGTCGTGCTTTCCTTTATCTTGTCTGAGGGCATCCCATTTCAGAACCCAGTCACCAACCTGAAAGTCATCCACTTTTTCTTTTCTATCAAAAGTATCCTTGATCCTCTTTTGATGAGCTTCTAATTTATCCACCAACTATTCTTTGACCTGCTGCAATTCTACCAAGTCAAACATTCTTCTCACCATATCATTTGATTTAGTTTGTTCCTCCTGAAAAAACTTAGCCACTGGTAAAACTAGCTGAATGGGGAGAATGTCATCAGTGCCATAAACCAGTTTGAAGGGATAATTTCCTATGGATTTCTTGTTAGTTACTCTATTTTCCCAAAGAGAAAAATTAAGTTTAGAATCCCAGCTCTTTTGATTCTCCTCCAACAACTTTCTGATGATTCTGACTAGACTCTTATTGGATGACTCGGCAAGGCCATTACCTTGAGGGTAGTAGGAACTAGAGTGTACCAATTGAATGCCCATTGACTTACACATGTCAACCAATGCATCATATTTAAAGGTTTTTGCATTATCTGTCACTAGACTTTTTGGGCAACCAAATTTGATCAGGATTTTTTCATAGAGAAACTTCATGACGACTTGATGAGTGGCATTTCTAATGGGGATTGCCTCTATCCACTTTGTGAAATAGTCAGTGGCTACCAAGATCCATTTATGTTGAACATTAGATGAAGGATTAATCTCACCTATGAAATCTAAACCCCACTACTGAAAAGGACCATTCACTACAATAGGTCTCAGGGGCAGAGATTTTAGTTGTTGTTTTCCTATGAATATTTGACACTTATCACAAGATTTCACAAAGGCACACACATCTAAAAAAATAAAAGGCCAATAATACCCAGCCCTTAATATTTTATGAGCTATGGTCTTCCAGTAATGATGGCCTCCACAAATACTTGAATGAAACTAATGCATGACTTCAGTTGACTCTTCTTTGTCTAAACATCTTAGTAGTAAACCAGTTGGATCTTTCCAATACAAAATATTATCAATAATGAAAAATTTAATTTCTCTGAGCTTAAGGGCTCGGGCTTGAGTCATGCTAAGTTCAGGAGAAACCTCCAACTTCTATAAAAAATGAATAATACCTGAACACCACTCACATGAAGACAAATTATCGGCCACCTGCTGGTTGTCATGTTGTTCTTCTGCTACTACCCATGTCTGCAAACTTGCTGAACTTTCCCCAATGAAATTTATGTCCAAAAGATCACAGTTCTCTTTTGTCAAAAGCTTGGCAAGGCCTTGGCCTTTTACCATATTAGTGGGCTTCACTTCTATGTCAAACTCAATCAGCTTTGCGATCCATTTATCTCTCTTTCCATCAATATCAGGCTGAGTCAAGACATTCTTCATAGAGGCTGAAGGAACATAGGCAACAACCTTTGCATGGAGGATATAAATTCTGAAAGCTTTTAATGACTTAATGAGAGCACAAGATTGTTTTTCTATAGGATCATACCTCAGTTCAACATCTCTGAGTGATTTGATGAAAAAATCCATCGGGTGATCAAGACCTTCATCATCTTTTTGTAACAAGATTGCTGCCACTGTGTCATAGGAAGCAAAAGAGAAAATATAGAAGTTCTTGGTGTAATCTGGACTGATTAGAGTGGGGGATTCCATGATAGCCTATTTTATATCTTGAAATGAACTTCTTGCATTGTCTTTCCATTTTATCTCATATCCCTTTTTTAGCATAGAGGTTACGTGTTTCACTAACTCAGTGAAATTAGGAATAAATATTCTGACAAAATTTATCTTACCAAGTAGAGATTGGATATCCTTCTTTGACCTTGGTATGGACAACCTCTGAATTGCTTCCACTCGAGCTGGATCAATTTTCACTCCTTCCGTTGAAACAATGTGGCCTAGGAGTTTACCCTTTTTTAGAGAAAATAGAGACTTTTTGGGGTTCAACGAAATTCCGAACTGTTTGCATTTCAAAAATACTCTTTTCAGATGCTTCATATGCTCTTCATGACTGCTAGAATAGACTGTGATATCATCAAGATAGATGAGGACAAAGTTATCCTTCTCTCCCATGAAAGCTATTTCCATGGCCCTCTGAAAAGTGGCCCCAACATTCATTAGCCCAAATGACATCTTGGCGTACATGAAGGTACCCCAAGGAGTAGTAAAGGCATTTTTTTCTTGGTCATCGGGATGCACAAAAACCTAGTTATAGCCTGAGAAGCCATCTAGGAAAGACATGACAGTGGCCCCTAAAATTCTCTGCAACAAGTGTTCCATCTTGGGTAGGGGATAGTTGTTGTTCTTTGAGCATTTATTTAAGTTTCTAAAATCAACGCATAACTTGATCTCACCATTTTTCTTTCTCACTATTAGATTTGCAATCCATTTAGAGTATCTTAATGGGATTATGATTTTGGCATCAAGGAGATTTTTGATTTCTTTTTCAATTACATGCAATAGGAGAGGACTGATAGGTCTCAATTTATGTTTGAAAGGGATGGTGTCTTTCTCAAGGGGAATCTTATGTTGAATGACATCAGGATCATAGGTTTTCAGATCACTGTATTTCCAGGCAAAACCATCAGCAAATTCCTTCATAATTCTACAATATTATGACCTCTGATCAACAGTTAATTCAGTGGACAGATTTATGAATTTAGGATAATTTTGGCTTCCTATATGGTGCTCATGAATAGCAGGATCCTTCTCCTTCTTATTAGGTTTGTAGGGGACATCGTTTTGGTCGAAAAGCTTCTCAAGAGGCACCAAACCCCGAGGTATATAATTGTTGGGCAGCTGAACGATATCATGTTGACCCATTTTTCCTTTTATCTTAGGCTTCTTGGATTCCTCTACATTTTGATTTTTCTGGTCAATATGCATATCAGAAAATTCATCTACAACCAGAAGAAATCTAGTAAGCTCATCATCATCTTCAAAAACTTTCCAATATTTGACATTGTCGAGCAGTGATGGTCTATATTTGACTTGGATTTCGTAATTCAATCTATGAGGCATGGGAGGAATGAACATACTGGTTGAGACAACAAGGGAATCAACAAGGTGATTCATATCTTTGGGTATATACGAAATATCAAAAATGGAAAAAGAGTCCCTGATTTTCCATACCTCATCCCTGTAAGCTTTCAACCTGACATGTTTTGCTTGGAAAGTACTATTCACTTGCTGTATGATGAAATCTGCATCTCCAAACACCTTTAGTCCTTTGATTCCCATCTCCTTGGAAGAATTTAATCCCAACAACAAAGCCTCATACTCTACTATATTGTTAGTAGTTTTGAAATCAAGTTTAAAAGACAAATGAATGGCCTCTTTTGAAGGAGAAATCAAAACTACACCTGCACCTGCTGAGTCTTTGGTACTGGCACCATCAAAGAACATGTTCCACATGGGAGTACTCTCTCCATATGTCTGATGATAAGTAGGCTTTGTGAGCTGCAAAGGAGCTGGCTGAGAATCATCTATTTGTAGAATGCATGCCCCAAATTCTGTGTCTAATGCATAGATGGGATGGTTTACATAATTCTTCCCATCACTAATGATGTAGGCAAGCTGATTTTCTCTATAAAGTCTCTTTAGCTCTCCTCCAAACACCGAGACTATGGCATATGAAAGATCCATTTACAAGGTACCTCCTATCCTTTTGCTCCATGAACATGACAAGAGGAGGCCGAACTGGGGTGGGATATCAGCCACTACAACATCCATTACCATGCTTCCCATTGGCAGATGGGCAAGGTTTATGACAAGATATTTTATGAGGCCGAGGCATCTGACTTTCCTAGAGTCGAAAGAGAAGAGATCATGGTAAGTTTTTGTGATGTCAAGCCAAAGTTCATCCATCACTTCTTTAGGCATAAGATTGTGTGACGCTCCCGAGTCAAGCAAGCAGTTGTGAAGGATATTTTCATGGATATTCAAGGATATGTAGAAGGGTGGAAAAGAGTCATCTCGGTCTTCTACCATAGGTCCTATAGTCACTGTGGGCTTGTCATCTTGAAGGTTTACATAATCAGCAGCTGGGGGAGTCTTTGGTTAAAGGGACTTCAAGATATCAGACTTGAATATGTCA
Source organism: Picea engelmannii (assembly GCA_009831015.1). NCBI lineage: Eukaryota > Viridiplantae > Streptophyta > Pinopsida > Pinales > Pinaceae > Picea > Picea engelmannii. Next base: position 140,648 of record ML790853.1, read on the forward strand.
TTCTTCATAAGTCTAGTTAATGGCATAGGTATTTTCACCTTCTGAATTTGTGATTTGAAATTAAATGAATATGATATTTTATCAGAAGGTTTAACCTTGTTAGAAGGAGCTCTGAGGGACACCTATTCTTTAGCTTGGGGCTGCAATTTCTTTTGCCAATGTTTTGCAGGAGTGGAGGTCTTCTTTGCAACAACATCTTTCTTTTTTCCAGGGGCAACAAGCAATGGATTTGGAGCGATAGTCTTAGATCTTAAATTGTAACCTGGATGATCATCTGCCTGATAAAAATATTATTCAATGCTTGCCTCATTAATCTACTTGTTCATATGGGCCTCCTCATAATATGTTTGTGTCAAGAAGGAGGAATCAGTATCATCCCCAAAGAAATTGATGTCGTCTTCTTCTTCAACTTCATCATGAGATAGCTCCTTCTCTTCTTCTAGAATTGCATTTTGGAAGGGGGGACCTGATCCTTTGGTATTCAACTACATTCTTGTCTCTCTGAAGGATCTGGACCTGCTGGTTATTCCTTCTGTAAGGGAATGCATTGGGATTCCTGGGAGTATAGGCATTAGCCTCTTTACTTCTTGCTGGTTGATGACTCTGAATTTTCAGTTTCGACATTTCCGAGGTCAAGTTGTCCAACATCTTGACCATGTTTTCCATTTTGGTATTTGAAGAAGAGGGAGGATCAATAGATGACTTCTTTCTCTCAAATTTTCCTTTAAGTTTTTGAGATGCCATAATGTTAGATTCAACCTTGAGAGAAGCGTCTTACATTAAAGCGAGTGTGGCTGGCCTTCTTTCTCTAAGGATTAAGAAAAATTCTAAATCAAAGGCAGAAGAGTAAGTAATATTTTTTGATGGATCAGTTTTCTTGATCTCTGCTGTGATCTTGACAAACATCTTATTGAATCTTTTGGTGAAGTCTGAGACAAACTCCATTTTCTCTTCTTAGATTTCCAAATTCAGTAATATAATACAAGAGGTCTCTTCTTTCTCCCCAATGTTTCAAAAACACTTCATCTAATTTCTCAATACCTGCCACTGAATTTTCTGGCAGTTCCTTGAACCACTTCCTAGCTTGACCATCCAAGCTTTGCACAAAAATTCTGGTCCAAACATCTTCCTCTGAAATGTTAATATTCTCAGCATAAGCATAAAAAGATTCTATATGTTCTTCAACAGTATAATCCCCAGATCCAGTAAACTTTGGTATATATTTTTGATAATCTCCTGTTGGCATGGATGATAAGGGATTGGGAAACACAAGAGGGGCATATCTATTGTCTAAGATTTGTTCCATTTTTGTCAAAGGGGCAGCCATGGAAATCTTGGGGGTTGATGCAGAGGAAGAAGTTTCTAAAGATGATGGTTGAGATGGGATAGTTGGGATTATGGACAATGGTGGTCTTACCTCAATAAGGAATGAAGGGGAAGCACTGGTAGGATGACTACCCTGGAATGTGTTTCCCGAATAAGGTGGAAAGTAAGAAGCTCTGTAAAATTGACCAAGAAGCAAGGCCAAGTTTTCTTCACCCTTAGAGGAAAGATCTTGTAAAATATCTTCAAGAATGCGCAGACTGTTATGAGTATGGAAAAAACTCTGTACAGGCTCAGTTGGTGAAGAAATCAAGGAAGAGGAAGAGTCCTCTTCTTGGATAGATTCTACAAATTCTTCTCCTAAGTTGGATATAGTAACATGCTCAGAAATAGAATCTATAACATCAGAGGAAATTGAAGGCTCATCACCCTTCAAGCTTTCTAACATAATTTCAATTTTCTGAGAACTAGAAGTTTCAACCAAAGGGGATTTGACAAGAGGTTCTCTAGATACAAAAGAAGAAGTGTTTCTTGAAATACCTGGTTTAGATGCTCTTGCAAATCCAGAAGTTTGTCTTTGCAATTCTTTTCCACTTCTGATGATCTTCTCAGGATCTAGAACTAGTGCTGCCAGTGGTCTTTCTTGGTTTTCCCTGGTATGAGCCCTTCTCGGAGCCACTTCGTTCCAATGGAGTCGCCATATAGATGGTTACAACCGAAAATGTGTCCAAACTTTTTGTATCATCAAAGTTGGATCTTGTCATCTCCCAAGGAAGCTCAGCTTCAGTCTCCTCTCCCTGGCAACGATGCCAATTTGTTATCACTCCAGGAAACTCTCCCAGGCTGTATCTCAAAGATGCCTAGTAACTTAACCTTTTTGTAATTATTTTCTCAATAATGGGTGTGGGTTTGGATCAAGATGAATATCTAAATCACTGGATTGTATCTTCAAGACATTCTAGCTATATTCATGCAGTACACAGCCTTCAAGAGCTATTATCAGATAGGTTTGTAGATAAAATGGATAAGAAAACCAATCAATTAACCAGAACATACATAACAATATATATGATGGGTCAACAAACTAGCAAAGGATGCTTATTATTCTTTCTTAATAATCAAAAGGTAAGATGAAAGTTACCATGGGACCTTTAAACATAGACAAAGAAATGATTTCAACTCATAGGTATAGAAAAAGATAAAGAGAGTCTGATAATAACAATGAAAGAAGCTTGCAGGCTTAATATATTAAAGAAAGTGTCTTTATCATAACAATAGTGGATTGCAGAACTCAAAATCAAACCCTTTGTTCATCAAATGTTTTGGGCTTTATAGCCCTTTACAAACAGTTCAAGATCTTAGATTACTGGATCGAATTTTACCTAAAATAGAAAATCAATAACTAGCCCAAGAAAGTAGGCAAAGATTCTATAAACTAGGTCAATTCAAATTCTTGAATGATCTTTATGTTCTTCAGATTATTTGGCAGGTGTAGTGAGCCTTCCGAGGCTATTGGATCTCATGTGATATGGTAGGAGTCGAACACGACACCTGCTGACCGTCAAACAACTTCATATCCTTGAAAATAGCTAACCAGTTTTTACCTTTCTGTCTTGTAGAGAACCTCTAAAACCAAAACAAGCTCTTGATAAGAATGTCATTAATTATCTTCTATCAATTGGAACCATTTTTGAGGCTTTTGGACAAGGAAAACTTGGACCTGTGCAAAAATATTAACTTTCTGCCTTATCAGTGCTTTCGGTAGCTAGAGTAGACATAATTCAAACCAATTAGCTACCGAAATCTCTGCTTTCGGTGGCTAATGAACAATCGATATGTTCACCTAAGCCACCGAAACCTGAGATTAGTGAAATTATCAAAATTTCAAAAATACCTTTTGCCTTAACTCAAAAACACTTTAGGAATGATCTTTTTAGGCTTCTGCATCTTGCTCAAAGATTATAGGGTTACTAGCTGCCTCTGGTTCATTGCACTGAACTGCCACCTCTGCTAGGGTTTCAAGAGAAGCATGTGTCTGAGCCTGGTGTTTTGAAGACATAGATTGTTTTCTCAAAGCCCTAACCTTTTTCGTCAAGCCCTGAGCTACTCTCCATAAGCTGTTGTAGTCTTTTACAATCTTGTCCTTCTTTTTCTTTTCCTTTATGCTCTCATGAGATAATCTTTCCAAGGATGAGTTGCTTTCTGCAAATTTATTCAACAAGGTTTCATACCTGGTTTTGATTACCCTTTCTAGCACTTCCTTCTCGACTAACTTCTTCTTAAGCTTCTTGATTTCCTTTGATTTACTCTGCTTCACTCATTTTCTAGATGAGGCATCTGCAATTTGTGGTTCTTGTTCTTCTTGAGGTGTAGGTGATGGAAGGTCTTCATAACTTGCTGTGTATATATATACAAAAATAGAGTTTTCATGCCTTGTGGTAACTAGATCCTTGTGCCCTGTTTCAATCTACTTCTCTTCATCCTCCAAGTTTGTGTAAGGAAGATTAATAATGCTTTTGTTCATTGGGGATTCTTTAGCCTTTTCTTTTTCACTGTTGAAATTTAATTTCTTCTTAGTTTTATCAAGATTAGAGGAAGGAGAGGGTTAATTATCTGGAGCTGGAGAGATAGATCTCCTCCCCCTCTTTCCACTTATGGGAGTAGAAGACTTCTTGGAATGAGGACTCTTTTTACCCCTTGGTTGTACCTCAGTCTGGAAATCATTCCAGAACAAGAAGTAATTCCACTCTTTGCCTCTTCTTCGCAATAGCTCACAAACCAAAAGTTTAATCAGACTATGGTGGGATAATCTACCTGTAACTTTATTGGGCTTGGACTTGACTTGATGAGCCATTTTGGATAAGCTTCTATGGAGAAAATAGGGCAGATTGAGTGCGTTTCTACCAGTCAAATGATTTATGAGTTTAAAATGGTAAATCATCACTCTGTTATATCGCCCTTCACAAGTTATATAAACCATTATGGATTTTAGTAACTTCTGCCATTTCTCTTCAAGGAAATACACAGGAATGTCTTTCTTCCATATCAAACCCCTGTGTTCTAGTTTCAAATAAGAACTGAATTCAACATTCTTAGTGACAATAGTTTTAAACTAGTTTTCTCCTATCCTGGGAAGCTTTGCCACTTCATCTATGAGGGATTCATCTATCTTGAATTCATCCCAACCTATGATTTCTTTCTTTCTATCGAAATTAAGGGCAAAGGCCTCTGCCACCTGCTGATGAGAACTCTGTAATTTTTTGCAAAACTTATAAGACCCTGCATCCCTGAACAATTGACATACCTTCATGTGTGATTCCAAGTAATTGATGTTTTCGAGCTCTTTCCTCAGGGTTGATGCTCCTTTCTTCATTTTCCACAATGCTTCTGTACACTTGTGATCGAAGGAACGAATTTTGGGGGAGAGTTACACAATGTAGAGTTAGGGAGAGTCGGCTCGATTGTGACAGAAATAAGAAAACTGAGGCGAGATTTAGAACGTAGCACTAATTACAAGGGATGCGGAAGAACGGTTGGTATTTGTAGCGATCATGGTCGATAACTATAATTATGGAGGTTACGTAAGCATATGGATTGATGATATAACAATTTGAAAAGATTCACTTATATCATACAGAGATCAACTCCCGGTCATGAATAGTTCATTCTCTTGTCTTTTCGACGGCTTATTGCAATTATAAAACTTCAAACCTGACAGTTGAAATGTGTGAAAGGACATCTTGACTCTTTCCCTGCTTCTACGATTTCGATGGCTAAAATAGCCTTGAATTCCTTTGTTTAAGCTACCGAAAGCTAAGGCTTTTGGTGGCTAATGAACAATCGAAATGTTCTCCTAAGCCACTGAAACCTGAGATTTGAATTAGATAAAATAAAAACTAAACAAAAGTTTATTTTAACTTTATTACATGCGTAAATCTTTGAGAAATGAGCTTTAAAAATTTTTAAAAAGTATTTTTTTAAAAGACATCCTATCACCTAAAATGAAAAATCACAATTGATTTATTTGAGGAGATAATAGGAACGATGGGGGAATATTTTTCATGTTTACATTTGGCATTAAATCAAGTATGGGGAATCCAAAGGTGGATTCTCCTTTTGGTTCCCTATTTCTTTCTTCTTCGTCTGCCATGTGGCCAAATATACTAAATTCCTCCAGGCTTGGTGATAGTGGTGGTTCAGATACTGGATTCTGATGAAGGGTAAAGTTGTCTCCTATTTTCAATCTTTGATTTCCTCCCACCACAAAAGTTTCCACTTGTGAAATGACCATGCTGTGGGTTGTTTTGAGCAATTGATATATATGCTCAGGGTTAACAGTCTTCTCTAATGTTGGATTGATGTCTAGCCTTCCAACCTGTGGCCCTTCGGCTGGTCGGTCCTAAAATTATCCCTCCTTCTTGGACCTTTTCCATTGTTTGTTCAGATTGCAGGGTGACCACCTTTGATGTAAAACCCTCCCTCTGTGAGCTTCCTGCGTATCTCTCAGCCAGATTAATAGGAAGAGTTTTATTGCCACCAAATAATTTTTCTGGAAAATCAGTTTTTAAAAATCTACCCTTGCTATCCCTAGGCCTAACCATGAGTTAATCATATGCCAAATAGGGTTTGGAATGACTCACAATAGTGGCATCACAAGTTCTTACCTTTTGTTTTATTATCTTTCCACCACCATTCTAGACAAAAGCACAAAAAACTCCAAGAAAACAAAAGCACAAAAAACTCCAAGAAAACAATTAAACTGTGAAACAAAACTAACTTCTTACCGTTTACCTTTTAGCAGTTCCCCGACAACAGCGCCAAAATTCTGGGATATTTAATTGTTGTAATAAAATCCCACATAAATTGTCAACTAGGTTCGTAAACTGATGAACTGCAGACATAGGATGTGCAGGAAACTAACAGAAGTATACTCTAGTTTGTCTTTCTAGGAGCAAGAGGACTAGGCAATCTATCAATCATGCAAAATCTCAAACTAAACTGCAATTACTAAAACTTAGCAATCAGCCAGAGATCCAATCATGTAAATTATATAAAAATAAATCATATATTGATTAATGAAAACAAAACAACAATTTCCCAAGAAGATGTCTATATCAACCAACTTTATGGATCCACTCAAGTCTCCATGTGATTATGTTACTGACCTATCATGAGACTAATCAACTAGATAATCTTCCCTAATAACCAACCCTATTCTTAACCTAAGAGGCTTACCTCATAACAAGCATGACAGACTACAGGGTGCCACTGCATTCTTACCCACACACAATAACCAGTGTACAGGGGAATGACTCCGAAAGAGTCTCACCACAAGCTTGACACTTAACTTGATGAAGTAACTAAGTAACTATATTCTAAGAAAACTTGCAACTCTCGGAAAATAATATAAACACACAACTTATACACTAATCAATAGCTACACTCAAATGTAAACACACAACATGCATTTAAATTAAGCTCTTAGCTCCTGAAATGTTATCTCTCGTTGCTACATTACTTCTAGAGGTCAAACCACGCATAACAAGCAAGTAATTCAAATTACCAAAGATAGGTTCTCATTAACGACCTATGCCCTTAATACCATAGAGTTTGAATACAATAATTGATTACCCTGCAGATGCAATCCACTCTTTCAACAGTAAAAGGTGAATTCAAAGTTTATTAAGATGTGACCAGATCATCACAAAGCTTCTATATTTAATATTAATTCTTCTTATCTAAAAACAAGTGATGAAGTATTTCCTCATGAACATATATAACTTATTAAAGTCTCTGCATGATCATACGTCTCATTTCAGATCGTTAGAATGTTCTCAATAAACCAACCCTTGTTAATTTAGAATCAATCCTGTGCATATCGTATTATAATCCCAGGTTGACACATACACAGTAGATGAATTATAGATCTTAATTCAATTTTATCTAGTGAATGAGGTGAGTGCTTACTTATTTATCATTTATAGGAAGTATTTAAATGAGGTATTTGAGATTAAGTAAGCTATAGATAAATACTGGAACATATGCGACCTTCAAGTGTCTATAGAGAAGGAGATATACTTTGGTGAAATACATACATATAATCGTTAATTTTCAATCTATGTGTTCATATGAAAGCTTCTCCATCGTACTAAGGGAAATCTGATTCATAGCTGAAGAGAAATCCCCAATGGGTACAGGACACACAAAACCTCAAGCAAAAATTAGGAGCTAAAGATCTCTCCACACCAATCCATTCGAAAATGCAGCTACATCAAAGTAAATAACATGTATTATACAGATAGCTCAAATTACCACGGGAAGTGGGCCCATGCCTTCCCAAGTAGTGAGCGAAAATGATTCAGTAACTCACCACGCTTATGACCAAGGATAAATCAAAACCTAATTAATATCACACATAAACCCTTAATTTACTCACAACACATCCATCATAATATCAACACAAGAAATGGATAACACAATTTTTCATTATCTTTTGCAAAGAGTATGTACAACTTAAAAATTACACAAAGAAAACCCCCTCATATATATCTGGTTCTGAGTATATCAAATTACATTTCTTTCCCCAGTTCTCGGGAACTCAGGGCCAAAAATAACTTAACAAAAGTAGAGGATATTACTAACCACAATTTCCTCTATCTCAGGAAATCATTAAAACCATCTTATATATCATTCTGTGCTGAGTTCGAACCCCGATCTGGTGCTACTCTAGAATATTTGTTCGTGGGTTGATCCCCGTGTAAATAGAATACTACCGGGCACAAGGGAAATGGTCAACAACCATTACATTAACCATAAGAACAATACCCATGTTGCTAATTCCATCTTGGGTGCGCACAACTAGGAGAAGCTACAACCCTAGGTACCAGAATGCCTGTGTAGGTACTGGAAAGCCAAGAATAGTGCGGGAACATCTGTTTCATTGAAAGGTAAGTGTCTTTTATCATTGGTAAACAAATAGCTAAAAGATCCTAATTAATTTATCAAGAACTTAAAAAATTATCGAAATAAACAACTTTTACCTCATGTTGTAATCATGATCTTTAGGCAAGCAAATAGGTAATAATAGGAGGTAATAAGTTGGATTTCAATGCCTAGGTAGGGGGGTAAATGGCCAAAAGAGGTGTATGGTGAGTGGCAACATGGGAGCTTAATAGGGACCATAGAGAAGAATATTTTTCTATGCTTTCTATGGTATGCAAAAGAGATGGTACATGAGAGAACCCATCTCAAGTGGAAAGGAGCCATTGGTAATATTCTAGAAGGATGGAAGCACCAATGGATTTTATGGTGGAAAGTAAAGGTAATGTTAACTATTTCTAGTTAATCTTTATGAAGATGGAAAACAAGACATTGTGTAGCATTGCGATATGATAGAAATTGACTATACAATTCATGTTAGAGACCAAATGGGTCAGAAAAGGAGGCTATAGTTGTGCAGGAAACTACAAGAGCTTAAGTGTTCAGAGAGGGAAAGATGAATTGATTGGTCTAGTAAAGTAACGGAGGTGGAAGTTCTAAAGTCAATAAGAGAGCATGGATGGAAATGTAATTTGGTCATGTATGTGTTGGGTTAGAGGAATCTAGGTAATAGATGAATGTTGAAGATTAGTATCAACATAGTATGTGTCTAGAAATACAAAGGTATCCAAGAGTGTTTTGGCTAGAAAAGTTCTTAGGGAAGATATAATCATGTGCAGTGATTACAATGAGAGTACAAAATGAAAACCATGAACAACAAAGAAAAGGGTACATGATGAAAGAGGTTGCTACAATTGTTGTAGAAACAATTATGTTATGGCCTGTTGGACAACCATACATAGCACAAAAAACGGAAATGCATATGCATTTATGAGCATATTAAGGATGCATTCTTAGTGCATATAAATATGCACTAATGAATGCAAATTCTCTAATTTGTATATAACATGTTAAGAATAAGATTAGTCTTTTATTGTATATATGAATATGAAAGTTGCTAATGATGGTTTTTGTGCTAGGAAAGAGGAAGGTTATTGCATGGTTGTAAGCATTGTTGATGATGTTGCTACACATGGAAGTCATCCATATAAAATAAAGTGACAGAAAGATGAAATGTTGCATAAGAGGTTAGTGAAGGAATCATGGGATCTCCTATTGATACCAACTAATCAAGTAGCATCAAATTTATTTTATGGCAACTATGCAGGTATGAATTCTCTATATTTATGCTGCATAATTATTGAAGGGAATTAGGTAAGAATTCCCTCAGCTAGAATTTGTTTTATAAAATGATATTATTGTATAATCTGAATGCATTAATGGAAATGAGATACCACTAGGTGTGGTAAAGGCCGAAGTCCTGTGATAATTATAAAAGATGTTATCTTTCGAATGCATACCATGTGATATAATATCCTTTCATGAATTTGTTGGTTATGAGTTAATAACCAAAGAAAGTAAAAGAGAATGCCTCTGTTATAGAAAAGAATGCCAATAAAGCTAGTCATGTATGAGGCCATAACATGGTTGGATATGGAAAATCTATAATGTGACACAAGAATCCAATGAGCTTTCTATTTATAATTAATGTTTGGACTGCAACCTTTTTGCTAACACTAAAGAGTGCATTAGAATTATATTCTTGGTGTAGTGTTTGGGTCAAAAAGGAAGGCATCCAAATGATTAAACATGTAATAGGAATTGCATGGATGATGTGTCAAGGAATTGACTAGACCTTCTAATTATCATGGTGGGATGCATGATTTAGGTATAGGGAATTATGAAGCTGATTCAAAGGTGCATTGAATAGTATGCATGAATAATCATGAAAGTGTACAAGTGGTGAATTTTTACTCATGCATTCAAAGGTTGAGTTGTGTATGCTTTAAGGAATTATGGAATGTCTTTTGGGAATGCATGCATAAATGATATACTCCATAAAAATGAATATGATAATAGCTGAAATATTGTAATTATTATTAACTCACGAGGTTAAGAAAATTTCAAGAGATGTTAGATATTGCAACAAAAAAGTTGCAAGTTGAAGTAGACACGTGAAGAGGGACTACAAGAAAATATTTGTCAGGGAAACAAAGTAATTAAAATAATTATGTCTAGAAGAGAGAAAAGTTTGATTGCTAAAAATGCATGCACAAAGAATGATATTTTGATTCTACCTAATAAATGAATGGTTAGCCGTGATTGAATTGTTAAGCGTAAACAATTGTAAGATCACTTTATGATATTTTGTAAATATTACAATAAAAGCATATTGTATATGAAATACTAATAATCTATTTGGTTGAATGCAAGATGGAAGTATTGCAAGAAGAATGGTCTCAAGTATGGTGCTGGTGAAATCCATAATAAATATTGATGTCTATTGCTGCAACAACCAAGAAATTATGAGATGGAATTTGATACATGGGGAAACTTGAATTTCCTTATAAAAACAATTTGAATTCTAAATTAAATTGTTATGATATTATCTCATGTTGACTATATGTGTGTGATCGAGATGAGATGATGGTTATTAAAGATGGAATTATTGGAAAGAATGGATATTGCTGGGACAATGAAGCCTATAATTGCAGATCCTTAGTGGGGGTCTGCTAATGAGTTGGCACTCTCCTTGTGCATGAAAGCCTCGACAAGATGGATCATTGAAGGATTGTGTAGCAGTAAATGGATGCCTCAACCTGAAAGTGTGAGTGAAGCAAGGAAGGCTAAGCTCAAGAATGTCACTGTGAGCCAAATTATTACTAGAAGTAGTTGTGTGGAATAGAGAAAAATACTTCCATTTGAAATATGAAGACATGAATTTGGCACTTGGAAAGAAGAGCACTAGAAGGATAACAAACTTCAATAGTAAAGGAATGGAGATTTTTTAATATTTTTGAATGTACATTGTATATAATGCACTGTGAATAGTGCATAAATAAGGGAGAAGGGAATGTAATACCCCTAGGATGAACCCTGGTTGTAAATTCACATATGTTTTATAGGCCAGTGAGCTAGGATATTATGGGACAAAGTGCCTGTGTGATTCTTAGGCTAGAGAGCCTAGATGATAAAAGGCCAACAAGCCTATCATTGTAATATGCAATCATTCATATTATTAATAAAATTCATCATTGTTGCAGACAAACCAGACATAAAGAGTATGGAGGGATAAAATCCACTATAAATGGAAAGGGGGGCTAAGATTCTGGGAAGAGGGGCTAAGCCAAGGGGGCTTAATCTAAGGAAATATTACAATAATATTTCCTAAAGTAAAAAATTATGGGATATGATTTTAGCCTAACTTTCCATGAAAGAGGAATCAATTACAAGTGGGGGGACAAGATAGCTCCCTTGGTGCCATGTGTCATAATGAGCACATGCATATATAATATTGATCTGGATTATTTTCGGAATGAAATGAAAGAAGAGTAATTATAATGTACTCATGCAAATTTCCAGAAACAGAGAAACACAACAATAATTGATTTCTATTAATGAAATAATTGTAAAGAGACTGTAAAAACATAGAGTGCAAGACTTGCTAGAATGGTGGCATATTTATCTCTGAGAAGAGATGTGACAACTATGCTCATTCACCAGAACATGATTACAATGATGCTCTAAAGGAATTTTTATGATAAACATGAATGCCAAAACCCTAGACATCCAAAAACCTAACCCTAGGAGATGAAACGCCAAATGTCATGTGGGTCTCGTTTGGGTAAGTTAGTACATTAACTTCCCAGGGTCGTAACTTTTGCATGTGATCTTTGTTTTAGGCGTGTGATAGCCCATTGGAAAGGTATTTTCGAGAACTATGCATTACACTGTCAAAATTTGACTCTATTTATAGTTTGACTGTGGTGAGCCAAAAAAACACTGTTTAGGGCCCCAAAACGGTCGTGGAAGTACAACAAGATGTGATGACATGAAAACATACAAAATAATCCAGTTGGATTAGGTGGGAGGCCATCAATATCCACCTCGAATATGTGTAGGGCTTATAAAAACCTCAGAAGTGTAGAACCCACAATTAAAAATAAGTATATAAGAACTTGTTGCACTAGAAATTGACAAGAGGAGCTAGTTGGAATAGGTGGGTGGCCACCAATATCCACCTAGAACAAACATGGGGATTTAGTGTAATTACCATCATTCTTTCATCATTCATACCACTCATTCTGGAGAAATGGAGCAAGGAGTACCCTGCAAATCCTTATGTGTTATGAGTTGAAGAAGTAAGTTTTCAATCCTACAAGCATGGGAATTAAGAAGTGGGTTGTCAGGCCAATGCTCATTCTCTCTAGGTGAGAGAACTGTTGGGAATTGTATTCCCATGTGCCAATCTACATCTACAAGGCTATGAGACTTCCTTTATAACCTGTTGATGAAGCGCTAGAAGGGAAGTGGGGCAGCCAAAGGACTATTGAGAAGAGAAGGGGCACACTTCCCGGGGTGGGAAAATCATGTGGGGAATGAGAGACTATAGGTTGTAGGCTAGAGTTGGAACCTTAGTCTGAGCATTACTATTGTTTGAGAGACCTTATATTGGATTATGATTCCTTTTCCCTAGTGGAGTTTCATCCCTAGCTCAGGATTTGATCCAGGTGGATATCAGTGGCCACCCACCTATTCTAACTGGCTCACATGCAATTTTCATTTTGGCAGTTCTTTTCCTATATTTTCGGTTCCTAAAATTCCAGGTCCATTTTGAGGCCCTAAACAATGTTTTTTGGGCTTGCCACAGTCACACTATGAATATAGTCAAAGTGTGATGGAATAATGTGTATTCCTTGGATAGACCTTTCCAACGAGCTATCGTGCGCCTAAAAAAAGATCATATGAAAAAGTTACGACTTGGGAAGTTGATGTACCAACTTACCCCAACATAGCTCACATGACTTTTGGTGCTTCATCTCCTAGGGTTAGGTTTTTGGATGTCTAGGGTTTTTGCATTCATGTTTGATGTAAAAATTCCTTTAGAGCCTTATTGTACTCATCTTCTTACAAATGAGCATAGCCATCACATATCTTCTCAGAGATAAGCTGCCACCATTCTATCAAGCTTGTTTCAGTCTGCATTTTACAGTTTCAACATATTTATTTATTGAATAGAAGCCAAGTTTTACTATATCTGTGTTATTTTTCAATGTATCTTTGTGTTAATAATATAGATATTTATTCATTTCATTCTGCTCATAAAATCTATATCAATGGTGTTGTTCTAGGGTCTGTACTTAAGGCTAGAAAGTACAGGGTCTAGGCATCTGAAAGTTAGTAAAAGATAAAAAGGGGAAGAATCAACCTTCAGGAAAGGAAGCTAAGGATGATTTCTAAGTTTTCTCTGTCTCACTTCCAAACATTCCTGGATGCTTATATCTCGTTCAATTGTGGCCCATGAACATTCGAGTTCTACCCAGGTGATGGAAGTTTTAAGTATGGTGTCAAAAAGGTTCAAAGCGATGCTGGTTTGATCTGATAGTCCGAGTTCAATGTTGGGCTATCTTGCAATGGGCACAGTCATGGAGGAACAAAAATTGAAAAGAAATTTCAAGGTTTAAAATGATACTTTAATTTTTTGACCATATAAAAGAGAATTTTCGAATCCGATGTTAAAGGTAGAACACAAACCAAAGGCCTTCTCCTGTAATTGAGTTAACTTTTTAAAGAATCATGTATGAAATGTGAGAAAACATTAATAAATCGATAATGTGAGGCTCCTATCAAGGAAGAATCTTTCCCTGTAAACAGAAGAAGAAAAAGGCAAGAAGAATACTGACGAAGCATAAAATATAGAGATCTAAAAAGTTCACAGGTCTTGTACCTACTGATAGCCGACACAGAGGAAAACCTGCAAGTGATTAAACGACTAAAACGTTGGTCACCATAGTAGAAGTTGTACTAAATTGCAGCTAAGCATTTGTCAGAAATATATATGCGAAATGAAATTTAATATAATATAACAGAGAAAACAAAACTCATAACTCAGTCTTCACGGAATCAAGAATCTTCGGATTGCTTTGTATTAATTTTCAAAAGGAAAAGGTCTCTATTACAATCAACCAAGAAAGGTCCTCTAAGGCATTAATTAATTCAGTTAAGTCCCTTCATTTTTGTACCTTCATCCCTTGAAACCTCTTTTCGACGTTTGCCATCTTAGATGATTTTGTTCCTAGTCTTGGAGTCCAAAATACCCAAAATTGCGATGGCACGATTTAGCCTTTTACCCATGACGTTGCCCAAGATTTTAGTTAATCCATGTCTAAAGAAGGAAATCATGACTTCATGGATTGGAGTCACGAAGATGCAGCTTTTGGAGGGAGCGATTGCCGAGTCGCAAAAGTACGATAATGTTTAAGAAAGGTTTAAAGGATTTACTCTTGACACTAACCGGGGTAACTTTTGGAACCGTTTCGCGACTTCGCATATCAGAGTTTGAAAACCATGAGACTTGTAACTCTCGAAGCGTGATAGCACGAGGTAATAAAAGTGATAAACTTGCTTAACTATTATGTGATGGTGATTTAGAACTATAAAGGCCATCGCCACTTCGCATGTCGGGGTATTGAGGCTTTTAGTGGGTAAAGATCATAAAGTAAAAGACAGCCTGAAAACCAACTTTTGATTTTAAGAATTATATTTCAACCACTTGGAAAAGGCAGCTCCAACATAGGCTCCAACTAGGGATCCCGTCTTCCTGCGGGAAGGGAAGAACAATAGACCATGTGCCTGTATTGGGTAAATGGAGTCATTGGTTTCTTTCTACGAAACTTGTTTTAGGAAGGGGATACAGAGGGAAAAAGAGAATTCGTCTTTACTTCTGAAAAGATTTTCAAAATTCAATTGCATTCTAAACTCAACTGCATCCCTTTCGATGACTTTCTCCTTCTCGATACTGAATTCAGGTCTGCTTTAAGATAATCAAAATAGTCCTAGGAAATTCAACAGATCTTGTGGATTTTGGCTTGCTTCAAATGAAGTAAATTCCATGCTTTTAATTAGGAAGTCCTGTCTAAACTTGGGATGCAGATCCAGTTTCGAAAAGGATGATTACCAGAGTAGAGTAAAATTTACGTATGACAACCTTACAGATATCTCAAATATTGCTTCACTGCCAGCGAGCCTGTTCAGTACCTCGACAAAGTTATCTGGCTCTTTTTACTGAATTTCCTTTCACCACTTTGAATCATAAATATGAATTTAAATGCTAAGACGAGGGAAATCATTTATGAATTTCCTTTCATCGTCTCCTTGGACTAGATGGGGGCAATCAAATGTGAATTTCCTTTCACCATCTGTCTTATATTTTACTTTTTAAAGCACGAAGTGGGGGCAATCAGTTTGTATAAGGTATACCAGGGATGATAACTGCGTAATATTCATAGTGGAGGTCTATAAACTTTCTTTGATTACTCGGGACCAACCTTCTCTTAACTTTCAAAACACCTTAGCCCGCAGGGAAAATGGGAAAAACTACTTCCAGGGGTCTTCCTTCGAGCAAGCCTCAATCCTTTGAAAACTGTTAAAAAACCTAGAAGAGTCAGAATCATCCTACGCATAACTTTTTTTAGTAGGAGACTGAGGAGTTATGAGGGCTGGCTTACTTTCTAAGATCTGTTTTCTAACTTCCAAAGCTAAAACGTAACCTCTTCTCCCTCTATGGGAAACCCAAAAAGGTGTTTGGTTTTTTAAGAAGGTAAACCCGAGGACAGAAAAAGGGCGATGGAGAAAGGTCTGGAATTCGAAATACAGGGGTCATGGATTAAACCTGACTCTTGGAACCCTTTCTCGGAGACGCTTTACTCTCTCTGCTTATTTTAATTACCTCTTATCTTTATCTAGGTGAAACGTTTAGGACCCAGAGTAAGAATCCGTTCTTTTAATGGCATATCAAGCGAAAACATCATACTTATGAGACTGTCATGGCACTTTAGCAACATTCATTTGAAATACAGACATCTCTGGAATTCATACCTTTGCCTTACCATTTTGTTCTCTTCTAAAATAATGGAAAAAAAAATTATCACCTATTTTTGGCGAATTGATTCTCCGATATATGATCGTCTGTTTATTCCTTTCACTTGTTTGGGTTGCAAGATGGGATCCTGTAAGGGAACAACACAAAGAGTATCAAGGCTTTAAAGGAACTGAATGCATTGAGAATTTTGTATCCCTACTTCTAGAAAAATATTGACCTATTTTATTTGTGATGAAAGTAGACTTACCAAAGAAAAATTATGAAATAAAAAGAAAACACAAATCGGTATATACAGTGGAAATTTTGGAAACCATTTATTGCATATAGTGCTTTAAATAATGCCCGTTGACAGGGGCGTTGAGGATTTTACCGTCCAAATTCTCTAATAGAAACAATTTTTTCCCTTCAGGAGCTGTGACTTTGAACGTTCCATACCATATATGATCAAATTTACCATGTTTTTCCGAGTCTTCCTTCCTAGCATCCCATTCCAAAACCAAATCACTAGGGAGAAATTCTCTGTCCTTGGCCTTATGATCGAATAATGCCTTCATGTTGTCCTGGTATTTATGCAGCCTTTTGTCCACTTCGGCCCTGTGTTGTTGAACTTCAATCAACTGGTTTATTCTTCTTATGACATGATTTGGTTCTTCTTTCTCATCTTTCCAAAGTTTCATTACAAGAAGCGCTAGATTTATAGGTAATACTACATCAGTCCCGTATACCATTTGGAAAGGAGAAGTGCCAATAGATTTTTTGTACCTATCCGATTTGCCCACAAAGCGTATTTCAAATGCACATGCCAAGATTTTTTGTCTTTGCTCAACACTTTCTTAATTATAGTGATTAGACTCTTGTTTGAAGACTCGGCTAGCCCATTTCCTTGGGGGTAATATACTGTGGAATGAATGAGCACGATATTGTACTTTTGGAAAAAGATGACCATAGCCATAGATTTAAATGCCTGGGCGTTATCTATGACTATCTTTTGGGGGCATCCGAATCTAGATAAGATGTTCTCTTATAGGAAATCCATTACCGCCGATTCTGTTGCCTTTCTAGTTGGAATAGACTCCACCCATTTGTTGAAGTAATTTGTAGCAGTTAGGATCCATTTATGTTGAGTGCTAGAATGAGGGTTAATTTCGCCTATAAAATCTAGTCCCCATTGTTGAAAAGGGGCTTCCGTTTTGACCGAAACCAATGGTAGCACTGGGAGTTTGTGCTTGCCTGCGAACAATTGGCAAGGGTTACAGGATCTAACTTTGGCATTGACGTCTGAGAATAGTTTAGGCCAATAATATCCTACCCTCATGATCTTATAAGTCGTTTCCCTCCAGGCATGATGTCCTCCTCACACTCCTTCGTGAAATTCGTTTATGACCTTCTCTATTTCTGATTCAACTAAACAAACCAATAGGAAGCCTAGTGGGTCTTTCCAATACAATTAGCTTTCAGATATATAGTACTTCACCCCATGTAGCTTCAACATCTTGGATTTAGATGGGGATAAGTCACTCGGGCATTTCAAGGTCAACAGGTAGGACACTATGTCTTTATACCAATCTGATGAGGCAAACTTCTTTTCGATTCTGATTGCAGTTATTTGTTCATCGAGATTGTTCATGTCCACACACTCTTCACATCCCTATAGGCCATTTATTCTGAGGGCTCTGAAATTTGATTCAGCTAAGAGATTAGCCAAACCTTGTCCTTTTACTAGTCTCGTCGATTTTATCTCTAGGTCGAATTCTTGAATTTTAGCAAGCCACCGTCCCCTTTTCCCATCATTATCGGACTAAACCAAAATGTCTTTTACAGAACTGGTGGGTACGTACGCAATTAACTTGGAATGTAACACTTAGGTTCTGAAATCCTTTAACGCCTTCACCATAGAATATGCTTGCTTTTCCATTATATCGTATCTGAGTTCAACGTCTCTAAGACTTTTACTAAAAAAGGCTATTGGTTGCTTGAAACCTTCTTCATTTTCTGGAGGAGTACCGTGACAAGTGTGTGTTTGGAGGTGAACGAAAAAATCAGAAAATCTTTGAGATAATTAGGGCTTGCCAGTACAGGTGCCTCGCTTATAAACTTCTTGATGCGTGCAAACGATGCTTTGGCTTCTGCTGTCCATTTCACTTCGTTGTTATTCTTTATCATATCTGTGATCAACTTCACGATTTCAACAAAGTTTGGGATAAATATCCTCAAAAAAAATATTTTTCCTAAGAATGACTGAATCTCTTTTACATTCCTAGGGATATTTATGGTGACTATAGCTTCAACCCTCTTAGGATCAATTTTAATTCCATCTCAAGACGCAATATGGCCCAAGATTTTACCTTCTTGCATAACAAAGTGAGACTTTTTGGGGTTTAAGGACAAATCAAACCTGCGACATTTCTCAAACATCTACTTGAGATGTATCAGATGATCTTCATCAGATTTAGAAAAAACGGTCAGATCATCAAGATAGATAACCACAAATTTGTCCCTTTCACCGATGAAAGCGATATCCATAGCACGTTGGAAAGAAACACCTGCATTCATTAAACCAAAAGGCATCTTGTCATATATAAATGTACCCCAAGGGGTGGTGAAGGCTGTTTTTTCTTTATCGTGCTCATTGACAACAATTTGATTGTACCCGGAAAACCCATCGATCATCGACATCCTATTTTCCCCAACTAATTTTTCTAAAATGTGATCCATTTTGGGTAGAGGGTAATTATATTTGAGGGAGGACTTATTTAGATTTCTAAAATCAACACACAGTCTGATCTCCCCACTTTTCTTTCTAACCGGGACCAAGTTTGCTACCCAGTCGGAGTATCTCAGTGGTACGATTATTTTTGCGTCCAGGAGCTTTTTGACTTCCCTTTCGACCACAGGAAATAAAATAGGATTGTTTTGTCTGAGTTTTTTTCTAAAAGGTTTGACACTAGGCTTTAGGGGTATCTTGTGTTCAATCACAGTGGTGCCATAGGTTCTCAGCTCTTCGTACGACCAAGTGAAAATGTATTTATACTGCTTGAGTATATCAACATATTTACTTTTTGTCTCAGGAGGGAGATACTTTGATATTTTTAGTATCCTAGGCTTCTCTTTGGTCCCTATGTTGCAGTCTTCAACCTCTTCTAGTTGGGGTTGCAAAGCAGATTTTAAGGGCATATCATTTTTGTTGAACAGTCTCTCCAGAGGGATTAGTCCCTTTGGAATCTGATTGTTCTTTAAAACCAACATGCAATGATTAGCGATCTTTTCCTGGAACCCCTGAGGATCCTCTCCCTCTTGCATGATCCATGTGTGGTCATTTTGGTTTTCTTGGTCAATGTGAATTTTGGCGAAGTCGTCCACCATTTCGAGGAACTTCCTGATTTGTTCGTCATCCTCAAACACTTGCCAGTGTTGGATGTTTTTTGGTATGGAAGGTTTGTTCCTCACCTCTATGTGGTACCTTAGTTTGACAGTTGTAGGGGGGGAAAACGTTGAGGCTACTTTGGCTAATGAATCAGCTTGTAGGTTTTCAGTGTGTGGGATGAAATGAAAATTTACAGACGAGAAGAAATTTTCTATTAAATCCCAGGCGCAATTCCTGTAAGATCTCAATCTTGGGTGTTTGTCCAGTTATTGTCGATTTATCTGTTTCACTATCAACTCTGCATCTCCGTATACTTCCAAGTTCTTTATGTTCAGCTTCTTGGCAGCTTCCAACCCTAAGAATAGAGCCTCATACTCACATACGTTATTGGTGTAGTATATATCCCACTGAATCCTGTAAGAGAAAGGAATAACAAATTCATTTTCAGGTGCTACAAACAATACTCCTGCACCTGCTCCTTCATATGACAAGGCACCATCAAAAAACATTTTCCAAATTCTAGTGCTATACATATTTTTGTCTATCTTTCCTGATTCATTTTCATCTATGTAATTGTCTTTTGTACATATATTTACACCATCATCAAAAGAAAAAATACAATTCCCTAGATGTTGATCGGCAACATAAACAAGATAATTGTTAGGATTCTGTGGGTCACTCACTGTGTATGCTAACCTCGTTTCCCTGTATAGCTAAGTAAATTTTCCACCAAACACAGGAATTGTGGCATAGGTCATGTCTAGTTGAAGAGACCCCCCAAGTTTGGCTCCCCACGACCTAGATAGTAGCAAGCCATATTTCGGAGGTATATCGGCGATAACTACATCCATCAGGATGCTTTTCACCGGAACCTATGCAAGAGTGACTACTAAATATTTTATCACACCCATGCACTTAACTCTCCTTGAATCGAAAGAGTAGAGATCTCCATAAGGCCTGGTGATCTCGAAGCCTAGTCTGTCCATAATAGACTTGGGCATCACATTATGTGAGGCTCCAGAGTCTAGCATGCAGTTATGTAGCAGTTGATCATGCACATTCAGGGTAATATAGAAGGGAGCGACGGTGTCTCTGGCACCCTTGAAATGTGAACCAAAATTGATATTAGTCTTATCATATTCCAAGTTTATCACGTCAGAGTGACTTTCTAGATCCAAAAAACCTATCATTTTGGTTATCTGTTTTCGATACACAGGATTCTTTGCTAATTCGACCAGAGGGATTGGTATTTTGATCTTATTTATCTCATTTTCAAGGCTGAAACCTCCCCCAACTTTGTCCATTTCTCTGGTTGAAACCTTGGACTCCTTCTTTTCTAACTTATTTGTTTGTGCTGATTTATTTTCCATGAGTTTAATTACCGGTATATGTGTTTCAGTCGTCGTAGTTTTTTTTTCTTGGGTCTCATCCTCCTTTACTTTGGGATTTTGTGAATCTACCCCTTTTATTTTGCTATTAGGTATATCGGTCCCTTTTGGGGTGGGCTCGTATATTTCACCTCTAGGAAGAATTTTATTGGGTTGAGGAGTCGACAAAGGTTTGTTTTTAGGCCTCGGGTTGTACTTATGTTGGACCTCAACCATTATAGAATCAGTCATTTCTTGATAGACATAAACATTAGTGTTGTTTATGTCATCATCTTTATTTGACGTTTTCTCTGTGTTCAAGGACTTCTCGTAATCTTATTTAGTTAAATGAGGTTGTGCACAGTAATCACCCAAATTGTTTACGTCTTCTTCCAAATCCTAAAAATCTTGCAGGTCATTTCCTCCTATAAAATTTTCATTTTTTAAAGGAGTTTGAATTTTTTGGTCTTCATTTTTAATCTGTCTTTGTTGATTTTGAGGGTTGGGGTTTCTTCTAAATTCCCTCTTAATGAATGGATCTGCCTTGGATTGATCTAGCTCCATTCTAGAAATCTTATTTGATAGCTCTTTAATTATCCTAGCCATATCATCCATTTTATCATTTGAGGATCTACTAGGCCCTGAGGGTCCCACTTGTTCCCTAAAACGTTTGGTTTCTCAGTTTCCCATTTCTACCTTTGTTTTTAATTTTCCAAAAGCCATCATGTTAGATTCGATCTCTACGACGTCATCTTGCATTCGAGTCAGGGGAGCCCCTCTCCTTTCTCTCAACAAAAGTGCGAAATCGGGTTCGAAGGCTCCCGCAAAGGTCACCTTAGCTGCAGGTTGGGATGGTTTAACTTTGACTGGGATCTTATTATATAACTTTTTAAACCTTTGAATGAATTCCATAATAGCTTCTGATTTATTTATTTTAAAGACCCGAACTTGGTCAAATAGTACAAATGGTATTTTCTTTCGCCCCATTGTCTAAGAAAAGAGTCTTCTAGGGCATCATAGGATAATATCGAACCTGCAGGTAGACTTCGAAACTAGGTTCGTACCTATCCTTCGAAAGTATAAAAAAATAATCTCAAATATAGATCTTTGTGTTCAAGACCTAGGATATATGCGAACTGATCAAATAAATTTATATGTTCGGCCACGGTCAGGTCCCCTTCCCCTGTAAACTTAGGTAATTTTTTCATGTAGTTTTCAGGAAGGTCATGAAGAGGGACAGGAAGGATCATAGGCACATATCTGGCAGCTACTTTAGCGAAAAATCTAGGAGGTGGGGGCGGCCCTTGGCGCCCCCCTCCTCCTCCTCGAGCCCCTCCACCTCCTCCTCATAAAACCCTTCCACCTCTCCCTCTAGTGGCTGACATCAATACTATTGGATAGGAAAATAGTGCATTATACAGAGGGTTCTGGAAGACTAAAAGCGAATCTTTATCTTCTTCGAGAGATGAGAAAATTGAAGAAGGGGGAAAATGGATGTGAGGACTTGGTTCCTCGAATTTGCAAGAGATGTAATCAGGGGAATCCGCGGGCGTGGAATATGAGTATATGGTATACTCTTCAAGACTCAGCGAGGTCGGGAAATCTAACTGAAGAGTTGGCGGAATATCGATCGCTGTTAAATTTACTGAGGGATTTTCACCTTTATGTATGCCAGAAGTTGTCAGATGAATTTCATTATTAACTTTAGGGAGAGCTAAAGTTGGGTTGAGGGCTTTAGGGGGGGATTCATGCAAAGTTAGAGGTTCAAAAGAAATCTTAGCCTTGGGTTGTGTGTACCTAAGCTGGTAGACTGCAGTGGTTGGCTTAAGGGAACCTCTTGTTTTCAGTATTTTTTCGGGATCGGAAACGGGCATGGTCTGTTTACCATCCGGATTTTTTCTGGTGTTCCTTCGACTGGATGCCAACTTACTTAAATGTGGAGTTTCCAAGTGAATGATAAAAAATATCCTTTAGAAGGTGTTCACTCTTTGTTCACTATCAAAGGGTATAAACTTGCAAAAATGTCGTTCTCCCAGGGAAAAGGTTTCGTAACTTTGGTCCCTGGCAACGATGCCAGAAAGATGTTGTTCCAGAGTCTGTACTTAAGGATAGAAAGTACAGGGTCTAGGAATCCGAAAGTGAGTAAAAGATAAAAAGGGGAAGAATAAACCTTTGGGAAAGGAATCTAAGGCTGATTTCTAAGTTGTCTCTATCTCGCTTCCAAACGTTCTTGGATGCTTATATCTCGTTCAATTATGGCCCATGAATGTTCGAGTTCTACCCGGGCGATAGCGGTTTTAAGTATGGTGTCAAAAAGGTTTAAAGAAATGTTGGTTTGATCTAATAGGCTGGGTTCAATGTTGGGTTGTCTTGCAACGGGCACAGTCATGGAGGAACAAAAATTGAAAAGAAAGTTCAAGGTTTAAAATGATACTTTAATTTTTTGACCATATAAAAGAGAATTTTCGAATCCGATGTTAAAGGTAGAACACAAACCAAAGGCCTTCTCCCATAACTGAGTTAACTTTTTAAATAATCATGTATGAAATGTGAGAAAACATTAAGCAGTTGACAATGCGAGGGTCCTATCAAGGGAGAATCTCGCCCTGTAAATAGAAGAATAAAAAGGTAAGAAGAAATCTGACGAAGCATAAAATATAGAGATCGAAAAAGTTCAAAGGTCTTGTACCTGTTGATAGCCGATACAGAGGAAAAACTGCAAGTGATTAGATGACTAAAAAGTTGGTCACCACAGTAGAAGGTGTACTAAATTGCAGCTAAGAATTCGTCAGAAATATATATGTGAAATGAAATTTAATATAAGATAACAGAGAAAACAAAACTCATAACTCAGTCTTCATGGAATCAGGAATCTTCAGATTGCTTTGTATTAATTTTCAAATGGAAAAAGTATCTATTACAATTGGCCAAGAAAGGTCCTCTAAGGCATTAATTAATTCAGTTAAGTCCCTTTAGTTTTGTACCTTCAGCCCTTGAAACCTCTTTTCGGTGTTCACCATCTCAGATGATTTTGTTCCTAGCCTTGGAGTCCAAAATACTTGAAATCGCGATGGCACGATTTATCCTTTTACCCATGGCGTTGCCCAAGCTTTTAGTTAATCCATGTCTAAATAAGGAAATCACGACTTCGTGGATCGGAGTCACGAAGATGTGTCTTTTGGAGGGAGCGATCACCGAGTCGCGAAAGTACAATAATGTTTAAGCAAGGTTTAAAGGATTTACTCTGGACACTAACCGGGGTAAATTTTGGAACCGTTTTGTGACTTCGCATATCGGAGTTTGAAAACCATGCGACTTGTAACTCCCGAAGCATGATATCACGAGGTAATAAAAGTGATAAACTTTCTTAATGGTTAAGTGATGGTGATTTAGAACTATAAAGGCCATCACCACTTCGCATGTCGGGGTATTGAGGCTTTTAGTGGGTAAAGATCATAAAGTAAAAGAAAACCTGAAAACCAACTTCTGATTTTAAGAATTATATTTCAACCACTTGGAAAAGGAGGCTCCAACAAATGGTATTAGAGAATTCTACTCCTTGTCATTCTTAGTGCATTTCCTTGACGAGGTTAGGGTACAAATAGTTGGGTCTCGATCTTGTTTCTCTTGAGGAAAAGAGCTCTCACATGCCCAAGTGACCTTCCATGGTGGGAGAAAATAAATACGATGGGATAGGAGATAATTCCAAACTGTTTCTCAAGGAATCCCTCGTGCAAAAGAGGAACGAGATGATGGATAATTTTGTGAAAATCCTTTGATGGATACCAACAAGCAACACATATTCCTTGAGCGGAGGTGTCTCCCCCTTCAAGGTACAAATAAACTTTGATATTCCTACTTTTGAAGGTCAGATAGATGTAGATGTTGTCGACAACTGGTTGAATATGATAGAAGGGAATTTTTCTATCCATAACTTTTCTAATAGAGAAAATATTACATTTTCACTCCTCAAAGTCATCGCCCATGTCAAAGATTGGTGGGAGACTTTCTATAAGAAAAAGGAAATAGAGGAACCCTCATTATTTACAGTTTCACTCACCTAAGAGTCCTTCAAGGATGCTATTAATGAAAAATACTACCCTGTTGGAAGTTATGACGACCTGTATACAAGATCGACCACACTGCGGAAGGAAAAGGACCAACAGTGCCAAAGTTCACAAATATCTTCCATACCTTTCGCACCAATATGGGTATCAAAATTCCAAGCGATACATGGTGCTCAAGTACTATGGTGGTGTGTATAGATACATCCAGATAGAAATGGAGTTTCTGGACATCTCATCCTTGGGTGCATCCTATCAATATGCTATCAAAATCGAGCAAAAGATTAAACAAAATATGCGATAGTTTGGTTATGGGAACCCCTCACAATAGAAGTAGGGAAATGACAGCCCCAACCTGTAGAAATAAGGGAAGAGAAAATATGGGCATCCTTAGGAAAACCAGTCTAAGATGAAAATAAAGAAGGACAATGGAAAGACAAAGAAAGACACCGGGAAGTAGTGTGACTTACATAATATCCCGTGGAATAACACTAATGATTGCCACTCAAAGAAGTTATTGGTGGCTGAGGTGAAATCCTATGAATCAGATGCAGGTTCCAAGTTTGAGTCAGAACCAAAAAATGGGAGATGGATTATTGACACAGAACCTAGTGCCACCATTGCTACCACCAAGATCCATCTTGGTGAACCTGATGAGACAGAGAAAGGCAAGCGCCTCTTCTATTCACAGATGTGGGTGAAGGGTACTTTGGTGCACTTCATCATTGATAGAAGTATCTATAATAAGGTCATCTCAAAGAAGGTCATCAAGTGGTTAGCCCTACTGACAATGCCACACCCACATCCATACACCATTGGATGGATCCACCAAGGAAGTGATCTTCATGTCAGCCAATAGTGTCACATGTCCTACAGAATCAAGCCCTTCAAAGATGAGGTATTATGTGATGTCACTCCCCTTGAATTTTGTGATGTTATTTTGGGCCAACCTTATTTATGGAAACATAATAATGTATATGAGTCTAGGTCTCACAATGTTATTATTACTTTGGAAAGGAAATTGTACAAGATACCTGAGGTAGTCCCACCTATTATCACATAAACTTGTCAAAATCTTAAAGGTTTGTGGTTTCTACATAAGTCCATATTTTTGCATGTATCTCCTCCTTTTGCAGACCCGATTGTAATTTTTTCCTCTTGGCTTAAAGTTTTTCTTCTGTCTACCTTTGTCCATTTGATTGACCTGTTTTCTCTAAGACCAATCACTTCTCTCTTGACCTTTGTCATTGATCATTTGTTTTCCCAAGCCCTCAGTCAGTCATCCAGGTAATTGTTCATAGAAACCACAACCATAAGCACAAGCTCAACACTTAGAGAGGGATGGTATGGACTTAAATCAAATGAGTGAGCAAGATCAACTTTCAATGACAGAGATCCATCAGCCAGATCGGATTGATGACCATCGGGATCATAGAGTTGCATGAAGTATAGCGTCAGAGTTCTAAAATCGTGAGGTCAATCCTAGTCGTTGATCCTGGGAAGGACACATGGTGCAAGATTATCATTTGGCTGACTCGCAAAATGGAGCAGTCAAAGGGAAGATTCATGAGGATTTGCGAAATGCTAAATCATGAAATGATCTGAGTCATTCATTTCAAAAGGACACATGGTGCACGATTAGAAATTTTGTGGTTTTGCGAGATGGAAAAGTCAAAGAGTAGAGTCTTTAGAACTCACAGAATGAAAAATAGTGAAAATATCAAAGCTGTTAATCAAAAGAGAGATCTGGACCGTCGAAATCCACGTCTAGGCGTGTAGGTGAAGATCAAATCTAGACCGTTAGATCTGAGCACGTGAAGGGATATCTAGACTATTGGGACAAAGGTAGATTGGAGCTATCTGATGCAAGGGGACACATGTTACTCTACCCAAGAAATCACGATTTCATGACTCAGAGGTTTTAGCATGGAACACAGTGAAAACTTGTAAAACAAAAATTCACGAAATGATTTGAGTCATCCAACTAGGGGAACACGTGGAAGAAGATAAGCAAAATAACGATTTCATGTTTTGGACATTTTAGCATGGAGCAAGACATGTAGCCTTGAGTCCTGAAATGTCGATATTCTTCTGGGTTGTCCAATCAAAGGGGATGCATGGCACCTGATCCAAGAGATCGCGATTTCATGAGTCGTAGGTTTTAGCATGGAGCAAGGCGCAAGTTCCCAAAACGCAAAGCTATGCCCATGATTATATCTCGTGGTCAATATGGAAGCAGGGCCATAAATAAAGAGAAAGAACCTCTTGAGTAGAGAGCGACTGAGGTTGTTCAAGGAGAGGATCGTGGCCTTCTGATTCCAAGAAAATCCAACTGTTGATCCAGACGGACCGTTTCACAGTTTTGTGCATCAAAACATTGTGAATCAAGGGGAGCAAGAACTCCCAAATTGCGAAATCTAGAAATCTCATTTGGGATAAGCACGAGGTCACAACCCGCGGTCGTGTGGGGAAAGGGAATGGATCCGTGCAAAATATCAAATCACCCCTATTGATCTCAGTAGAATATCTACATGATTTCAAGGCACCAAGATCAATTGGGGAGAGTCATGGGCACCGCTTGGAACATCCATTGATGCCAGACTCCATCCCGAGATTGATGCAGGTAGTTAATGAAAATGGGGAAGGTGGTTGAAACCTCATTTCACCACATAAATGGAAAGCATGGAAGAGCCAGCCGTGAAGGGCAGATTGTCAGCCAGAAGTTTCCTGTCATGGATTTTCTTGTAAAGCCCATACCGATATGATCTTGCGTCTGACAGAAGAATGCAAGTGCATCCTGACAGAAGAAGAAGTAGACACCAAGCCTTGAATGAAATGAACAAAGTGTGATTCTGGAGGGAGCAAGTTGCTTTGAGTATAAATACTCAATTTTTATATTTTGTTAGGGTCGATGGTAGAGCTAAGCTCTCGTATTGTAAAGTTTTAGTG
This sequence comes from Picea engelmannii, assembly GCA_009831015.1. NCBI lineage: Eukaryota > Viridiplantae > Streptophyta > Pinopsida > Pinales > Pinaceae > Picea > Picea engelmannii. The sequence continues at coordinate 168,695 of ML790853.1, forward strand.
AAGTCTCTGGTTCTCTGGTTATGTATTGTGATCTTAGATTTTAGGATTAATCAAAGTAAGCTTTCTTTCTCCATCTTATGTTCCTATGATACTGAGAGAGTTCATGTATGAATGATTCTCATGATTTTTTGTTATTGTGTTATGATGGATGTTGATTGTAATACTATCTAATTTATTTCAGTTTCATTGAAATTGGAACCCAATAAGATCTTGTGTTTTCAATTTTTCTTCCTTAGGCTACTGAAGACCTGATGTTCACGGCATGTCTCTACATTTTATTACTAAAGTCTTCCTCCTACTCACCCTAACTCTAACTTATTGATTGAAGTTGAACCCAAAACTCATTGCTTATGCATACTAGTCCAGTTTCCCAAGTTAAAACGATATTATCTCGAGTCTGCGCCCATTTGACCCCTTTAAAAATTCAACCCACGACATAAAATTATGATGGGTACTGGGCTTAACTTCGATGCAATCTGGAGGTGACTTATAGTGATAAAATTCTTGGTGTCGTTTCCAGGGAATGAATTAAAGACATTTCCCTGGGATAGAATGACAAAGAGCTTATGATTATGAAGGTGCATAAGATATCAGAACCATTGAAAATTGCAACTTGCACCTGGAGACTCCACTATTTCAGTTCTGGCTCCTAAAGGCAGACACACGAGGTCCAGTTCACTACTGCCTCTAGGAATGCCTGAGGCTGACCCAAAGGAAATTATCAGAAAGAGAAAGACCACTCAAAAAGGCACCTCCATTGTTGTACCAAGTTTTTTTTGATAATTTGCATAATTTCCCTTTACCTACTCCAGTAACTGTTTTTTATTCTCCTATTATACAAACTGCTGGAGTTTCAAGAAATTTAAATTTTGGGAGTTTTCCTACCGATTTCTCCCCTCCTATTCTAGGATTGGAAGGAGAGAGCTTTGACACCCATTTCTCCCCTGAAGTTTTGAAGTGGAAGGAGAGATATTTGACCTTAGAAGACTTTCCTACTCCAGACTTTACTACTCCTCCTTCTATTAGAGTTGCTACAATTACACAAGGGGAAACCTCTGTTACCTCTAGCCCCTCATCTTTATCTGCTAATGCTAAGACTTTTCCTTTTCCTCCTATAAGAACAACCCCAGTCTCTCTTGTTTGAACTCCATCTCCTCATGTTTCTCCTCAAGTTCACATCGAAATGGCAGGTGTAAACCCTCCTAGGAATAGAATGGCTGAGATATTGGTTGCTAGATACTCCCCTTTGGTCTTGCCTCAGCCTATGAATGTGCTCCTAGCCACATACTACCTTAAGTATATGCCCCAGTTCACAGGGGAGGGAGACGTGACAACAAAAGAGAACCTTTAATCCTTTTATAGATTCACAGAGATTCAGGCCATTGAGAATGAATATGTGTGGATGAGAGTTTTGTATAGAGCCTCGATGGTGATGCCAGGGAATAGTTTAAGGACTTGCCTCCTGGATCTATTGACAAGATCCCTTCTCTGGACTGGGGGAATAAAAAGGATCTCCTTTAGTATATTACATAATTTGGGGCACTTAAGAGAGAGGAGGGGGAATCTATTTTAGACTTCTTGAAGAGATTTAATAAAATGTATAAAAGGATTCCAGTCGCATTTAAGCCTACATAAATCTCTTCCAAATGACTTATGCTAATTCTTTGCACCCTAAATTTTTCCTACTGCTGAGAGAAAGAAGAGCTACCTCTTTGACTCATATGCAAGATGCAACCCTTGAAGTAGAATCCAATATATTGGCAGCTGAAAAAATTAGGGGTAACAATGACAGAGACAAGGGAAAAGGTAGGTTCCTCTGTTTCTCCCTCTCAAACAAACGAAACGACCAATATACTAAAATCAATTTATGCTAGAATGGAAAAGATCCAATTAGAAGGAAAGCAGAATTACAAGAATCCCCAAAATGTTGATAACATAGGTAACTATAGGAGGCCTAACAATACTCCTTAGATTATCCAAAGAGATCAGAGGAATAGAGATAGATATGATTATAAAATCTAGACCCCTCTCCAAAATAATCTTGTTGTTGATGAAGAAAAAGGGGATGAAGACCTTGATCCTGAAATCCATTGTCTTGGGGATACCTCCTCTTTTCTCACTTAACTTAGTCTTCATACAAGAAGTTTCTCATGGATAGTCAGCTGAATGAGTTGAGAAAAGGGGACAAGGCCAATGAAAACCCCAATAGATATAACCTCAGGTCCAAGAAGAAAGAAGGAATGCCTAATTTTTCTGAGCAACCTACCAGAGTAGAGAATCCTATTGAAGATGTAGAAGAACAACAAAGGTAAGAAAGTTTGAATTCCCTATCAAGTGGCCATAACTCCTGTCCCAGAAGTGAAAGAAATCATAAAGCCTACATCCCCTTTTAATTTTGAGCATGAGGTTCAGAAGATTAGGATCCCTGTACCCCTTTCAGAGCTGGTCAAGCATGAAGATTTCAAAAGGAGTCTTTCTAAGCTGCTGATGCTTGAACCCACAATTAATCCCACAGACTCAATCAATTTGCAAGATGAAAAGACAATAGTTATATTAGGACCTCTGATATAAGACATAGATGATTCATCCCCTCATTTATATACATCATTGAATATACATGATAAGGTGTTGCATAATTTTCTGATGGATTCAAGGGCATCTCATAATCTCATGCCCAAAATTTTCATGGAAGAACTGGGATTGGAAATCAAGAAAAATTACCATGACTTGTATTCCTTTGACTCTAGGAAAGTGCAATGTCTTGTGGTTATCAAAGACTTAGCTGTGACTTTGTTTCAGCTTCCCATGAAAAGTGTGGTTATGGACATTGTAGTGGTTGATGTTCCCCCCAAGTTTGGAATACTTTTGTGAAGATCTTGGATAAAAATACTTCGGGGAACCTTGCAAATGGACCTCAACTATGCCAGTGTTCTTATGTTTGGGGGGGATCGTAGAAAAATTTACAGGGAAGCCCAATTGTCATATATTATTAGTGATGAAGAAAACCTCACCAATCATCCTATCTTTTCACTTGACACTAATCTGGGGTCTAGTTTGTTACAGCTCATTGATGCTCCCGAGCCTCCCCTTAAACTCAGAAATCAGTCTGTTACTTTTCATGAAGATTCTCCTCTTGCCACTTTTGTTTGCAAGATGTTCTTTGATGGAGCCTCTTCTAAGGATGTTGCTGGTGTTGGAGTGGTTTTTATTTCACCTTCTCGAGAGACCATATCTCTGTCCTACAAACTGGAATTTGAAGCTACCAATAATGTGGCAGAGTATGAAGCTCTTGTTTTGGGCTTAAGGGATGAAAAGGACGTGGGGATAAAGGAAATATATGTGTTTGGGAATGCATAATTGATTGTTAATCAGATTATGAATCTTTATCAAGTTAAGCATCCCAAGATTAGAACTTATAGAAATAAAGTGTGGGACCTGATGGACAATTTCTTCTTAGCCTTCAACATTTCATTTATTCCAAGAGAGGAAAATACCATGTCTGATTGTTTGGCTGTCTCAGAAAGCCATTTCAAGATCCCACTACCACTTAATCTTAGGTATGATGTTGAGGTAAGATGTAGGCCCTTTGTACCTGATAATGTCAAGCATTGGAAAGTTATTGAGGATGATCTTGAAATCAAGAAATTTCTTGAGTCTATTGATGATTTCTCTGCATTACACATTGATCAAGATCATGATTTTGAAGGTGATCCTCAGCTTGATGTATTTTTAAATAAAATTGATAATCACCATATTGTTCAGCTTCCCAACAACCACATTCCAAAGGGACTAGTTCCTTTAGAAAGATTGTTCGATGGGAACGATGTGGCAATAAATTTTAAAGGCCCGACTGAGGATGTTTATGTAGCTGAGTGAAATATTTGTATAGAGGAGGATCCAAAGTTTGTCAAGTTGTCAAGCAACCTGTCAAGGGAGAAGAGAGTCGAGTATGTTGAGTTGTTAAAAGAATTTTCTGATGTGTTTGCCTAGACCTATGAAGACCTCAGAACATACGACACAACCATCATTGAGCATAATATCCCATTGAAAGAGGAGGCCAAACCATTTAGGCAGAAATTAAGACCAATAAATCCTATGCTGCTGCCTATTATGGAAAGGTAGGTAAAGAAATTGTTGGACGCACAAATCATTGTCCCTTTGAGATATTTCGAATGGGTGGCCAACTTGGTTCTAGTAAGGAAAAAGAACAGAGAAATCAGGCTCTGTGTTGATTTCAGGAACTTGAACAGAAGGTCCAAGAAGGACAATTACTCGTTGCCAAAGATGGAACACATATTGTAGAGGGTGATAGGCGCATCCAGGATCTCCATGATTGATGGCTTTTCTGGCTACAATAAGATCTCGGTCCTTCCTGAAGAAAGAGAAAATACAACCTTCACCACTCCTTGGGGCACATTCATGTACGCCAATATGTCTTTTGGATTGATGAACATGGGAGAAACCTTCCAACGATCCATGGACATCGCCTTTATTGGAGAAAGAGATAAATTTGTGTTCATCTATCTGGATGACATAACAGTCTTCTCCAAATATGATAAAGAACATTGTCAACATCTAAGAAAGGTCTTCTCGAAATGCAGACGGTTTGGTCTCTCCCTAAATCCCAATAAGTCTTTATTTGCCATGCAGGAGGGAAAATTGTTGGGACACATTGTATCAGCTAAAGGGGTCAATATTGATTCAAGCAAGGTAGAATCAATCCAAGTCTTATCACTTCCTAGATCCAAGAAAAAAGTTCAGTCCTTCCTGGGCAAAATCAATTTTCTGAGGATATTTGTTTCAAACTTTGTTGAATTGGTGAAGCATATCACAACCATTCTCAAGAATGGGAACGAAGTAAACTAAACTACTGAATCTAGAGAATCCTCCAACCAAATCAAGAAGGCACTGACTGAAGCACTTGTGCTTATCAGTCCCGATTATTCCAAGGATTTTTTGATTTTTTCTTTTGCTTCATTTGATACAGTGGCCATTGTTTTACTACAAAAGAATGATGCAGGGATGGAGAAACCTATTTCTTTTTTCAGCAGAGCACTAAGAGACAAAAAATTCAGGTATGAAATCATGGAGAAGAAGGTCTATGCCTTAGTTAAATCCCTCAAGAATTTTAGAGTCTATGTTCTACATTCAAAGATCATTTAATATGTTCCTTCAACTGTTGTGAAGGACATCCTCATCCAACCTGACATAGACAGGAGGAGGAGCAAGTGGATTGCAAGAATCCTTGAATTTGATATGGAAATAAAGCCCACCAAGATAGTTAAAGGCCAAGGTTTATCCAAGCTATTGGATGAATCTAATTACGAAGCTTTGGGGGTTAATTTTAGCAGCACCTGCTTAGAAAATCAACAGGATGATTTGTCTCATACATGCCCACAAGTCAACCCTCCATTGGCAGAGTGCACCTAGTACAAAGACATTATATTTTTTCTGCAGGAGTTGCGACCTCTAAATGGTATGGGAAAAAGCAAGGCAAGATCTCTTAAGCTCAAAGCAATTAAATATTGCCTTATTAAGTAGGTTTTGTATTGGAAAGACCCTATGGGAATGATTATGAGATGTTTAGACACACCATAGGCCCAAAAGATTATGTCTCATTTTCATGATAGCCTATGTGGGGGACATCACTTCTGGAGAACCAGGACCTACAAAATTATCATGGTTGGGTATTTTTGTCCTACTCTGTTCACTGATGTCTGTGCGAAAATTAGAGCTTGTATTCAATGTAAAAAATTCACCGGGAAGTAGCAGCTGAAATCCCTGCCTTTGAAACCTATGGTTGCTTCAGGGCCCTTCCAACAATGGGGCCTAGAATTCATTATGGAAATTTCTCCCACATCAAGTGGTCAACACAGATGGATCTTGACTGCCACAGATTATTTTACCAATTGGATAGAAGATATCCCCATAAGGAGTGCTTCTCATAAGGTGATCATTCATTTTCTGGAAGATATTATAGTAAGGTTTGGTTGTACACACAGAATCATCACTGATAATGTTGCATCCTTCAAGGATGAACCATTGAGTAAGTTTCACGAGCAGTTCAGAATTTCATTGATCGACTCTACCCCTTACTATCGACAAGGAAATGGATTAGCAGAGTCCTCTAACAAAATCCTAATAAAGATCATCAAAATAATGTTAGAAGAAAATAATAAAGCATGGGATTCAAAGCTCAAGTTTTCTTTGTGGGCTAACAGGGTGACAAAAAAAAGGTCCCTGGGCATCTCCCCTTTCCATATTGTATATGGAACTGAAGGATTTTTTCCTTCTCAGCTCACCTTGCTAGTGGAAAAGTTCTTCCAAGACTGTCAAGAAGAGCCCGATGACATGATCAAGAGAATACATCAACTGGTAGAAGTCCAGCAGGCTAGGGAGAAGCTTCTGAACAAAGTTCATGAAATTCAACATAAGATCAAGCAAGCCTTCAACAGAAAGGCGAGAAAAGAATATTTCTAGTTGGGAGATCTAGTACTCAAATGGGATGCACAAAATCAAGACAAGGGAAAGCATGGTAAACTCGAAGCCCTTTGGGTCGAACCCTTCAATATTGCTGAGGCATTTTCAAATAATACTTACAGGTTGCAGAATCTGGAGGGTGATGAGGTTTTTGGTGGCCCAGTAAATGGGCACTTCCTAATAATTTTTTTGTTTAAAGCCGCAGTCGGCATCCCACCATTGTAAATACCATTCATGTTTTATGTTTATTTTGCTTTGTTTTTAAAAGAAGACTCCACAACCCAACACTAAGGCACTGAAGTTGTAGAAGGAGTTCTTAGAGCCTCGCAGGGAGGACTCTATCCCCCATGGAGCCTAATGTTATCACATAAACTTGTAAAAACCTTAAATGTTTGTGGTTTCTACCTAAGTCCATATTTTTGCCTATCTCTCCTCCTTTTGTAGACCCGATTGTAAGTTTTTCCTCTCATCTTATAGTTTTTCTTTTGTTTGCCTTTGTTCGTTTAATTTACCTATTTTCTCTAAGACTGATCACTTCTCTCTTGACCTATGTCATTGATCATTTGTTTTCCTGAGCCCTCAGCCAGTTGTCCAGGTAATTGTTCACAGAAACCACAACCATAAGCACAAGCTCAACACTTAGAGTGCGCTGGTATGGACTTAAATCAAGCGAGCGAGCAAGATCAACTTTCAACGTTAGAGATCCATCAGGCAGATCGGATCGATGACCATCGGGTGATCAGGATCACAGATTTGCATGAAGTATAGCGTCAGAGTTTTGAAATCACGAGGCCAATCCTAGCCATTGATCCTGGGAAGGACACATGGTGCAAGATTACCATTTCCCTGACTCGCAGAATGGAGTAGTCAAAGGGCAGATTCATGAGGATTCATGAAATGAGAAATCATGAAATGATCTGAGTTGTTCATTTCAGAAGGACACGTGGTGCACGATTAACAATTTCGTGGTTTCGCAAGATGGAGCAGTCAAAGAGAAGAGTCTTTAGAACTCATAGAATGCGAAATAGAAAAAAGATCGCAGTTGTTGATCAAAAGAGAGATCTAGACTGTTGATCAAAAGAGATATGTGTAGAAGAAATACATGACCTGGTGACTCTACATCGATTACCGATTCCTAAATAAAATCATAGTAAGGAACTGGTACCTGATTCCCCAAATCGACCTTGATCATCTCAAGGGGGACAAATACTTTAGTAAGAGTGATCTAAATTCTGGATACCATCATGTCCCAATAGAGCAGACAGATGTATGGAAACCTTCCTTCAAGTCCAAAGAAGGTATTTTTGAATGGTTGGTCATGCCCTTTGGTTTGAAGAATTCCCCAACAACTTTCATGAGGATGATGGATGATATCTTGCAGAATTTCACCAATTATTTTTTTGTGGTGTATCTGGATGAAATTCTCATCTACAACAAGTGTTGGGAGGAACACTTGAAACATATTCAATAGGTTTTGCACACTCTGCTAAAGCACAAGCTATATGAAAATTTGGAAAAATGCTCCTTCGACATTGACGTGGTCCATTATCTAGTCTACATTTTTATGTGTTATAGAAAGATTTGCCTCACCTTATGAAATATTGCACAGAGGGCCTTATTCCATTTCCCTATGCAGACTTATATTCCCTGTTGATAAAATCCAGAGACAAAAATACAAATTTTTCCACTTGTATGCATCTTTCACACTAAACAACAAGCATATATGCATGTTGCTCCACTACAACCTGCGTACCTCAGGATTTGTGCCAGAAAATGAAAATTAAATGTCAGGTTACCATGTCACGAAAATAAATCTCTGATCCTTGGCCTTCCATACACTAGAAACGTTCTGAATCATCCCTTCAGTTCCATTTTGAAGGCTATAAATGGGTCGATTCTGACATATGGAAAAGGAGAAAGAATTCAACTTTGAGAGAAAAATTACTCTGGAGAAATTATTTACTTTATATTGAGTCTGCATCCCTTTGTCCTTTAAGTCTGAACACAATGTTCATCCCCCAAGCTCTTCGCTTATTGATGGAGAACCTCATTGTCTCCCTTCTATGAGCTTGCCTTTGGTGGAGGATTGAAGTGGTGGAGGCCCAACTGGAAGGAACTTAGTTTCTCGGTTCTGAACCGTGCCGACATAGGAGTATATAACATTTTCACTTCTGCTGATAATTTATTAATAGAAATACTCCTTTCCCATCCAACTGATATCTTGCAAATATATGAGTTATTATCCATGGGCATATTTTCTATGTATATTGATGAATTATGCTATCTAATGTGCTAACCTTTCATATTATCACCACATGCTTTCTCTTCTTGTTTGTTGAGAACTTGTTGTAGGTATATAGCTTTGGATCGAAGTTCTCAATGGTGGACTTCATCGAACATCTGGATGAGGTAGGTATCTCTCTTATCTCGCTAGCACATTGGTTTATATAGCATGCTTATGGGATAGAGTTGATTTCTGTAGTCATTTCCATCTATTGTGGTTTACCCTATCCATAGAGAGATTTTCCTCGTAATAGAATTGGCGACCATACTAGGGATTGAATCTTCTTTCTTAGGGTTTGGAGTACTTTTCTCCTTAGGTTGCTCTCGTTTCTATTGTGGTTCTTTTCGTATCATTGCTTGATAGTTTCTATTCACTCTGGGTCTGAGTTCTTAGCCTTTATCCCTTGCCTAAGATTTTTTTGAAGCATATACGCGGCTTTTTCCTTGACAGTCACGTACATACGCATGATGTCTTACTGCAAGATGTGTATATATGATCTGTTTGCCTGAACAGTCACGTACATCAGTTTGACTTGCCTGTTTGTTGGGTTTGGTGGTTGTTGGGTGGGATTTGATGTTTGCTGAGCCTTCTTAGGTCCTTGTAGTGTCTGTTGAGTGCTTGTGGGATGACAGGAAACCCTCTTTTGGTTGAATTTTTGGGAGAAGTCTTTCTCATCATTTTCTCATTTTTATTTTTCCTTCTACATTAGGCTGGGTGTTTTGTTGCTTGGTATCCTGCTTGAGTTGTCTCTTTTTATACACAGTAGGGTTATATATCAAGTTACTTTTCAGTCCATGAATATTCAATTTTTTTATATTGAAAATACAAAAAAATAGGCATTTTTCATTGCTTGGCATTTTTGTATTTTGAATCTTTATCATTAGCTTAGTGCATATAGTGAAAGATTGCATTTTTACTTTTGAATTGCAGAGTTAAATTTGAAAATTGCATTGGTTTTTAGAAGCATATCATTCATTGAAAGTTAAAGTTAGGACTTTGCATTATTTTCATATTTACTTTTCTTGGAGAGTCATAACACCATGAGTTTCACTACCATACCTTTTTGAGTAATCA
>ML790853.1:178582-241696 GCA_009831015.1 Picea engelmannii
AACTTGTACATAGGTGCAACGATCTTTGTAAAATTTTCAATAAGCCTTCTATAGTATCCATCATGACCCAAAAAAATTCTTACCTCTTTTGGTGAATGGGGTGCAGGAAGGTCCATGATAACCTTAATCTTTGTCGGGTCCACTTTGATGCCTAAAGAAGAAACATGATGTCCAAGAACAATGCCCTGCTGTGACATCATTTTACATTTTTTATGACTCAATGAAACATTATAGTCCCTACACCTAATCAATACTTTTTCCAGGTTATGAAGTGCTTTGGCAAAAGAGTCACCGTAGATAGAAAAATCATCCATATAGATTTCAACGCACTCGTGAATCAAGTCAACAAAAATTTCCAATATCGCTCTTTGGAAGGTGGCAGGGGCATTACATATCCCAAACGAAAAAAATTTATAGGTGAATGTCCCCGAGGGACATGTAAAGGTGGTTTTCTCCTGATCCTCTGGTGCAATCTGTATTTGATTATATCCACTAAAACCATCCAAAAAGGAAAAAGTATTTTTTTCCTGCTAATGTATCCAGTACCTGATCAATGAAAGGCAGTGGAAAATAATCTTTTAGTGTTTCCTTATTAAGCTCATGATAGTTGACACATATTCTCCACTTGTTTTCCTTCTTAGGGACAACCATGAGTGGAGAAACCCACTTACTATTAGATATAGGATATATAAAGTTAACATCTAGCAACTTCTTTAATTCTTCTTTCACTATATCCTTTACAATAGGATTCATACGATGTTGTGGCTGCCTAACAGGTTTGGCATTCTCTTGAAGGTAAATATGGTGTGTACATGTGTATGGGTGGATGCTAGGCATGTCTTTATAGTCCCAGGAAAATGCACCCCATTTTTTTTGTAATAGGATGATTAATTGTTTTTGTTGTTCAGAATCAAGGTCGACGCTGATATTCAAAGTTTTTCCTAGGTTGATTAATTGTTTTTGCTGTTCAGAATCAAGGTCGGTGCTGATATTCAAATTTTTTCCTAGGCTAATTTCAACAGTTATGCAATAGGGATCTGTGGTCTCTTCGATGACTGATACAAGAAAACATGTAGTTCCTATGGGATAGAAATTTTCCTGAAAATCTTTGTGAAAAATATGATTATAAGTTCACAGTACTTCTGGAAATTGAGTACAATCCACAACATAAATAAACAAGTTCATAAAATCATCTTCTAATTGGATTTTCAATTCCCCTGCTTGTTCGAGGGTTATAAGGGGATGTACATTTTTTGTTTCTGTATGATCTCCAATTTCCACAATTTTCAGAGATTCAATTCCTACATCTTCATAAGACTCTATTTCCTTGTCTTCGAGAGGTTCCATTTCTTTATTTTCACAAGTTTCGTCCATATGCCAAGGATCTGATAGTGCTGGTTTGGCAGGAGGGTATAAAGTGAGTTTCTTCATAGCCAGACCATTTGATATGTTCATCTCCCTCGACCTACATCCGATGAAAGCATCAGCTGTGGCCAACCATGGTCTCCCAAGGATGACAAGGTGGCCTACATTACTGGTTTTAGGTTGGATAACTAGAAAATCTACGGGATACTCCCAAGAATTTAGAGTTACCAAAATATCATCGAGCACACTGACAAGCTTGATCTTGGATCTATCAACAAGTTCGAGTACCATAGGCGTGGGCTGAAGAGTATCCAATTGCAATGTTTCCATGGTCAATATAGTCATGATATTTATTGCAGCCCCAAATAAATTAAAGTATTTCCTATGGAAACATCATTGATGAAAATGGTGACTATGGGATTTCTGGGATCTCCATATGTTTTCACCAATGGTATCCCAAACATTAGCTCGACCAACTGACCTGCTACGTGAATAGTGGGGGGTTATTTTCATTTTCTTCCAGGTTTCTTAATGCATAACTCCCTGACAATTTTTACGTAAATGGGAATATCCTTTATAGCTTGCAGTAGGGGAATTTCGACACAAACATTTCGTAGATCTGCTTCCAAGTCGAATTCAGGGAGGACTATTGGCTTTTCTATGGCTAGAAATTCTGGGTAAGGTGGAAGTTTAGGTGCTTGTGGATGTTCTATAGGAGTAGTAGATGTTTGTGTCTGAGTGAAGGGAGTAACTATGTTTATAGGTTGGTTATCATTTGTTGGTTGTTCAAGAGTTTCTTCTTCTTCCTCAATGATAACCATGGAATCTCTTGGTTTCACAACTTTCCCTGATCTCACATGTATATTTTGAAGAGGCATAGGAGTGACCAGGTAAGTCGGGAAAGGATCCATTTCAGCATTAAAGGCAGGCTATGCAGCTCTGTTGTTTGGATTTGGTACTAGTTGTGCAAGCATTTGTGTTGGTCTGGGAGGGTTTTGGTTTGCAGTCAGCAGTGGTAATTGTGGGACTGTTGTTTGGGTAGGTGGATAAAAAGATGGCATGGGTGGGGGGTATTGCAAATAATTAGGATAGGACATTGAAAAATATTGTTGGGGCATCATCCCTTGAGGTTTACCTCTCCAATTTTGCTACCAAGGCTGAGTTTGAGTTCGCTATTGTGGCCAAGTGTTTTTCCATGGAATTTGAGTGTTCTAGTGTTGTTGATAAGCATTATAGGGTGCAAAAGATGATGAAAAAGGATCTTGGGACATACCTTGGGCTCTTGGATGCCATGGTTTCTTTAATACATCTTGAAAAGAAGGTTCTGCCACCTCCCTATTTTCTTTATATATAGATTTAAGTCCGGGTAGTGAGGGGCAATTCTCCGTCTCGTGATCCTCCACATATATTGCACAAAACTGCACATTATCCAATGGAAATTCTTTAGATGCATGCTTCTACGTAGTCTTCGTGACTCTCTTCTTCTTATTGTTACATCTTAAAGATGTCATTGCGGGAGTCTCGGGTTCTACAGTAATCTTGATATTTTTTAAGAAAAGTACTTTTCATGTCTTCCCAAGATCAGATAGAATAATCTTCAAGTCCCATAAACCATCTTAGAGAAGAGTCTTTTAAGGTTGCTGGAAACAATTTTAATTTTTGTGCATCATCAACATAGTTATATCTTCTGCAGAGAATGTCAAATTCAAAAAGAAAATTATCTGGATCCTCTGTAACCATACCTATGAAATTTGGAAGGACCTGTTATCACCCCAGGAAACTCTCCTAGGTTGTATCTCAGAGATGCCTGGTAACTTAACCTTTTTGTAATTATTTTCTCAATAATGGGTGTGGGTTTGGATCAAGATGAATATCTAAATCACTGGATTGTATGTTCAAGACAATGTATCTATATTCATGCAGTACAAGGCCTTCAAGAGCTATTATCATATAGGTTTGTAGATAAAATGGATAAGAAAACCAATCAATTAACTAGAACATACATAACAATATATATGATGGGTCAACAAACTAGCAAAGGATGCTTATGATTCTTGCTTAATAATCAAAAGGTAAGATGACAATTACCATGGGACCTTTAAACATAGACAAAGAAATGATTTCAACTCATAGGCATAGAAAAAGATAAAGAGAGTCTGATAATAACAATGAAAGAAGCTTGCAGGCTTAATATATTAAATAAAGTGTCTTTATCATAATAACAATGGATTACATAACTCAAAATCAAACCCTTTGTTCATCAAATGTTTTGGGCTTTATAGCCCTTTACAAACAGTTTCAAGATCCTAGATTACTAGATCGAATTTTGCCTAAAATAGAAAATCAATCACTGGCCCAAGAAAGTAGGCAAAGATTCTATAAACTAGGTCAATTCAAATTCTCGAATGATCTTTATGTTCTTCAGATTCTTTGGCAGGTGTAGTGAGCCTTCCGAGGCTGTTGGATCTCATGTGATATGGGATGAGTTGAACATGACACCTGCTGACAGTCAAACAACTTCATATCCTTGAAAATAGCTAACTGTTTTTGACCTTTCTATCTTGTAGAGCACCTCTAAAACCAAAAAAAACTTTTGATAAGGATGTCATTAATTATCTTCCATCGATTGGAACCATTTTTTAGGCTTTTGGACAAGGAAAACTTGGACCTGTGCAAAAATATTAACTTTCTTCCTTATCAGTGCTTTCGGTAGCTAGAGTAGACAGAATTCAGACAAATTAGCTACCGAAATCTCTTCTTTCTGTTGCTAATGAACAATCGATATGTTCACCTAAGCCACTGAAACCCGATATTAGTGAAATTATCAAAATTTCAAAAATACCTTTTGTCTTAGCTCAAAAATGCCTTAGGACCGATCTTTTTAGGCTTTTACATCTTGCTCAAAGATTGTAGGGTTACTGGCTGCCTCTGGTTCATTGCATTGAACTTCCACCTCTGCTAGGGTTTCAAAAGAAGCATGTGTCTGAGCCTAGTGTTTTGAAGACGTAGCTTGTTTCCTCAAATCCCTGACCTTTTTCTTCAAGCCCTGAGCTACTCTCCATAAGCTGTTGTAGTATTTTACAATCTTGATCTTCTTTTTCTTTTCCTTTATGATTTCATGAGCTAATATTTCCAAGGATGAGTTTCTTTCTGCAAAGTTCTTCAACAGGGTTCCATACTTGGTTTTGATTACCCTTTCTAGAACTTCTTGCTCGGCTAACTTCTTCTTAAGCTTCTTGATTTCCTTTGATTTACTCTGCTTCACTTGTTTGATAGATGAGGCATCTGCAATTTGCAGTTCTTGTTCTTCCTGAGGTGTAGGTGATGGAAGGTCTTCATAACTTGATGTGTATATATATACAAAAACATAGTTTTCACGCCTTGTGGTAACTGAATCCTTGTGCCCTGTTTCAATCTGGTGCTCTTCATCCTCCGAGTCTGTGTAAGGAAGATTAAGAATTCTTTTGTTCACTGGGGATTCTTTGGCCTTTTCTTTTTCACTGTTGAAATTTAATTTCTTCTTAGTTTTTTCAAGCTTAGAGGAAGGAGAGGGTTGATTAATTGGAGCTGGAGAGATAGCTCTCTTCCTCCTCTTTCCACTTCTGGGAGTAGAAGACTTCTTGGAATGAGGACTCTTTTTACCCTCTGGCTATACCTCAATCTGGAAATCATTCCAGAACAAGAAGTAATTCCACTCTTTGCCTCTTCTTTGCAACAACTCAGAAACCAAAAGTTTAATCAGAATGTGGTGGGATAATCTACCTGCAACTTTATTGGGCATGGCCTTGACTTGATGAGCCATTTTGGATAAGCTTCTGTGGAGAAAATAGGGCAGATTGAGTGGGTTTCCAGCAGTCAAATGATTTATGAGTTTAAAATGGTAAATCATCACTCTGTTATATCGTCGTTCACAAATTATATAAACCATTATGGATTTTAGTAACTATTTCCATTTCTCTTCAAGGAAAGAAACATGAATGTCTTTCGTCCACATCAAACCCCTGTGTTTTGGTTTCAAATAAGACTTGAATTCAACATTCTTAGTGCCAGTAGTTTTAAACCATTTTTCTGTAGTCCTGAGAATCTCTGTCACTTTAGCTATGATGGATTCATCTATCTCGAATTTATCCCGACCTATGATTGCTTTATTTCCATCGAAATTAAAAGAAAAGGCCTCTGCCACCTGCTGACGAGAACTCTGTAATTTTTTGCAAAAATTATAACACCCTACATTCCTGAACAGTTGACATAACTCCGTGTGCAATTACAAGTAACTAATGTCGTCAATCTCTTTCCTCAGGGTTGACGCTCCTTTCTTCATATTCCACAATGATTTCATACACCTGTGATCGAAAGAACAGATTTCAGGGGAGAGTTACACAGCGTAGAGTTAGGGAGAGTCAGCTCGACTGTGATAGAAATAAGAAAATTGAGGCGAGCTTTAGAACGTGACACTGATTACAAGGGATGTGGGAAAATGGTTGGTGATTTGCAACAATCATGGTCGGTAACTGTAATGATGGAGGGTACATAAGCATATGGCTTGATGATACAACAATCTGAAAAGATTCGCTTATATCATACAGAGATCAACTCTCGGTCGTGAACGGTTCGTTATCCTGTGTTTTCGGCGGCTTATTGCAATTATAAAACTTCAAACCCGACGGTTGAAACATGTGAAAGGACATGATGACTATTTCCCCACTGTTACACATGATTTTGGTCACTCTGGTGATGTATCTACAGTTATGTGATCAGGCCCTCATAAGGACTTTTTGCATGAGAAAAGTGACTACTGTCTTCCTCTACAAAGCATATTTTTAAAGTGAGTTCACAGGCTGCATATGATATAGAGTGCGAAAATCCTCATTCTCGCAGGATTCTCTATACATGGCCTACGAGGAGTTTGTAGTTTGCTCTATAAGCAGGGTGCGAACCTGTTTCAAGGATAAAAATGGAAGAAGAGGTTACGAAGGTTCTAGAAGAGGATCTTCTAGAAAATGAGTTGGCATTCATATGGTTGGCATCCTACTGACTTCTCAAATTTAGTTGGATCATCCTCATCCATTTAACCATCTCTCCTTCTTCTATATATTGAAAGGTTTCTCATGGAAAAGGTTAAGCAAGATCGAATGGAGAATTGATGAAAGAATTGTGTGAAGAACCCTGTTTGGATTGAAGCTTGAAGACTCTAGTTGTCTATCAAGTTGTACTAGATCTTCTTCATGCAAGTGTAGATAAAGTGTGTGTGTTGGAACCAAGGGTCATTGAAAGGAAGCTTGCGACACCAAGGCAATCTGGTTGTATCTTCTACTTTCATTTAATATAATACAACGACATGTCCCTTTCCCATAAAACCACTCTTATTTTATTGCATAACTCCTTGATCATATGCATAGGTTGACATTGATTATACTTTGCCATCTTCACTTTGGTTGGTTTGTGTTGTCTTGGAACTGATTTCACAAGAGCATCGGAGCGAAGTAGGAACAACAGAGACCTAAGGAAGTGATATAAAGGTATGTCACTCATTCCTTTTCAGTAGTAGATTCAATGACTACAACTTAGAGAAAGAGTCATGTCTTGTCCTGTTTTTTTCTAGATCCAAGTGGATCTAGGGAGATCAGTTAGTGTTCGCACCGACCGATTTATCCAATAAAAAAATTGGCAACTCCACTGGGGATACAACCCATTTTTGTGGTTTTTCCTTGGCCATTTGCTCTTGACCTACCCTTTTTCATTCCCAATCAACCTCTGAGTCTTTAGGAGATCCTTACAGACTCTCTGGATCCAGAAGTTCACTCAAAAGTTCTGTACTTTTTTCAAAATTTGCTTGATTATAAACCTTCTCGCACTGTACCTTTCTGTGACCTGCGAGAATCACTATAGTTTGCACCCTAGTGTTCATTTCAGTGTGACCTTCTTGCACCCTACCTGTGTCTAGGCTGCGAAAATCCTTAATTATCGCACTGTACCCCACTATCAGACTACGAACTCACCTGTAAAAACTTTGGATTAGGTCTTTTTGTGTCTTCAGATGCCCATATTTGTTTGTTTGTTTGGGAAGAACTTCTTTTTCCAGTGATTGACTGTTTCTTGACTTCAAATATTGTGAATGATTAGTTTTTGGAAATTGAAAACTCTTCTTGATCATTTTTTCTCAATTTTTACCTCTTGACCTTTTCTTAACAAGGGTATAATCTCTGATTTTGAAATCCGAGTGCTTGTTTGGTCGAGAGCCTTTGATTGGATTAAAAGTTGGGATTAATTGTCCTTTTTGATTGCTCACTACTTGGAAAATTGTTTTCCATGTGCATTTGAAGAGACTGGTCTTGTCAGTTTTTTATTTTTATCTTCATTGAAAGATCGATTTCGGTGTTTTTTGAGTATTTCATTTCCATTGGTTGCTTACTTTTTCTTAGTTCCATGCCTATTGCTTGGTTTCTAATAAAAAATTAAAGATTTATTTTTTTTCTTTTTTCTTTTTTTAAGAAATCATTTATTTGAAAAATATTGGCATTCAAATATTGAAAGAGAACGAATAGGGAATTTGCATTGTTCATGATTGTTTGATATTACATTTCAAGAAAGAACGTACATCATAGTTCACATTATTCCAGAAAACTCCTCTTTCCCTCCTGTAGATAGAATTCATCGAATGAGAATTTGTATCATTCATCCCTATTTATGCATTGTTGGGTCAGATTCTTACACAACATTGGTTTCATTTCCAGCTCCTTTTTGCATAACAACAACCTTTAATAATATTACGCAACTTTAAAATTCAACTAGTAATTTTTCTAGGGCTCTTTTGCACCAACATTCGCTAGGATAGAGATTTGGAATAGGCAGTGAGACACACTCTCCAAAGCACAAAAAACACAATAGTATATTGTGATAAGTGTGTCAAATTCCATTTGCAACATTTTGTCCTGGGAAGCCCTTTTCACACAAGGGTCAAACCTGAGGTCTCATTGAGATTGACAAAGTTACTCATCCTTCTTTGTTGATCTCGGTGTAGAGATTGTACGTATTATGGGGGTCACTTGAAGGTATACCCATAATGATGAGTGGAATCCTATAAAGTTGATTTCGGGCTAGATACCCTGCCCTTGCGTGTGGATCGGACTGTCCACTGTTTCCCCAGGCATCATTGTTGTTTTTGGTAACCTTAGTAGCCTATCTTCTTAGGGTCTTACACAAGGTGACTATGAAGGGGTAAGTCTTCATGGTACCTAGAATCGATGTTGGCCAGACTCACTCGGGCTCCTTGGAGGGTATACCCACGATTATGTGTGGGATCTTGCACCAGGGTGTAAGTCCATTAGGCAGGTCGTCAATGTAACTTTTCCACCCTCACCCAACCCCTTCTGGTCTCGTCATCATGACATTGGATTTCATCACCAACTAGTGACTTTGGAAATGGAAGGTCTTGTTTTCTTGGTTTTGCTTCCTAGATTTTACTAGCACGTGTTGTTTGTTTACCCAAGTTGGCCATAGAATTTCTTTTGTAGGATTTCAAATCGATCACAATTGACCCTCCATGCCGTTCACGTAGAATGAAAGGAATACCTCCAGAAGATCTGGAAGGTTCTCAACCCTTTCCTACCAAATCACCGGAGGGCTCTCCTCAACAGAGTGAAGTCCAAGACATTTCCACTCCACAAGTGGAAAGAAATAACTCTTTAGAATGATTCTGAATTACCAATTCTAGAGAGGACTTTCGACTTCCTCCCGACTCTGAGAGACGTATTGTTCGAGTGAATTCTTCCAGAGAAATAGTAATTGAGTCTTCTGGATTATCAAACGGACCTTTCACAGGACCCAATGGTCAAGATACTTTTTGGACTACTGGAATTTTTAGACGAGATATCTTTGGCTCAGGAGCAGGCATTGATATCACCATCACACCTGAGCTGCCCGAAACATCCGATCCAGATGCAACACCTTTTACTACTGCCTATTATTTTCCTGGTTCAGATGCTCCGCCAGCCGACCACATCTTGACTATCCCCATACAAATGGTCCATTACATAATGGTCCCAGATACTACACATCCTCACACCGGGATTACGGTGGCTAGCCAAGCTCCCATTGGCATGCTACTTTTGCCTAGATTCACCCCAACACTTCCCCCCAGATATCATGCGTTGAATGCTTCTATTCCCGCTCCTACACAAATCCCATCTGGGACTCCTGGAATTTCCACTCCTTCTGGGCACCATCTCATTCCTGGTTTCATTCTAACACTTCCTTGACCCCATTTTAGAGGACCTCTTCCATCCTCTATCGAAGGCACCGACCCTAGTGGCACCATCCCATCTTTCACAACTAATTACCAAATTCCTGTCGGTGGACAATTTCACCAAGGAGGCCAAATCCAATCCCCTTTTTCAAGACAAATCCCAATTGGGACACAACCCCCACATACCCCACCCTATGGGAAAAACATACCTCCATCCTTGGCCTAGTATTGGAACTATCTTATCCAAAATAATCCTCACTCGACTGGGGGGAAACAGCCTCAAGCTAGCTCCTTCATACCCCCTAGTATAGGCCAACCATATCTAGGTATGTCCAATCCTATTTGGGGCTCGAACGCTCAACCCCATGCCCCTGTTCAAGTGAATAACCCCAACTAATACAACCCTATAAATTACTTGCCTCCACACCAACAACCAAATTTGCCCAGATCTTCGCATTATATGAAAACTTCTTATGGTCCCACTGGTATACCTACAGGGCTTCCTCCCCAAAGTCACCAGTACCCACATGTGAATAGACAATTACCCTTCTTATCCACCCTAGATCTCCCTGATCTGTCGAGAATTTTAAATGATCTGATCTATCACTCTCCTCAATGGCTCGCAATACCGGCCAAACTACCATCCGACATCCCTAAATTTGATGGTAAACCAAGAGAGGACCCGAACAATCATGTAATGACTTTTCACCTTTGGTGTTCATCCAACTCTTTGATGGATGACTCTATTCGTTTACACCTTTTTCAGCGAACTCTCATAGGTTCCGCCGTGAAGTGGTATATAGAATTACCATGAGGCTTCTTCACCGACTTCAACACCCTTGCTATGGGTTTACTCACCCACTACCAGTTACTGATCCACTACGAAATGGGAACCAAAATTTTGAGTTCTTTCAAATAAACCAAATCCACCCATATCTCTTATCACATTCATGAGTGGCGATGGATATGACGTCTCATCAAACTCGAACTTCCTAATCAGTTGCTAGCAGAGTGGTTCATGAAATCATTTGTGAATGACATTTCTCATGAAATTTCCATGGGTGGAGTTGTCACAGAAGAATAGGCGATCAGTCGTGCTCAATACCTTGACCTCGTTTACTCAAAAACAGGTACTCTTTATGACTTACTCCCTGACACACCTCGTCCTTCTACTTCTGCTAATTCAACTACTCATGTTACTTCTCATGTAGCTAACAGTGTGATTGGCACTTTCCATGCCCAAACCCATTCTGTCCAAGCCTCTACAAACAACCCAAAATCCATTGCTTCTAATGTTCAAAATGCTCCGTCTCCTACCCCTCCCACTGACAAGACTTCTAAGGTGAACTCTATTCAATCTATCCCCACTGGAAAAAATCAATCCAAAAAAGGGAAGGGTAAGAACAAGGAGGATAAGAATAATCCACAATCTGAGAAGACAAAAACAAAACCTGTTGACGATAAGGATAAGCACAAACCCCGATACCCTTGTCTTATCTGTGGTGATGATCACTACACTAAGGATTTCCCAAGACGAGATGAGGTTACTAAGTTCCTTCAAGGGACCCCAAAACCGCCTACTCTGGTCATGTTGTCACAACCCTTCCCTTCTCAACAATAGGCCCAGTTGGTCATTCATGACCAACCTTCCCCATCCACTACATCCTATGTCTTAATGTGTACATGTGATTTAAAGAAGAATGACATCACACTTACCACTTGAGCCAAATATTATTCTTCCTCCAAAGAGAAGATTGATGAAATACCTCCTTTGTTGGTCTGACCATCTCCCACGACTCCACCTACCAACGGTACTCTTCATATCGAACGACTGAGCCTAGATACAGTTCTTCGCCCTCCCCCAAAGGGTGTTGTCTGAAAATATGCTTTCAATCCTCATGCACGTGCTGCCCAGAACTACAATATTGTCGAAGATCTGGCCCAAGCACCATCTGCGATGTTAGCCCTCAAAGTCCTTTAGAGTTTTCCTATACAACGAAAGTCACTGTTGAAAGGGATTGGTGGAATCGATCCTACCGATACAAATTTAATAATTTTTGACTTGGAAGATCACATTCCAAGGTTACCCCCTCAACTCTCATTCCAAATACAAGTTATTGTCTCTGACAAGAACATTTGTAGAATAGTTATTGATGAGGGTGCCTTGATGTGTGTCATGTCTATTACCTACTAGAAATCCATTGACTCTCCTCCTTTAACTAAATCCCAAAACACACTCAAAGCCTTCAATGGATCTGGTTTTAAGCCTTACGATGTCCTCCCTTCATTGCCTATTACGTTAGAAGGAAAAATGATCAACATTGAAGTGGAGGTCTTTGACACTCCTCTCGATTACAACCTTCTACTTGGTCATAGCTGGATCAATTCCATGCGTGAAGTTGTGTCCACTCTGTTCTGTGTCATACGTTTCCCACATCAAGGAAAAGTCATTACAGTGGACCAATTCACCTTCTTCAACTTTGATACATGTACCGACAACGTCCCTTTCATTGCAAACCCCCCCCCTGGATATGAGAATGTCGGTGTGGGTCTTCTTAAAGATTCCTCTTTGATGGGTACTTTCCCCATTCCACCACCTGATGTTCCACATCCATTCATCACCTCGATCAATATGATCTCCACCTATGTTCATGAAACCCCTGTGTCTCATGACCTGTGGATAGTACCCAACCCCGACGAACATCTTCGTTATGGAGGCCAAATTCCTTTGAGTCTGGTCAAATCCGCTTATCAAGCCATTCAATCGACAACCCCTTCTATCCCCTCTCTTGGTGATTTATCTCCAGATCCATTCCGCGTCATTTTTCCTACCGACGACATGATTATATTTGTCATGTCCATGGAAGATACCCCTTAGAACGATGAACATCATCGTTCCATTCTTTTCCTGGAACAACACACCATCGAGAGTTACCAATGGATCTCAACCCCATCGACCATTGTCGTCATTTCTACCATTCCCGAGTCTACACATGATATGTTTTATGAAGGGAACTTAAGTAATATATCACCCACCATCCCCCTTGACATATCCATAAAAAATAGAGTCGTCGAAAATGTACATATCGGAGTTTCGTGTTCCCATGACGAAGTTTTCACCTACAAGTCTCTTTTCCAAGAATTATGTGACGTCTTCGCCTGGAGCTATGAAGAAATGCTGGGTATTGACCCCAACATTGTTGTACACGAGATTAATACATACCCGGGCACTAAACCCATCCGGCAATGACTTCGTCTGGTCCACCCACGTAAAGCAGCCACTATCAAGCTTGAAGTTGAGAAACTTCTCAAAGTTGGCTTTATTTACCTTGTGGCTCTAACTAACTGGGTTTCCAATCTTGTTTCGATTAACAATAAACAAGGTACGATCCATGTGTGTGTTGATTATAGAGACATTAATAAAGCTTGTCCTAAAGACAACTTTCCTACCCCCTTTGTTGACCCGATCGTCGACGATTATGCCATAAGTGAAATATTTTCTGTGATGGATGGTTCCTCCGGATATAATCAAATCAATATCGTACCCGCAGACCAACACAAGACCACTTTTATTTGTCCTTGGGGCACTTTCGCCTACCGAAAACTTCCATTTGGTTTAAAGAATGCCATCACAAATTTTCAACGTGCTATGTCTTATGCCTTTCATGATATAAAGCACATTGTGCAGCCATATCTCAATGAATTACCAGCTCATTCCATGCACCATGTGGATAATCCAACACACCTCCATGCCATTTTCCTTCGCTGGCGGTTTTACCATATACGCTTGAATCCCCACAAATGTGTATTTTGTGTAGAATTCGACCAACTTCTAGGCTTTATTGTTTCACGTCAAGGGATCAGGGTAGATCCTTTGAAGGTCGAGGTGATTCTCAATATTCCTCCTCCTTCCTCACTTCGCCAACTACAAAGTTTGAAAGGGAAGGCAAACTTTCTCCATCGTTTCATCCCGAATTATGCTGAGCTAACTCTTGGATTTACTCAACTGCTCAAGAAAGGTTCTGAGTTCGTATGGGATACCACTGCTGACAAAGATTTCAAAGCTTTGAAACTGTCTTTAAATCGTACCCCACTACTCTTCCCACCTGATTACAGTCGGGATTATTTCCTTTATCTCGCAGCCTCGGACTATACCATCGCTATGGTTCTCATTCAAGAAGATAATTCTCATGACGAACATGTCATTTATTATTTGATTTGGAGTCTCACGACTACCGAAACCAAGTATTTAAATGTTGAAAAACCGGCCTTGGCTGCCATCCAAGCTGTTCAATATTTACGACACTATATCCTTTTACTCAAGACTACTGTGATTTCCAACTGCAACCCTATGCAGGACATTCTTACACGCCAATTGCTAGGGGGAAAATAACCCAAATGTATCGTAATACTCCAGGAGTTTGACTTAGAATTTGAACATGCTAAGTCCAGGAAATCCTTAGTGTTCGCTGAGTTGATATGGGACCTTCCCTGTTCTGAGACGAAAAATGTAGCAGATGATTCATTACCCGACGAATCTAGTTTCTTGATCAGTTCCAACGACCTTTGGTATGGGTATATCGTCATATATCTCCAGAGCCAGAATTTTCGGCCTGATTTGTCTAGCACTAATCACCATCGCATACGCTACCAAGCCCGTCAGTATATTATCCTCGGTGATACTCTTTATCATTGTGGGATTGACTCCATTTTTTGACAATTCCTCGCGTTTGACGAAGCCGAGAAATCCCTGAATGATTTCCATTCTGGAGAATGTGGTGGTCACATGTCTGGGTATGCTACTACCCAGAAGATCTTACGAGCAGGGTATTTTTGGCCTTCTTTATTCAACGATTGTATAATCTCTATCCAAAAATGCCATGCTTGCCAAGCCTGCAACAAAAAAATAAGATCACACCTTGCTCCTCTACACCCTGTGTTCTCTGTTGGTCCTTTTGCGAAATGGGGTATTGATTTCATGACATGTCACCCTCACTCGGTCGGGGGACATGGATACATTATTGTAGCCATATATTATTTTACGAAATGGGCTAAGGCGATGCCAACATTCAACAATACCGGAAAGAATGCAACATTATTCATATTCAATCACATCATTGCTTGGTTTGGTGTTCCTCAAGCTATCATTATTGAACACGGTAGCCACTTCAGAAACTTCATGATGTCTGAACTCACCGAAAAGTTGGGTCTTCACCATGAAAACTCAACACCCTATTACCCACAAGCCAACGACCAAGTTGAAGTAATAAACAAATTCCTCATTACCATGCTTTGACGAATGATAGGAATCCGCAAAACGAGTTGGCACATGATGTTGTTTTCAACATTGTGGGCTTACCAGAAATCCATTAAGTCTGCTACCAGGTCTACACCTTTCCAATTAGTTTATGGTCTAGAAGCCATCTTGCCGATTGAATGTGAGATACCTTCTCTAAAACTAGCCATTGAACTTCTCCCAAACACTTATGCCGAAGAATAGCATCTATTGTATCTCATGCAACTAGACGAAACCCGTCGCGATGCCACCCTAGTTATAGAATCCTAGAAGAAACGTGTCAAAGCTCAATACGACAAACATGTTAAGCCACACATTTTCTCCGAAGGTGATCTGGTTCTCCTTTATGAACAAGATCGGGATATGTTAGGAGCCGAAAAATTTGAAGCTATGTGGCAAGGTCCTTATATCGTCAAACGAATGTTGGAGAAAGGAGATTACAAGTTGGTGGACTACTACAGTATCCCTTTGAATGAACCCAGAAATGGGTTGTACTTAAAGAAGTACTATGCTTAAGATCACCTGTGCATGAGTGCTTGTATTTTATTGTATCATACTTTTTGTGTGTTACTTTAGTATGATTTTTCATTATTTGGTCTCTACCCTCGACCTCTTATCTTGCGTTTTTCTTGGTTTCCATATGTTCGAGTCTTTTCTACCCCACATTAGCTTCGCCGATGGCGCTAGTCGTAGTACTCAGAACCTTGCTTCTACTGCATGGGAAATTTACGCACCTACAAATGAACTTATCAGTCTATGAGGTTTGTGCCTCGGTCGTGCGACCAATAATATCGCAGAATATAGTGCCGTCATCAAATTGTTGATTGATGCTATTTCTCTTGATATCTTCCACTTGGTTATATGACTCAATTCACAACTAGTAGTAATACAATTAAGTAATGTCTATGCTATCTGAAGTCCTACTTTATTATGGGTATATTTACGAATTCGTCTCTTGGAACGTTATTTTGATTATATCAAATGTTAGCACATTCCTAGATGTCTAAATACATTGACTGATGCCTTAGCTAATTATGTGTTAGACAGACACTTGGGACATTTATGAACCAATCACACATCACTTGTATTATACAACACAAAATAAGCCGGTAGAATCCATATATATGTATTTAACGATCAAAAGTTTTTACAAAAGTTTATGTCCAAAGATCAAAATCTCAAAATATGAAGCCCATAGCTTCTACAAAATAGCATCATGGATGACGCTGACGATAACATACAACTTCTCAGGCTACCCTATGGAGCAATCGACTGAGAGACTCAGACACACCCACAATATGGCACTGATAACGTCTCAGGATCTCCCCAATAGTGATGTCCGTGACATCCGTAGTCAACCCCTCTAAGTTTTGTTCCACTGCCTCATAGTCCTCGTCACATCTCTCCACTGGAGCCACTTCTCCTCACCTCTGAATGGGAGACGTTCCTGGAGGTCGATACGGCCCCACATTTGTGTCATCAAAATAAATTTTTTGATTAGTCCTTGGATAAACATAAAAACATTTTATATAATAAAATATGCAAAAACATTAAAAAATAACAAAATGTGTACTTCTCACCTAAGTCACCCCATTGAGCATCCTTAGGCAGGACCAAATCCAGATCTCCTCGGAAATCCAAACCGCCATATGCGTAGTCATCGATCATCATCATCTAGGGCCTGAACCAGTCAAAAAATGAATCATTATACTTGATTATAGGCCTTTCTATGTGTCGAGTCATGAGTTTACACCACCTCAACATCCTTGGATCTTGTGGGGATGGTAAAACCCAATCTACCTGTAGTCGCAGCAGTGGGAGCCTCTCGAGGAAGAATGACACCAAAAGTGACCCGTACCCGAACTGCTCTAGGTAACCCCTTCTGCACTTTGTCAGTTGCCTCTTCATACTGCGGAGAACCGCATCCGACCAGTTGAAAACCTGAGGCTCTGTGCACTCTATTTCATATTGGAAATGGATCTGGAGAGCCATGTGCGGAGCCGCGCTCCCAACCATGTGTGCAATGGTAAACAAGATAGTCCGTAGGGTCAAATCTTGGACCCCCAAAATGGAAACCTTACCCTTGCTTCTCTCTTCCTCAAGAACACAATATCGGTGAACATACTCACTCATAGGAAGTTCACTGCCTCTACCTTCAGTCAAAGTAGCATGGTATCCACGTCGTGACAACCCCGCCAGAAAATAGATATCCTCAATATCTAGTGTCAGCGTGTGGACCCCTGCGTAAAATAACTATTGATCCACATCCCACATGTGGACCAGGTACTCTAACAATATGAGTTGGGCTCTCATGCCCGAGATACTAAAATTTTTTAAGAGGCCACATTCCCAGAGGGAAACGACTATACCTGAATCATTCCTGACAATGGAATCATCCTCCTCATGTTCTCTTTCCCTCCGTTCCAACATCATGATGGCCAACACCTGCAATGGAGACATGAGAAGGAAGTCAACAACTTGTTTTAACCTCTTGCATAATTTTTTATTGAGAAAAACCACATACAAAAATCTCTTTTACGACCCTCGCAAGTGAAGCTTTTGCACGGTGCAAGATTCTCGCAGGTTCACTGAAGCCCACCTGTGAAAATATTAGATTCTTGTAGGTCCCAAATGGCCCACCTGTGAGAATGCTTGAGCGCGCCCACCGACCCTAAAATGGACTCAAAACTCTAAAAATGCCAATAAAAATCAAAAGTAAAATAAAAATCAAAAGTAAACTCTAAAAATGCCAATCAAAAGTAAAAGTTGGAAAATCAAGAGATTACCTCATTGGCTGAAGCCATTTTCCGAATGATCGCTTGTACCTCCCGCACTCGAGCAAAGAAATTTGGGGAAAAATGAGGTATGTTGGACAAGTTTTTGGCAAAGTAACAATGAAATGGTTAAAAAGGTTTTTTCATCCATATTTATTCATTTTTTACTATTTCTTGTTGATTTTTTATATTATTTTTATTGCTTTGCTTTAAAAACCTCATACCCTAATAGCCTTGTGAGTATGGTTTTCACAGATATAATAAATTCGAAGTCCGAACGACGGTGTACGAGTATTTTTTCTTTTTTTGTCACATCTACGACTACTTTTTTAGGGTTTTTGTAGGAAAAACCTCGAGCTCAATATTCGTTCGTTCTCGTGCTCGAAAATACACGAGAACACAACCGAGTATATTTTTTCTCATCTTTTCTCACTCATCACGGTAACACGAAAACGATGAACGTAAGGGAGTACCCTTTAAGCTCTTTTCACACTCCATAAAAATGAAAAGATTGCCGATTGATCTTGTTCTTTTCACACTCGTTAAATATTTGAAGAAAATTTTTGACGAGCGATAGTTTATCACTTTTTCGGTCTCATCAGACTCATTTACAAAAAAGGAACTAGGAGATTTCTCTTTAAGTGTTTTTTAGACTCTCAAAACATGAAAAACGCTTGAGTTTTCTATCTTTTGACTCGTTAAACAAACATCAAAAGACCCATAATCGTATCAAACCACTCTTTATTAGGGTTCGTTAAACATACTTTGAGGGACTCATCCAAAGGATGAGCTTACATTGAAAAACATATGTTATCCTCCTCAAGCTTGTGTAAAAATAAAGAGATACTCATCAGAAATGGTGGGGGAAATTTTGGGAAAGGGATGTGTTTTCGTAGTCGGATTAATCGCAGTAAGCGTCACTCTTGAACATGACACCCCCTATTTGTCATTTGAATCTGGGTTGGGAAATCCATTTGTCTCTCGTCCAACTTGCTACAAGGTCATATCTTGGGTCATCTTTGAGTCAGTGTTGTCGAGTCCTTTGTCGTGTCATTCATATGTTCAAGGGAAGTTCAAACGAGCCCTCCATTGAGTCAACCATCTGCAGTTGTCCATTCTTACCATGTTGGCCTTCCCTGTGTCCGTTTCAAACCATATTCGTACTTTGACTTGCCCTCAAAATATGTTACTTATTTCACGTCATTGATAGGGGATACATCAAGGCCCTCCTATGACAAGTATTTTTCCGTCGACTCCAACTCATTATCCGAGAATAAGACTTAGAAATAATTTAGTACCTTAGAACCTGCATGCCTTAATGGTAGGTCTCTTCACTTTTGATAGGGGTTTCACATCATTGGTCCCTGATCGAGATATTCCACCGAGTGTTCAACTTCAACTCATTCATTCACATTCGTTCGGATTGTACTTTGGTACCTTGTGAGTCATTGATGTCAATGGTGATTTCCATCACACTTGTTAATGGCTTTCATCAATGACCGGTAATCGAGTGGTTTCTACCATGTTCGACTTCAACACATGTAATCACATGGCTAGATTCGTACTTTCAGGTGACAGGATTGAAGACCCTGGGTCTCATCTTTTTGATCCAGGCTACGATGGAGTATGGATGATTTGTATCGACACATAGATCCACTTTGTATGTCGCATGGCTATGTCTTAAATTTGAGTCTTCTAACATAGATCCACAGTGTATTCCTGGTGGCTATGTAGCATTTTGGCGACATGGATCCACAGTGTATGATTGGTGGCCATGGCCTACGTTTATGATTTCATTCATTCGTGGTCTGAGCATGGGAATGACTACCTCAGAACTGGTATTAGATTCTGCAGATGCTTGGTTGTTTACATGTTTTCGAATAGGTGCACTCCTTGTTTCTGACACACACATGCATTTTACAAAGTATTTCGGTTGTCATGAGTTCCAGCCTCATACTTTGGGGGGCATTCTATTACACATGATTTTGGTCACTCTGGTGATGTATCTACAGTTATGTGATCAGGCCCTCATAAGGACTTTTTGCCTTAGAAAAGTGACTATTGTCTTCCTCTACAAAGCATATTTTTAAAGTGAGTTCGCAGGCTGCATATGATGCAGAGTGTGAAAATCCTCATTCTCACAGGTTTCTCTATACTTGGCTTGCAAGGAGTTCGCAGTTTTCTCTATAAGCAGGGTGCGAACTTGTTTCAAGACTAAAAATGGAAGAAGATATTACGAAGGTTCTAGAAGAGGATCTTCTAGAAAATGAGTTGGCATTCGCATGGTTGGCATCCTACTGACTTCTCAGATTTAGTGGGATCATCCTCATCCATTTAACCATCTCTCCTTCTCCTATATATTGAAAGGTTTCTCATGGAAAAAGTTAAGCAAGATCGAATGGAGAATTGATGAAAGAATTATGTGAAGAACCCTGTTTGGATTGAAGCTTGAAGACTCTAGTTTTCTATCAAGTTGTACTGGATCTTCTTCATGCAAGTGTAGAGAAAGTTTGTGTGTTGGAACCAAGGGTCACTGAAAGGAAGCTTGCAACATCAAGGCGATCTGGTTGTATTTTCTACTTTCATTTAATATAATACAGCTTCATGTCCCTTTCCCATAAAACCACTCTTATTTTATTGCATAACTCCTTGATCATATGCATAGATTGACATTGAATATACTTTGCCATCTTCACTTTGGTTGGTTTGTGTTGTCTTGGACCTGATTTCACAAGAGCATCGGAGTGAAGTAGGAACAACAGAGACCTAAGGAAGCGATATAAAGGTATGTCACTCATTCCTTCTCGGTAGTAGATTCAATGACTGCAACTTAGAGAAAGAGTCATGTCCTATCCTATTTTTTTCTAGATCCAGGTGGATCTAGGGAGATTAGATAGTGTCCGTACCTACCGATTTATCCAATAACACTCGCTTCTGCGATTTCGGTGGCTAAAATAGCCCTGAATTACTTTGTTTAAGCTACCGAAAGCTAAGGATTTCGGTGTCTAATGAACAATCGAAATGTTCACCTAAGCCACCGAAACCTGAGATTTGAATTATATCAAATAAAAACTAAACAAAAGTTTATTTTAACTTTATTACATGTGTAAAGATTTGAGAAATGAGCTTTAAATTTTTTTTTAAAGTATTTTTTTAAAAGACATCCTATCACCTAAAATGAAAAATCTCAATTGATTTATTTGAGGAGACAACACTCGCTTCTATTGGGGGTGAAAGCCTCCCTGTGAGGTTTCAAGAACCACATAACCAATGCCTTTCCTGAAAAATGAAAATTCAAGCCTATCTACTAGTGTTTCCATTGGGCATGGAGTTATTTTGCAAAAAAAAAAACTGAAAATAAAAATTACAATGGCAAGGCTTTGAAGCCTTAGATAAAATAGAGTTTCAGAAAATGCCCATTTATTGGGCCACCAAACATTTCTTCACCTTCCAGACTTTCATAATGAAGGTGTTGTTATGTTGTACTTGAGTTATCATAAAAGGACCGGTCCACAAAGAATAAAACTTGTCGTGCTTTCCTTTATCTTGTCTGAGGGCATCCCATTTCAGAACCCAGTCACCAACCTGAAAGTCATCCACTTTTTCTTTTCTATCAAAAGTATCCTTGATCCTCTTTTGATGAGCTTCTAATTTATCCACCAACTATTCTTTGACCTGCTGCAATTCTACCAAGTCAAACATTCTTCTCACCATATCATTTGATTTAGTTTGTTCCTCCTGAAAAAACTTAGCCACTGGTAAAACTAGCTGAATGGGGAGAATGTCATCAGTGCCATAAACCAGTTTGAAGGGATAATTTCCTATGGATTTCTTGTTAGTTACTCTATTTTCCCAAAGAGAAAAATTAAGTTTAGAATCCCAGCTCTTTTGATTCTCCTCCAACAACTTTCTGATGATTCTGACTAGACTCTTATTGGATGACTCGGCAAGGCCATTACCTTGAGGGTAGTAGGAACTAGAGTGTACCAATTGAATGCCCATTGACTTACACATGTCAACCAATGCATCATATTTAAAGGTTTTTGCATTATCTGTCACTAGACTTTTTGGGCAACCAAATTTGATCAGGATTTTTTCATAGAGAAACTTCATGACGACTTGATGAGTGGCATTTCTAATGGGGATTGCCTCTATCCACTTTGTGAAATAGTCAGTGGCTACCAAGATCCATTTATGTTGAACATTAGATGAAGGATTAATCTCACCTATGAAATCTAAACCCCACTACTGAAAAGGACCATTCACTACAATAGGTCTCAGGGGCAGAGATTTTAGTTGTTGTTTTCCTATGAATATTTGACACTTATCACAAGATTTCACAAAGGCACACACATCTAAAAAAATAAAAGGCCAATAATACCCAGCCCTTAATATTTTATGAGCTATGGTCTTCCAGTAATGATGGCCTCCACAAATACTTGAATGAAACTAATGCATGACTTCAGTTGACTCTTCTTTGTCTAAACATCTTAGTAGTAAACCAGTTGGATCTTTCCAATACAAAATATTATCAATAATGAAAAATTTAATTTCTCTGAGCTTAAGGGCTCGGGCTTGAGTCATGCTAAGTTCAGGAGAAACCTCCAACTTCTATAAAAAATGAATAATACCTGAACACCACTCACATGAAGACAAATTATCGGCCACCTGCTGGTTGTCATGTTGTTCTTCTGCTACTACCCATGTCTGCAAACTTGCTGAACTTTCCCCAATGAAATTTATGTCCAAAAGATCACAGTTCTCTTTTGTCAAAAGCTTGGCAAGGCCTTGGCCTTTTACCATATTAGTGGGCTTCACTTCTATGTCAAACTCAATCAGCTTTGCGATCCATTTATCTCTCTTTCCATCAATATCAGGCTGAGTCAAGACATTCTTCATAGAGGCTGAAGGAACATAGGCAACAACCTTTGCATGGAGGATATAAATTCTGAAAGCTTTTAATGACTTAATGAGAGCACAAGATTGTTTTTCTATAGGATCATACCTCAGTTCAACATCTCTGAGTGATTTGATGAAAAAATCCATCGGGTGATCAAGACCTTCATCATCTTTTTGTAACAAGATTGCTGCCACTGTGTCATAGGAAGCAAAAGAGAAAATATAGAAGTTCTTGGTGTAATCTGGACTGATTAGAGTGGGGGATTCCATGATAGCCTATTTTATATCTTGAAATGAACTTCTTGCATTGTCTTTCCATTTTATCTCATATCCCTTTTTTAGCATAGAGGTTACGTGTTTCACTAACTCAGTGAAATTAGGAATAAATATTCTGACAAAATTTATCTTACCAAGTAGAGATTGGATATCCTTCTTTGACCTTGGTATGGACAACCTCTGAATTGCTTCCACTCGAGCTGGATCAATTTTCACTCCTTCCGTTGAAACAATGTGGCCTAGGAGTTTACCCTTTTTTAGAGAAAATAGAGACTTTTTGGGGTTCAACGAAATTCCGAACTGTTTGCATTTCAAAAATACTCTTTTCAGATGCTTCATATGCTCTTCATGACTGCTAGAATAGACTGTGATATCATCAAGATAGATGAGGACAAAGTTATCCTTCTCTCCCATGAAAGCTATTTCCATGGCCCTCTGAAAAGTGGCCCCAACATTCATTAGCCCAAATGACATCTTGGCGTACATGAAGGTACCCCAAGGAGTAGTAAAGGCATTTTTTTCTTGGTCATCGGGATGCACAAAAACCTAGTTATAGCCTGAGAAGCCATCTAGGAAAGACATGACAGTGGCCCCTAAAATTCTCTGCAACAAGTGTTCCATCTTGGGTAGGGGATAGTTGTTGTTCTTTGAGCATTTATTTAAGTTTCTAAAATCAACGCATAACTTGATCTCACCATTTTTCTTTCTCACTATTAGATTTGCAATCCATTTAGAGTATCTTAATGGGATTATGATTTTGGCATCAAGGAGATTTTTGATTTCTTTTTCAATTACATGCAATAGGAGAGGACTGATAGGTCTCAATTTATGTTTGAAAGGGATGGTGTCTTTCTCAAGGGGAATCTTATGTTGAATGACATCAGGATCATAGGTTTTCAGATCACTGTATTTCCAGGCAAAACCATCAGCAAATTCCTTCATAATTCTACAATATTATGACCTCTGATCAACAGTTAATTCAGTGGACAGATTTATGAATTTAGGATAATTTTGGCTTCCTATATGGTGCTCATGAATAGCAGGATCCTTCTCCTTCTTATTAGGTTTGTAGGGGACATCGTTTTGGTCGAAAAGCTTCTCAAGAGGCACCAAACCCCGAGGTATATAATTGTTGGGCAGCTGAACGATATCATGTTGACCCATTTTTCCTTTTATCTTAGGCTTCTTGGATTCCTCTACATTTTGATTTTTCTGGTCAATATGCATATCAGAAAATTCATCTACAACCAGAAGAAATCTAGTAAGCTCATCATCATCTTCAAAAACTTTCCAATATTTGACATTGTCGAGCAGTGATGGTCTATATTTGACTTGGATTTCGTAATTCAATCTATGAGGCATGGGAGGAATGAACATACTGGTTGAGACAACAAGGGAATCAACAAGGTGATTCATATCTTTGGGTATATACGAAATATCAAAAATGGAAAAAGAGTCCCTGATTTTCCATACCTCATCCCTGTAAGCTTTCAACCTGACATGTTTTGCTTGGAAAGTACTATTCACTTGCTGTATGATGAAATCTGCATCTCCAAACACCTTTAGTCCTTTGATTCCCATCTCCTTGGAAGAATTTAATCCCAACAACAAAGCCTCATACTCTACTATATTGTTAGTAGTTTTGAAATCAAGTTTAAAAGACAAATGAATGGCCTCTTTTGAAGGAGAAATCAAAACTACACCTGCACCTGCTGAGTCTTTGGTACTGGCACCATCAAAGAACATGTTCCACACGGAAGTACTCTCTCCATCTGTCTGCTAATAAGTAGGCTTTGTGAGCTGCAAAGGAGCTGGCTGAGAATCATCTATTTGTAGAATGCATGCCCCAAATTCCGTGTCTAATGCATAGATGGGATGGTTTACATAATTCTTCCCATCACTATTATGCAAGCAAGCTGATTTTCTCTATAAAGTATCTTTAGCTCTCCTCCAAACACTGAGACTGTGGCATACGAAATATCCATCTACAAGGTACTTCCTAGCCTTTTTCTCCATGAATGTGACAAGAGGAGGCCGAACTGGGGTGGGATATCAGCCACTACAACATCCATTACCATGCTTCTCATTGGCAGATGGGCAAGGTTTATGACAAGATATTTTATGAGGCCGAGGCATCTGACTTTCCTAGAGTCGAAAGAGAAGAGATCATGGTAAGTTTTTGTGATGTCAAGCCCAAGTTCATCCATCACTGCTTTAGGCATAAGATTGTGTGACGCTCCCGAGTCAAGCAAGCAGTTGTGAAGGATCTTGTCATGGATATTCAGGGATATGTAGAAGGGTGGAAAAGAGTCATCTCGGTCTTCTACCATAGGTCCTATAGTCACTGTGGGCTTGTCATCTTGAAGGTTTACATAATCAGTAGCTGGGGGAGTCTTTGGTTGAAGGGACTTCAAGATATCAGACTTGAATATGTCATTCTTCATAAGTCCAGTTAATGGCATAGGTATTTTCACCTTCTGAATTTCTGATTCGAAATTAAATGAATATGATATTTTATCAGAAGGTTTTACCTTGTTAGAAGGAGCTTTGAGGGACACCTATTCTTTAGCTTGGGGCTGCAATTTCTTTTGCTAATGTTTTGCAGGAGTGGAGGTCTTCTTTGCAGCAACATCTTTCTTTTTTCCAGGGGCAACAAGCAATGGATTTGGAGCGATAGTCTTAGATCTTAAATTGTAACCTGGCTGATCATTTGTCTGATAAAAATATTATTCAATGCTTGCCTCATTAATATGCTCGTTCGTATGGGCCTCCTTATAATATGTTTGTGTCAAGAAGGAGGAATCAGTATCATCCCCAAAGCAATTGATGTCGTCTTCTTCTTCAACTTCATCATGAGATAGCTCCTTCTCTTCTTCTAGCACTGCATTTTGGAAGAAGGGCCCTGATCCTTTGGTATTCAACTGCATTCTTGTCTCTCTGAAGGATCTGGACCTATTGGTTATTCCTTCTGTAAGGGAATGCATTGGGATTCCTGGGAGTATAGGCATTAGCCTCTTTACTTCTTGCTGGTTGCTGACTCTGAATTTTTAGTTTTGACATTTCCGAGGTCAAGCTATCCAACATCTTGGACATATTTTCCATTTTGGTATTTGAAGAAGAGGGAGGATCAATAGATGACTTCTTTCTCTCAAATTTTCCTTTAAGTTTTTGAGATGCCATAATGTTAGATTCAACCTTGAGAGTAGCGTATTACATTAAAGTGAGTGTGGCTGGCCTTCTTTCTCTAAGGATTAAGAAAAATTCTAAATCAAAGGTAGAAGAGTAAGTAATCTTTGTTGATGCATCAATTTTCTTGATCTCTGCTGTGATCTTGACAAACATCTTATTGAATCTTTTGGTGAAGTCTGAGACAGACTCCATTTTCTCTTCTTAGATTTCCAAATTTAGTAATATAATACAAGAGGTCTCTTCTTTCTCCCCAATGTTTCAAAAATACTTCATCTAATTTCTCAATACCTGCCACTGAATTTGCTGGAATTTCCTTGAACCACTTCCTGGATTGACCATCCAAGCTTTGCACAAAAATTCTGGTCCAAACATCTTCCTCTGAAATGTTAATATTCTCAGCATAAGCATAAAAAGATTCTATATGTTCTTCAATAGTATAATCCCCAGATCCAGTAAACTTTGGTATATATTTCTGATAATCTCCTATTGGCATGGCTGATAAGGGATTGGGAAACGCAAGAGGGGCATACCTATTGGCTAAGATTTGTTCCATTTTTGTCAAAGGGGCAACCATGGAAATCTTGGGGGTTGATGCAAAGGAAGAAGTTTCTAAAGATGATGGATGATATGGGATAGTTGGGATTATGGACGATGGTGGTCTTACTTCAATAAGGAATGAAGGGGAAGCACTGGTAGGATGACTACCCTGGAATGTGTTTCCTGAATAAGGTGGAAAGTAAGAAGCTTTGTAAAATTGACCAAGTAGCAAGGCCAAGTTTTATTCACCCTTAGAGGAAAGATCTTGTAAAATATTTTCAAGAACGCGCAGACTGGTATGAGTATGGAAAAAACTTTGTACAGGCTCAGTTGGTGAAGAAATCAAGGAAGAGAAAGAGTCCTCTTCTTGGATAGATTCTACAAATTCTTCTCCTAAGTTGGATATAGTAACATGCTCAGAAATAGAATCTATAACATCAGAGGAAATTGAAGGCTCATCACCCTTCAAGCTTTCTGACATAATTTCAATTTTCTGAGAACTAGAAGTTTCAACCGAAGGGGATTTGACAAGAGGTTCTCTAGATACAAAAGAATAAGTGTTTCTTGAAATACCTGGTTTAGATGCTCTTGCAGATCCAAAAGTTTGTCTTTGCAATGCTTTTCCACTTCTGATGATCTTCTCAGGATCTAGAACTAGTGCTGCCAGTGGTCTTTCTTGGTTTTCCCTGGTATGAGCCCTTCTCGGAGCCACTTCGTTCCAATGGAGTCGCTAGATAGATGGTTACAACCGAAAATGTGTCCAAACTTTTTGTATCATCAAAGTTGGATCTTTTCATCTCCCAAGGAAGCTCAGCTTTAGTCTCCTCTCCTTGGCAACGACGCCAATTTGTTATCACTCCAGGAAACTCTCCCAGGCTATATCTCAAAGATGCCTAGTAACTTAACCTTTTTGTAATTATTTTCTCAATAATGGGTGTGGGTTTGGATCAAGATGAATATCTAAATCACTGGATTGTATCTTCAAGACATTCTAGCTATATTCATGCAGTACACGGCCTTCAAGAGCTATTATCAGATAGGTTTGTAGATAAAATGGATAAGAAAACCAATCAATTAACCAGAACATACATAAAAATATATATGATGGGTCAACAAACTAGCAAAGAATGATTATTATTCTTTTATAATAATCAAAAGGTAATATGAAAGTTACCATGGGACCTTTAAACATAGACAAAGAAATGATTTCAACTCATAGGCATAGAAAAAGATAAAGAGAGTCTGATAATAACAATGAAAGAAGCTTGCAGGCTTAATATATTAAATATGTCTTTATCATAACAACAGTGGATTGCAGAACTCAAAATCAAACCCTTTGTTCATCAAATGTTTTGGGCTTCATATCCCTTTACAAATAGTTCAAGATCTTAGATTACTAGATCGAATTTTACCTAAAATAGAAAATCAATAACTAGCCCAAGAAAGTAGGCAAAGATTCTATAAACTAGGTCAATTCAAATTCTCGAATGATCTTTATGTTCTTCAGATTCTTTGGCAGGTGTAGTGAGCCTTCCGAGCCTATTGGATCTCATGTGATATGGGAGGAGTCGAACAAGACACCTGCTGACTGTCAAACAACTTCATATCCTTGAAAATAGCTAACCAGTTTTTACCTTCTATCAATTGGAACCATTTCTGAGGCTTTTGGACAAGGAAAACTTAGACCTGTGCAAAAATATTAACTTTCTACCTTATCAGTGCTTTCGGTAGCTAGAGTAGACATAATTCAAACCAATTAGCTACCGAAAGCTCTGCTTTCGGTGGCTAATGAACAATCGATATGTTCACCTAAGCCACCGAAACCTGAGATTAGTGAAATTATCAAAATTTCAAAAATACCTTTTGTCTTAGCTCAAAAACACCTTAGGAATGATCTTTTTAGGCTTCTGCATCTTGCTCAAAGATTATAGGGTTACTAGCTACCTCTGGTTCATTGCACTGAACTGCCACCTCTGCTAGGGTTTCAAGAGAAGCATGTGTCTGAGCCTGGTGTTTTGAAGACATAGCTTGTTTTCTCAAAGCCCTGACCTTTTTCGTCAAGCCCTGAGCTACTCTCTATAAGCTGTTGTAGTCTTTTACAATCTTGTCCTTCTTTTTCTTTTCCTTTATGCTCTCATGAGCTAATATTTCCAAGGATGAGTTGCTTTCTGCAAATTTCTTCAATAGGGTTTCATACCTGGTTTTGATTACCCTTTCTAGCACTTCTTGCTCGACTAACTTCTTCTTAAGCTTCTTGATTTCCTTTGATTTACTCTGCGTCACTCATTTGCTAGATGAGGCATCTACAATTTGTGGTTCTTGTTCTTCTTGAGGTGTAGGTGATGGAAGGTCTTCATAACTTGTTGTGTATATATCTACAAAAATAGAGTTTTCATGCCTTGTGGTAACTGGATCCTCGTGCCCTGTTTCAATCTGCTTCTCTTCATCCTCTGAGTCTGTGTAAGGAAGATTAATAATGCTTTTGTTCATTGGGGATTCTTTAGCCTTTTCTTTTTCACTGTTGAAATTTAATTTCTTCTTAGTTTTATCAAGCTTAGAGGAAGGAGAGGGTTAATTATCTGGAGCTGGAGAGATAGATCTCCTCCTCCTCTTTCCACTTCTGGGAGTAGAAGACTTATTGGAATGAGGACTCTTTTTACCCCCTGGTTGTACCTCAGTCTGGAAATCATTCCAAAACAATAAGTAATTCCACTCTTTGCCTCTTCTTTGCAATAGCTCACAAACCAAAATTTTAATCAGACTATGGTGGGATAATCTACTTGCAACTTTATTGGGCTTGGACTTGACTTGATGAGCCATTTTGGATAAGCTTCTATGGAGAAAATAGGGAAGATTGAGTGGGTTTCTACTAGTCAAATGATTTATGAGTTTAAAATGGTAAATCATCACTCTATTATATTTCCCTTCACAAGTTATATAAACCATTATGGATTTTAGTAACTGCTGCCATTTCTCTTCAAGGAAATACACAGGAATGTCTTTCTTCCATATCAAACCCCTGTGTTCTGGTTTCAAATAAGACCTGAATTCAACATTCTTAGTGACAATAGTTTTAAACCATTTTTCTCCAGTCTTGGGAAGCTTTGCCACTTCATCTATGAGGGCTTCATCTATCTTGAATTCATCCCAACCTATGATTGCTTTCTTTCTATCGAAATTAAGGGCAAAGGCCTTTGCCACCTGCTGATGAGAACTCTGTAATTTTTTGCGAAACTTATAAGACCCTGCATCCCTGAATAGTTGACATACCTTCATGTGCGATTCCAAGTAATTGATGTTTTCGAGCTCTTTCCTCAGGGTTGATGCTCCTTTCTTCATTTTCCACAATGCTTTCATACACCTGTGATCGAAGGAACGGATTTCGGGGGAGATTTACACAATGTAGAGTTAGGGAGAGTCGGCTCGATTGTGACAGAAATAAGAAAACTGAGGCGAGATTTAGAATGTGGCACTAATTACAAGGGATGCGGCAGAACAATTGGTATTTGTAGCGATCATGGTCGATAACTGTAATGATGGAGGTTACGTAAGCATATGGCTTGATGATATAACAATTTGAAAAGATTCACTTATATCATACAGAGATCAGTTCCCGGTCATGAATAGTTCATTCTCTTGTCTTTTCGGCGGCTTATTGCAATTATAAAACTTCAAACCCGACAGTTGAAATGTGTGAAAGGACGTCCTGACTCTTTCCTCTCTTCTACGATTTCGATGGCTAAAATAGCCTTGAATTCCTTTGTTTAAGCCACCGAAAGCTAAGGATTTTGGTGGCTAATGAACAATCAAAATGTTCGCCTAAGCCACCGAAACCTGAGATTTGAATTAGATAAAATAAAAACTAAACAAAAGTTTATTTTAACTTTATTACATGCATAAATCTTTGAGAAATGAGCTTTAAAAATTTTTAAAAAGTATTTTTTTAAAAGACATCCTATCACCTAAAATGAAAAATCGCAATTGATTTATTTGAGGAGATAAAAGGAACGATGGGGGAATATTTTTCATGTTTACATTTGGCATTAAATCAAGTATGGGGAATCCAAAGGTGGATTCTCCTTTTGGTTCCCTATTTCTTTCTTCTTTGTCTACCATGTGGCCAAATATACTAAATTTCTCCAGGCTTGGTGATAGTGGTGGTTCAGATACTGGATTCTGATGAAGGGTAAAGTTGTCTCCTATTTTTAATATTTGATTTCCTCCCACCACAAAATTTTCCACTTGTGAAATGACCATGCTGTGGGTTGTTTTGAGCAATTGATATATATGCTCAGGGTTAACAATCTTCTCTAATGTTGGATTGATGTCTAGCCTTCCAACCTGTGGCCCTTCGGCTGGTCGGTCCTAAAATTATCCCTCCTTCTTGGACCTTTTCCATTGTTTGTTCAGATTGCAAGGTGACCACCTTTGATGTAGAACCCTCCCTCTGTGACCTTCCTGCGTATCTCTCAGCTAGATTAATAGGAAGAGTTTTATTGCCACCAAATAATTTTTCTGGAAAATCAGTTTTTAAAAATCCACCCTTGCTATCCCTAGGCCTAACCATGAGTTAACCATATGCCAAATAGGGTTTGGAAGGACTCACAATAGTGGTAGCACAAGTTCTTACCTTTTGTTTTATTATCTTTCCACCACCATTCTGGACAAAAGCACAAAAAACTCCAAGAAAACAAAAGCACAAAAAACTCCAAGAAAACAATCAAACTGTGAAACAAAACTAACTTCTTACCATTTACCTTTTAGCAGTTCCCCGACAACAGCGCCAAAATGATGGGATATTTAATTGTTGTAATAAAATCCCACATAAATTGTCAACTAGGTTCGTAAACTGATGAACTGCAGACACATAATGTGCAGGAAACTAACAGAAGTATACTCTAGTTTGTCTTTCCAGGAGCAAGAGGACTAGGCAATCTATCAATCATGAAAAATCTCAAACTAAACTGCAATTACTAAAACTTAGCAATTAGCCAGAGATCCAATCATGTAAATTATATAAAAATAAATCATATATTGATTAATGAAAACAAAACAACAATTTCCCAAGAAGATGTCTATATCAACCATCTTTATGGATCCACTCAAGTCTCCATGTGATTATGTTACTGACCTATCATGAGACTAATCAGCTAGAGAATCTTCCCTAATAACCAACCCTATTCTTAACCTAAGAGGCTTACCTCATAACAAGCATGACAAACTACAGGGTGCCACTGCATTCTTACCCACACACAATAACCAATGTACAGGGGAATGACTCTGAAAGAGTCTCGCCACAATCTTGACACTTAACTTGATGAAGTAACTAAGTAACTATATTCTGAGAAAACTTGCAACTCTCGGAAAATAATATAAACACATAACTTATACACTAATCAATAGCTACACTCAAATGTAAACACACAACATGCATTTAAACTAGGCTCTTAGCTCCTGAAATGTTATCTCTCGTTGCTACAGTACCTCTAGAGGTCAAACCACGCATAACAAGAAAGTAATTCAAATTCCCAAAGATAGGTTCTCACTAACGACCTATGCCCTTAATACCATAGAGTTTGAATACAATAACTGATTACCCTGCAGATGCAATCCACTCTTTCAACAGTAAAAGGTGAATTCAAAGTTTATTAAGATGTGACCAGGTCATAACAAAGATTCTATATTTAATATTAATTCTTCTTATCTAAAAACAAGTGATGAAGTATTTCCTCATGAACATATATAACTTATTAAAGTCTCTGCATGATCATACATCTCATTTCAGATCGTTAGAATGTTCTCAATAAATCAACCCTTGTTAATTTAGAATCAATCATGTGCATATCGTATTATAATTCCAGGTTGACACATACACAGTAGATGAATTATAGATCTTAATTCAATTTTATCTAGTGAATGAGGTGAGTGCTTACTTATTTATCATTTATAGGAAGTATTTAAATGAGGTATTTGAGATTAAGTAAGCTATAGCTAAATACTGGAACATATGCGACCTTCAAGTGTCTATAGAGAAGGAGATATACTTTGGTGAAATACATACATATAATCATTAATTTTAAATCTATGTGTTCATATGAAAGCTTCTCCATCGTACTAAGGGAAATTTGATTCATAGCTGAAGAGAAATCCCCAATGGGTACATGACACACAAAACCTCAAGCAAAAATTAGGAGCTAAAGATCTCTCCACACCAATCCATTCGAAAATGCAGCTACATCAAAGTAAATAACATGTATTATACAGATAGCTCAACTTACCAGGGGAAGTGGGCCCATGCCTTCCCAAGTAGTGAGCGAAAATGATTCAGTAACTCACCATGCTTATGACCAAGGATAAATCAAAACCTAATTAATATCACACATAAACCCTTAATTTACTCACAACACATCCATCAT
Source organism: Picea engelmannii (assembly GCA_009831015.1). Taxonomy (NCBI): domain Eukaryota; kingdom Viridiplantae; phylum Streptophyta; class Pinopsida; order Pinales; family Pinaceae; genus Picea; species Picea engelmannii. The sequence continues at coordinate 211,580 of ML790853.1, forward strand.
AATATCAACACAAGAAATGGATAACACAATTTTTCATTATCTTTTGCAAAGAGTATGTACAACTTAAAAATTACACAAAGAAAACCCCCTCATATATATCTGGTTCTGAGTATATCAAATTACATTTCTTTCCCCAGTTCTCGGGAACTCAGGGCCAAAAATAACTTAACAAAAGTAGAGGATATTACTAACCACAATTTCCTCTATCTCAGGAAATCATTAAAACCATCTTATATATCATTCTGTGCTGAGTTCGAACCCCGATCTGGTGCTACTCTAGAATATTTGTTCGTGGGTTGATCCCCGTGTAAATAGAATACTACCGGGCACAAGGGAAATGGTCAACAACCATTACATTAACCATAAGAACAATACCCATGTTGCTAATTCCATCTTGGGTGCGCACAACTAGGAGAAGCTACAACCCTAGGTACCAGAATGCCTGTGTAGGTACTGGAAAGCCAAGAATAGTGCGGGAACATCTGTTTCATTGAAAGGTAAGTGTCTTTTATCATTGGTAAACAAATAGCTAAAAGATCCTAATTAATTTATCAAGAACTTAAAAAATTATCGAAATAAACAACTTTTACCTCATGTTGTAATCATGATCTTTAGGCAAGCAAATAGGTAATAATAGGAGGTAATAAGTTGGATTTCAATGCCTAGGTAGGGGGGTAAATGGCCAAAAGAGGTGTATGGTGAGTGGCAACATGGGAGCTTAATAGGGACCATAGAGAAGAATATTTTTCTATGCTTTCTATGGTATGCAAAAGAGATGGTACATGAGAGAACCCATCTCAAGTGGAAAGGAGCCATTGGTAATATTCTAGAAGGATGGAAGCACCAATGGATTTTATGGTGGAAAGTAAAGGTAATGTTAACTATTTCTAGTTAATCTTTATGAAGATGGAAAACAAGACATTGTGTAGCATTGCGATATGATAGAAATTGACTATACAATTCATGTTAGAGACCAAATGGGTCAGAAAAGGAGGCTATAGTTGTGCAGGAAACTACAAGAGCTTAAGTGTTCAGAGAGGGAAAGATGAATTGATTGGTCTAGTAAAGTAACGGAGGTGGAAGTTCTAAAGTCAATAAGAGAGCATGGATGGAAATGTAATTTGGTCATGTATGTGTTGGGTTAGAGGAATCTAGGTAATAGATGAATGTTGAAGATTAGTATCAACATAGTATGTGTCTAGAAATACAAAGGTATCCAAGAGTGTTTTGGCTAGAAAAGTTCTTAGGGAAGATATAATCATGTGCAGTGATTACAATGAGAGTACAAAATGAAAACCATGAACAACAAAGAAAAGGGTACATGATGAAAGAGGTTGCTACAATTGTTGTAGAAACAATTATGTTATGGCCTGTTGGACAACCATACATAGCACAAAAAACGGAAATGCATATGCATTTATGAGCATATTAAGGATGCATTCTTAGTGCATATAAATATGCACTAATGAATGCAAATTCTCTAATTTGTATATAACATGTTAAGAATAAGATTAGTCTTTTATTGTATATATGAATATGAAAGTTGCTAATGATGGTTTTTGTGCTAGGAAAGAGGAAGGTTATTGCATGGTTGTAAGCATTGTTGATGATGTTGCTACACATGGAAGTCATCCATATAAAATAAAGTGACAGAAAGATGAAATGTTGCATAAGAGGTTAGTGAAGGAATCATGGGATCTCCTATTGATACCAACTAATCAAGTAGCATCAAATTTATTTTATGGCAACTATGCAGGTATGAATTCTCTATATTTATGCTGCATAATTATTGAAGGGAATTAGGTAAGAATTCCCTCAGCTAGAATTTGTTTTATAAAATGATATTATTGTATAATCTGAATGCATTAATGGAAATGAGATACCACTAGGTGTGGTAAAGGCCGAAGTCCTGTGATAATTATAAAAGATGTTATCTTTCGAATGCATACCATGTGATATAATATCCTTTCATGAATTTGTTGGTTATGAGTTAATAACCAAAGAAAGTAAAAGAGAATGCCTCTGTTATAGAAAAGAATGCCAATAAAGCTAGTCATGTATGAGGCCATAACATGGTTGGATATGGAAAATCTATAATGTGACACAAGAATCCAATGAGCTTTCTATTTATAATTAATGTTTGGACTGCAACCTTTTTGCTAACACTAAAGAGTGCATTAGAATTATATTCTTGGTGTAGTGTTTGGGTCAAAAAGGAAGGCATCCAAATGATTAAACATGTAATAGGAATTGCATGGATGATGTGTCAAGGAATTGACTAGACCTTCTAATTATCATGGTGGGATGCATGATTTAGGTATAGGGAATTATGAAGCTGATTCAAAGGTGCATTGAATAGTATGCATGAATAATCATGAAAGTGTACAAGTGGTGAATTTTTACTCATGCATTCAAAGGTTGAGTTGTGTATGCTTTAAGGAATTATGGAATGTCTTTTGGGAATGCATGCATAAATGATATACTCCATAAAAATGAATATGATAATAGCTGAAATATTGTAATTATTATTAACTCACGAGGTTAAGAAAATTTCAAGAGATGTTAGATATTGCAACAAAAAAGTTGCAAGTTGAAGTAGACACGTGAAGAGGGACTACAAGAAAATATTTGTCAGGGAAACAAAGTAATTAAAATAATTATGTCTAGAAGAGAGAAAAGTTTGATTGCTAAAAATGCATGCACAAAGAATGATATTTTGATTCTACCTAATAAATGAATGGTTAGCCGTGATTGAATTGTTAAGCGTAAACAATTGTAAGATCACTTTATGATATTTTGTAAATATTACAATAAAAGCATATTGTATATGAAATACTAATAATCTATTTGGTTGAATGCAAGATGGAAGTATTGCAAGAAGAATGGTCTCAAGTATGGTGCTGGTGAAATCCATAATAAATATTGATGTCTATTGCTGCAACAACCAAGAAATTATGAGATGGAATTTGATACATGGGGAAACTTGAATTTCCTTATAAAAACAATTTGAATTCTAAATTAAATTGTTATGATATTATCTCATGTTGACTATATGTGTGTGATCGAGATGAGATGATGGTTATTAAAGATGGAATTATTGGAAAGAATGGATATTGCTGGGACAATGAAGCCTATAATTGCAGATCCTTAGTGGGGGTCTGCTAATGAGTTGGCACTCTCCTTGTGCATGAAAGCCTCGACAAGATGGATCATTGAAGGATTGTGTAGCAGTAAATGGATGCCTCAACCTGAAAGTGTGAGTGAAGCAAGGAAGGCTAAGCTCAAGAATGTCACTGTGAGCCAAATTATTACTAGAAGTAGTTGTGTGGAATAGAGAAAAATACTTCCATTTGAAATATGAAGACATGAATTTGGCACTTGGAAAGAAGAGCACTAGAAGGATAACAAACTTCAATAGTAAAGGAATGGAGATTTTTTAATATTTTTGAATGTACATTGTATATAATGCACTGTGAATAGTGCATAAATAAGGGAGAAGGGAATGTAATACCCCTAGGATGAACCCTGGTTGTAAATTCACATATGTTTTATAGGCCAGTGAGCTAGGATATTATGGGACAAAGTGCCTGTGTGATTCTTAGGCTAGAGAGCCTAGATGATAAAAGGCCAACAAGCCTATCATTGTAATAAGCAATCATTCATATTATTAATAAAATTCATCATTGTTGCAGACAAACCAGACATAAAGAGTATGGAGGGATAAAATCCACTATAAATGGAAAGGGGGGCTAAGAGTCTGGGAAGAGGGGCTAAGCTAAGGGGGCTTAATCTAAGGAAATATTACAATAATATTTCCTAAAGTAAAAAATTATGGGATATGATTTTATCCTAACTTTCCATGAAAGAGGAATCAATTACAAGTGGGGGGACAAGATAGCTCCCTTGGTGCCATGTGTCATAATGAGCACATGCATATATAATATTGATCTGGATTATTTTTGGAACGAAATGAAAGAAGAGTAATTATAATGAAGTACTCATGAAAATTTCCAGAAACAGAGAAATACAACAATACTTGATTTCTATTAATGAAATAATTGTAAAGAGACTGTAAAAACATAGAGTGCAATACTTGCTAGAATGGTGGCATCTTTATCTCTGAGAAGAGATGTGACAACTATGATCATTCACCAGAACATGATTACAATGATGCTCTGAAGGAATTTTTATGATAAACATGAATGCCAAAAACCTAGACATCCAAAAACCTAACCCTAGGAGATGAAACGCCAAATGTCATGTGGGTCCCGTTTGGGTAAGTTAGTACATTAACTTCACAGGGTCGTAACTTTTGCATGTGATCTTTGTTTTAGGCGTGTGATAGCCCATTGGAAAGGTATTTTCAAGAACTATGCATTACACTGCCAAACTTTGACTCTGTTTATAGTTTGACTGTGGTGAGCCAAAAAAAACACTGTTTAGGGCCCCAAAACGGTCGTGGAAGTACAACAAGATGTGCTGACATGAAAACATACAAAATAAGCCAGTTGGATTAGGTGGGAGGCCATCAATATCCACCTGGAATATGTGTAGGGCTTATAAAAACCTCAGAAGTGTAGAACCCACAATTAAAAATAAGTATATAAGAACTTGTTGCACTAGAAATTGACAAGAGGAGCCAGTTGGAACAGGTGGGTGGCCACCAATATCCACCTAGAACAAATATGGGGATTTAGTGTAATTACCATCATTCTTTCATCATTCATACCACTCATTCTGGAGCGATGGAGCAAGGAGTACCCTGCAAATCCTTATGTGGTATGAGTTGAAGAAGTAAGTTTTCAATCCAACAAGCATGGGAATTAAGAAGCGAGTTGTCAGGCCAATGCTCATTCTCTCTAGGTGAGAGAACTGTTGGGAATTGTATTCCCATGTGCCAATCTACAGCTACAAGGCTATGAGACTTCCTTTATAACCTGTTGATGAAGCGCTAGAAGGGAAGTGGGGTAGCCGAAGGACTGTTGAGAAGAGAAGGGGCACACTTCCCAGGGTGGGAAAATCATGTGGGGAATGAGAGACTATAGGTTGTAGGCTAGAGTTGGAACCTTAGTCTGAGCATTACTATTGTTTGAGAGACCTTATATTGGATTATGATTCCTTTTCCCTAGTGGAGTTTCATCCCTATCTCAGGATTTGATATAGGTGGATATCAGTGGCCACCCACCTATTCTAACTGGCTCACATGCAATTTTCATTTTGGCAGTTCTTTTCCTATCTTTTCGGTTCCTAAAATTCCAGGGCCATTTTGAGGCCCTAAACAATGTTTTTTGGGCTTGCCACAGTCACACTATGAATATAGTCAAAGTGTGATGGAATAATGTGTATTCCTTGGATAGACCTTTCCAACGAGCTATCGTGCGCCTAAAAAAAAGATCGTATGAAAAAGTTACAACTTGGGAAGTTGATGTACCAACTTACCCCAACATAGCTCACATGACTTTTGGTGCTTCATCTCCTAGGGTTAGGTTTTTGGATGTCTAGGGTTTTTGCATCCATGTTTGATGTAAAAATACCTTTAGAGCCTCATTGTACTCATATTCTTACAAATGAGCATAGCCGTCACATCTCTTCTCAGAGATAAGCTGCCACCATTCTATCAAGCTTGTTTCAGTCTGCATTTTACAGTTTCAACATATTTCTTTATTGAATAGAAGCCAAGTTTTACTATATCTGTGTTATTTTTCAATGTATCTTTGTGTTAATAATATAGATATTTATTCATTTCATTCTGCTCATAAAATCTATATCAATGGTGTTGTTCTAGAGTCTGTACTTAAGGCTAGAAAGTACAGGGTCTAGGCATCTGAAAGTTAGTAAAAGATAAAAGGGGAAGAATCAACCTTCAGGAAAGGAAGCTAAGGATGATTTCTAAGTTTTCTCTGTCTCGCTTCCAAACATTCTTGGATGCTTATATCCCATTCAATTGTGGCCCATGAACATTCGAGTTATACCCAGGTGATGGAAGTTTTAAGTATGGTGTCAAAAAGGTTCAAAGCGATGCTGGTTTGATCTGATAGTCCGAGTTCAATGTTGGGCTGTCTTGCAACGGGCACAGTCATGGAGGAACAAAAATTGAAAATAAATTTCAAGGTTTAAAATGATACTTTAATTTTTTGACTGTATAAAAGAGAATTTTCGAATCCGATGTTAAAGGTAGAACACAAACCAAAGGCCTTCTCCCGTAACTAATTTAACTTTTTAAAGAATCATGTATGAAATATGAGAAAACATTAAGCAGTCGATAATGTGAGGCTCCTATCAAGGGAGAATCTCTCCCTATAAACAGAAGAAGAAAAAGGCAAGAAGAAATCTGACGAAGCATAAAATATAGAGATCTAAAAAGTTCACAGGTCTTGTACTTGCTGATAGCCGACATAGAGGAAAACCTGCAAGTGATTAGACGACTAAAAATTTGGTCACCACAGTAGAAGTTGTACTAAATTACAGCTAAGCATTTGTCAGAAATATATATGCGAAATGAAATTTAATATAAGATAACAGAGAAAACAAAACTCATAACTCAGTCTTCACGGAATCAGGAATCTTCAGATTGCTTTGTATTAATTTTCAAAAGGAAAAGGTCTCTATTACAATCGACCAAGAAAGGTCCTCTAAGGCATTAATTAATTCAGTTAAGTCCCTTCAGTTTTGTACCTTCATCCCTTGAAACCTCTTTTCGGCGTTTGCCATCTCAGATGATTTTGTTCCTAGTCTTGGAGTCCAAAATACCTAAAATTGCGATGGCACAATTTAGCCTTTTACCCGTGACATTGCCCAATATTTTAGTTAATCCATGTCTAAAGAAGGAAATCGTGACTTCGTGTATTAGAGTCACGAAGATGCAGCTTTTGGAGGGAGCGATTGTCGAGTCGCGAAAGTACGATAATGTTTAAGAAAGGTTTAAAGGATTTACTCTTGACACTAACCGAGGTAACTTTTGGAACCATTTCGTGACTTCGCATATCAGAGTTTGAAAAACATGCGACTTGTAACTCTCGAAGCATGATAACACGAGGTAATAAAAGTGATAAACTTGCTTAACTATTACGTGACGGTGATTTAGAACTATAAAGGCCATCGCCGCTTCGCATGTCGGGGTATTGAGGCTTTTAGTGGGTAAAGATCATAAAGTAAAAGACAGCCTGAAAACCAACTTTTGATTTTAAGAATTATATTTCAACCACTTGGAAAAGGCAGCTCCAACATAGGCTCCAACTAGGGATCTCGTCTTCCTGCGGGAAGGGAAGAACAATAGACCATGTGCCTGTATTGGGTAAATGGAGTCATTGGTTTCTTTCTGCGAAACTTGTTTTAGGAAGGGGACACAGAGGGAAAAAGAGAATTCGTCTTTACTTCTGAAAAGATTTTCAAAATTCAATTGCATTCTAAACTCAACTGCACCCCTTTCGATGAATTTCTCCTTCTCGATACTAAATTCAGGTCTGCTTTAAGATAATCAAAACAGTCCTAGGAAATTCAACAGATCTTGTGGATTTTGGCTTGCTTCAAATGAAGTAAATTCCATTCTTTTAATCAGGAAGTCATGTCTGAACTTGGGATGCAGATCCAGTTTCAAAAAGGCTGATTACCAGAGTAGAGTAAAATTTATGTATGACAGCCTTACAAATATCTCAAATATTGCTTCACTGCCAGTGAGCCTGTTCAGTACCTCGACAAAGTTATCTGGCCCTTTTTACTGAATTTCCTTTCACCACTTTGAATCATAAATATGAATTTAAATGCTGAGACGAGGGAAATCATTTATGAATTTCCTTTCATCGTCTCCTTGGACTATATGGGGGCAATCAAATGTGAATTTCCTTTCACCATCTGTCTTATATTTTACTTTTTAAAGCACGAAGTGGGGGCAATCAGTTTGTATAAGGTATACCAGGGATGATAACTGTGTAATATTCATAGTGGAGGTATATCAACTTGATTTGATTACTCGGGACCAACCTTCTCTTAACTTTCAAAATACCTTAGCCCACAGGGAAAATGGGAAAAACTAATTCCAGGGGTCTTCCTTCGAGCAAGCCTCAATCCTTTGAAAATTGTTAAAAAACCTAGAAGAATCAGAATCATCCTATGCATAACTTTGTTTAGTAGGATACTGAGGAGTTATGAGGGCTGGCTTACTTTCTAAGATCTGTTTTCTAACTTCCAAAGCTAAAACGTAACCTCTTCTCCCTCTGTGGGAAACCCGAAAAGGTGTTTGGTTTTTTAAGAAGGTAAATCCGAGGACAGAAAAAGGGCGATGGAGAAAGGTCTGGAATTCGAAATACAAGGGTCATGGATTAAACCTGACTCTTGGAACCCTTTCTCGGAGACGCTTTACTCTCTCTGCTTATTTTAATTACCTCTTATCTTTATCTAGGTGAAACATTTAGGACCCAGAGTAAGAATCCGTTCTTTTAATGGAATATCAAGAGAAAGCATCATACTTATGAGACCGTCATGGCACTTTAGAGACATTCATTTGAAATACAGACATCTCTGGAATTCATACCTTTGCCTTACCATTTTGTTCTCTTCTAAAATAATGGAAAAAAAAATTTATCACCTATTTTCAGCGAATTGATTCTCCGATATATGACCGTCTGTTTATTCCTTTCGCTCATTTGGGTTGCAAGTTGGGATCCTGTAAGGGAACAACACGAAGAGTATCAGGGCTTTAAAAGAACTGAATGCATTGAGAATTTCGTATCCCTACTTCTAGAAAAACACTGACCTATTTTATTTGTGATGAAAGTAGACTTACCAAAGAAAAATTATGAAATAAAAAGAAAACACAAACCGGTATATACAGTGGAAATTTTGGAAACCATTTATTGCATATAGTGCTTTAAATAACGCCCGTTGACAGGGGCGTTGAGGATTTTACCGTCCAAATTCTCTAATAGAAACAAATTTTTCCCTTCAGGAGTTGTGACTTTGAACGTTCCGTACCATATATGATCAAATTTACCATGTTTTGCCGAGTCTTCCTTCCTAGCATCCCATTCCAAAACCAAATCACTAGGGAGAAATTCTCTGTCCTTGGCCTTATGATCGAATAATGCTTTCATGTTGTCCTGGTATTTATGCAACCTTTCGTCCACTTCGGCCCTGTGCTGTTGAACTTCAATCAATTGGTTTATTCTTCTTATGACATGATTTGGTTCTTCTTTCTCATCTTTCCAAAGTTTCATTACGAGAAGCGCTAGATTTATAGGTAATACTACGTCAGTCCCGTATACCATTTGGAAAGGAGAAGTGCCAATAGATTTTTTGTACCTATCCGATTCGCCCACAAAGCGTATTTCAAATGCACATGCCAAGATTTTTTGTCTTTGCTCAACACTTTCTTAATTATAGTGATTAGACTCTTGTTTGAAGACTCGGCTAGCCCATTTCCTTGGGGGTAATATAATGTGGAATGACTGAGAACGATATTGTACTTTTGGCAAAAGATGACCATAGCCATAGATTTAAATGCCTGGGCATTATCTATGACTATCTTTTGGGGGCATCCGAATCTAGATAAGATTTTCTCTTCTAGGAAATCCATTACCGCCAATTCTATTGCCTTTCTAGTTGGAATAGCCTCCACCCATTTGGTGAAGTAATTTGTAGCAGTTAGGATCCATTTATGTTGAGCGCTAGAATGAGGGTTAATTTCGCCTATAAAATCTAGTCCCCATTGTTGAAAAGGGGCTTCCGTTTTGACTGAAACCAATGGTAGCGCTTGGAGGTTGTGCTTGCCTGTGAACAATTGGCAAGGGTTACAGGCTCTGACTTTGGCGTTGACGTCTGAGAATAGTTTAGGCCAATAATATCCTACCCTCATGATCTTATAAGTCGTTTCCCTCCAGGCATGATGTCCTCCTCACACTCCTTCGTGAAATTCGTTTATGACCTTCTCTATTTCTAATTCAACTAAACAAACCAATAGGAAGCCTAGTGGGTCTTTCCAATGCAATTAGCTTTCGGATATATAGTACTTCACCCCATGTAGCTTCAACGTCCTGGATTTAGATGGGGATAAGTCACTCAGGCATTTCAAGGTCAGCAGGTAGGACACTATGTCTTTATACCAATCCGATGAGGCAAACTTCTCTTCGATTCTGATTGCAGTTATTTGTTCATCAAGCTTGTTCATGTCCACACACTCTTCACATCCCTGTAGGCCATTTATTCCGAGGGCTCTGAAATTTGATTCAGCTAAGAGATTAGCCAAACCTTGTCCTTTTACTAGTCTCGTCGATTTTATCTCTAGGTCGAATTCTTGAATTTTAGCAAGCCACCGTCCCCTTTTCCCATCATTATCGGACTGAACCAAAATGTCTTTTACAGAACTGGTGGGTACGTACACAATTACCTTGGAATGTAACACGTAGGTTCTAAAAGCCTTTAACGCCTTCACCATGGCATATGCTTTATTTTCCATTATATCGTATCTGAGTTCAACGTCTCTAAGACTTTTACTAAAAAAGGCTATTGGTTGCTCGAAACCTTCTTCATTTTCTGGAGGAGTACTGCGACAAGTGTGTGTTTGGAGGTGAACGAAAAAATCAGAAAATATTTTAGATAATTAGGGCTTGCCAGTACAGGTGCCTCGCTTATAAACTTCTTGATGCGTGCAAACGATGCTTTGGCTTCTGCTGTCCATTTCATTTTGATGTTCTTCTTTATCATATCTGTGATCAACTTCACGATTTCAATAAAGTTTGGGATAAATATCCTCAAAAAAATTATTTTTCCTAAGAATGACTGAATCTCTTTTACATTCCTAGGGATATTTATGGTGACTATAGCTTCAACCCTCTTAGGATCAATTTTAATTCCATCTCAAGACGCAATATGGGCCAAGAGTTTACCTTCTTGCATAGCAAAGTGAGACTTTTTGGGGTTTAAGGACATATCAAACCTGCGAAATTTCTCAAACATTTGCTTGAGATGTATCAGATGATCTTCATCAGATTTAGAAAAAACGGTCAGATCATCAAGATAGATAACCACAAATTTGTCCCTTTCGCCGATGAAAGCGATATCCATAGCACGTTGGAAAGCAACACCTGCATTCATTAAACCAAAAGGCATATTGTCATATATAAATGTACCCCAAGGGGTGGTGAAGGTTGTTTTTTCTTTATCGTGATCATTGACAACAATTTGATTGTACCCGGAAAACCCGTCGATCATCGACATCCTATTTGCCCCAACTACTTTTTCTAAAATGTGATCCATTTTGGGTAGAGGGTAATTATATTTGAGGGAGGACTTATTTAGATTTCTAAAATCAACACACAGTTTGATCTCCCCACTTTTCTTTCTAACTGGGACCAAGTTTGCTACCCAGTCGGAGTATCTCAGTGGTACGATTATTTTTGCGTCCAGGAGCTTTTTGACTTCCCTTTCGACCACGGGAAATAAAATAGGATTGTTTTGTCTGATTTTTTGTCTACAAGGTTTGACACTAGGCTTTAGGGGTATCTTGTGTTCAATCATAGTGGTGCCATAGGTTCTCAGCTCTTCGTACAACCAAGAGAAAATGTCTTTATACTACTTGAGTAGATCAACATATTTACTTTTTGTCTCAGGAGGGAGATACTTTGATATTTTTACTATCCTAGGCTTCTCTTTGGTCCCTATGTTGCAGTCTTCAACCTCTTCTGGTTGGGGTTGCAAAGCAGATTTTAAGGGCATATCATTTTGGTTGAACAATCTCTCCAAAGGGATTAGTCCCTTTGGAATCTGATTGTTCTTTAAAACCAACATGTGATGATTAGCGATCTTTTCCTGGAACCCCTGAGGATCCTCTCCCTCTTGCATGATCCATGTGTGGTCATTTTGGTTTTCTTGGTCAATGTGAGTTTTGGCGAAGTTGTCCACCATTTCGAGGAACTTCCTGATTTTTTCGTCATCCTCAAACACTTTCCAGTGTTGGATGTTGTTTGGTATGGAAGGTTTGTTCCTCACCTCTATGTGGTACCTTAGTTTGAAAGTTGTAGGGGGGGGAAACATTGAGGCTGCTTTGGCTAATGAATCGGCTTGTAGGTTTTCAGTGTGTGGGATGAAATGAACATTTACCGATGAGAAGAAATTTTCTATTAAATCCCAGGCGCAATTCCTGTAAGATCTCAATCTTGGGTGTTTGGCCTGTTATTGTCGATTTATCTGTTTCACTATCAACTCTGCGTCTCCGTATACTTACAAGTTCTTTATGTTCAGCTTCTTGGCAGCTTCCAACCCTAAGACTAGAGCCTCATACTCACATACGTTATTGGTGTAGTCTATATCCCACTGAAGCCTGTAAGAGAAAGGAATAACAAATTCATTTTCAGGTGCTACAAACAATACTCCTGCACCTGCTCCTTCATATGACAAGGCACCATGAAAAAACATTTTCCAAATTCCAGTGCTATACATATTTTCGTCTATCTTTCCTGATTCATTTTCATCTATGTAATTGTCTTCTGTACAACTATTTACACCATCATCAAAAGAAAAAATACAATTCCCTAGATGTTGATCGACAACATAAATAAGATAATTGTTAGGATTCTGTGGGTCGCTGACTGTGTATGCTAACCTCGTTTCCCTGTATAGATAAGTAAATTGTCCACCAAACACAGGAATTGTGGAATAGGTCATGTCTAGTTGAAGAGACCCCCCAAGTTTGGCTCCCCATGACCTAGATAGTAACAAGCCATACTTCGGAGGTATATCGGCGATAACTACATCCATCGGGACGCTTTTCACCGGAACCTATGCAAGAGTGACTACTAAATATTTTATCACACCCATGCACTTAACTCTCCTTAAATCGAAAGAGTAGAGATATCCATAAGGCCTGGTGATCTCGAGGCCTAGTTTGTCGATAATAGACTTGGGCATCACATTATGTGAGGCTCCAGAGTCTAACATGCAGTTATGTAGCAGTCGATCATGCACATTCAGGGTAATATAAAAGGGAGCGACGGTGTCTCTGGCACCCTCGAAATGTGAACCAAAAGTGATATTAGTCTTATCATCTTCCAAGTTTATCACGTCTGAGTGACTTTCTAGATCCAAAAAACCTATCATTTTGGTTATCTGTTTTCGATACACAGGATTCTTTGCTAATTCGACCAGAGGGATTGGTATTTTGATCTTATTTATCTCATTTTCAAGGATGAAACCTCCCCCACCTTTGCCCGTTTCTCTGGTTGAAACCTCAGACTCCTTCTTTTCTAACTTATTTGTTTGTGCTGATTTATTTTCCGTGAGTTTATTTACCGGTATATGTGTTTCAACTGTCTTAGTTTTTTTTTCTTGGGTCTCAGCCTCCTTTACTTTGGGATTTTGTGAATCTACCCCTTTTATTTTTCTATTAGGTATCTCGGTCCCTTTTGGGGTGGGCTCATATATTTAACCTCTAGGAAGAATTTTATTGGGTTGAGGAGTTGACAAAGGCTTGTTTTTAGGCCTCAGGTTGTACTTATGTTGGACCTCAGCCATTATAGAACCAGTCATTTCTTGATAGATAGAAACATTAGTGTTGTTTATGTCATCATCTTTATTTGACGGTTTCTCTGTGTTCAAGGACTTCTCGTAATCTTCTTTAGTTAAATGAGGCTGTGCACAGTCATCACGCAAATTGTTTACGTCTTCTTCCAGATCCTCAAAATCTTGCAGGTCATTTCCTCCTATAAAATTTTCATTTTTTAAAGGAGTTTGAATTTTTTGGTCTTCATTTTTAATCTGTCTTTGTTGATTTTGAGGGTTGGGGTTTCTTCTAAATTCCCTCTTAATGAATGGATATGCCTTGGATTGATCTAGCTCCATTCTGGAAATCTTATTTGATAGCTCTTTAATTATCCTAGCCATATCATCCATTTTATCATTTGAGGATCTACTAGGCCCTGAGGGTCCCACTTGTTCCCTAAAACGTTTTGTTTCTCAGTTTCCCGTTTCTACCTTTGTTTTTAATTTTCCAAAATCCATCATGTTAGATTCAATCTCTACGACGTCATTTTGCATTCGGGTCAGGGTAGCCCCTCTCCTTTCTCTCAACAGAAGTGCAAAATTGGGTTCAAAGGCTCCCGCAAAGGTCACCTTAGCTGCAGGTTGGGATGTTTTAACTTTGACTGGGATCTTATTATATAACTTTTTAAACCTTTGAATGAATTCCATAATAGTTTCTAATTTTTTTTTTTTAAAGACCCGAACTTGGTCAAATAGTACAAATGGTCTTTTCTTTCGCCCCATTGTCTAAGAAAAGAGTCTTCTAGGGCATCATAGGATAATATCGAACCTGCGGGTAGACATCGAAACGAGGTTCGTACCTATCCTTAGAAATTCTAAACAAATAATCTCGAATATACATCTTCGTGTTCGAGACCTAGGATATCTGCGAACTGATCAAATAAATTTATATGTTCGGCCGCGGTCAGGTCCCCTTCCCCTGTAAACTTAGGTAATTTTTTCATGTAGTTTTCAGGAAGGTCATGAAGAGGGACAGGAAGGATCATAGGCACATATCTGGCAGCTACTTTAGCGAAAAATCTAGGAGGCGAGGGTGGCCCTTGGCGCCCCCCTCCTCCTCCTTGAGCCCCTCCACCTCCTCCTCATAAAACCCTTCCACCTCTCCCTCTAGTGGCCGCCATCAATACTATTGGATAGGAAAATAGTGCATTATACAGAGGGTTCTGGAAGACTAAAAGCGAATCTTTATCTTCTTCGAGAGATGAGAAAACTGAAGAAGGGGGAAAAGGGATGTGAGGACTTGGTTCCTCGAATTTGCAAGAGATGTAATCAGGGGAACCCGCGGGCGTGGAATCTGAGTATATGGTATACTCTTCAAGACTCAGCAAGGTCGGGAAATCTAACTGAAGAGTTGGTGGAATATCGATCGCTGTTAAATTTATTGAGGGATTTTCACCTTTATGTATGCCAGAAGTTGTCAGATGAATTTCATTATTAACTTTAGGGAGAGCTAAAGTTGGGTTGAGGGCTTTAGGGGGGGATTCATGCAAAGTTAGAGGTTCAAAATAAATCTTAGCCTTGGGTTGTGTGTACCTAAGCTGGTAGACTGCAGTGTTTGGCTTAAGGGAACCTCTTGTTTTCAGTATTTTTTCAGGATCGGAAAAGGGCATGGTCTGTTTACCATCCGGATTTTGTCTGGTGTTCCTTCGACCGGATGCCAGATTACTTAAATGTGGAGTCGCCAAGTGAATGATAAAAAATATCCTTTAGAAGGTGTTCACTCTTTGTTCACTATCAAAGGGTAGAAACTTGCAAAAATGTCGTTCTCCCAGGGAAAATGTTTCGTAACTTTGGTCCCTGGCAACGATGTCAGAAAGATGTTGTTCCAAAGTTTGTACTTAAGGATAGAAAGTACAGGGTCTAGGAATCCGAAAGTGAGTAAAAGATAAAAAGGGGAAGAATAAACCTTTGGGAAAGGAAGCTAAGGATGATTTCTAAGTTGTCTCTATCTCGCTTCCAAACGTTCCTGGATGCTTATATCTCGTTCAATTGTGGCCCATGAATGTTCGAGTTCTACCCGGGTGATAAAAGTTTTAAGTATGGTGTCAAAAAGGTTTAAATCAATGTTGGTTTGATCTGATAGGCTAGGTTCAATGTTGGGCTGTCTTGCAACGGGCATAGTCATGGAGGAACAAAAATTGAAAAGAAAGTTCAAGGTTTAAAATGATACTTTATTTTTTTGACCGTATAAAAGAGAATTTTCGAATCCGATGTTAAAGGTAGAACACAAACCAAAGACCTTCTCCTGTAAATGAGTTAACTTTTTAAATAATCATGTATGAAATGTGAGAAAACATTAAGCAGTCGACAATGCGAGGGTCCTATCAAGGGAGAATCTCGCCCTGTAAACAGAAGAATAAAAAGGCAAGAAGAAATATGACGAAGCATAAAATATAGAGATCGAAAAAGTTCAAAGGTCTTGTACCTGTTGATAGCCGATACAGAGGAAAAACTGCAAGTGATTAGATGACTAAAAAGTTGGTCACCACAGTAGAAGGTGTACTAAATTGCAGCTAAGAATTCGTCAGAAATATATATGTGAAATGAAATTTAATATAAGATAACAGAGAAAACAAAACTCATAACTCAGTCTTCATGGAATCAGGAATCTTCAGATTGCTTTGTATTAATTTTCAAATGGAAAAAGTATCTATTACAATTGGCCAAGAAAGGTCCTCTAAGGCATTAATTAATTCAGTTAAGTCCCTTTAGTTTTGTACCTTCAGCCCTTGAAACCTCTTTTCGGTGTTCACCATCTCAGATGATTTTGTTCCTAGCCTTGGAGTCCAAAATACTTGAAATCGCGATGGCACGATTTATCCTTTTACCCATGGCGTTGCCCAAGCTTTTAGTTAATCCATGTCTAAATAAGGAAATCACGACTTCGTGGATCGGAGTCACGAAGATGTGTCTTTTGGAGGGAGCGATCACCGAGTCGCGAAAGTACAATAATGTTTAAGCAAGGTTTAAAGGATTTACTCTGGACACTAACCGGGGTAAATTTTGGAACCGTTTTGTGACTTCGCATATCGGAGTTTGAAAACCATGCGACTTGTAACTCCCGAAGCATGATATCACGAGGTAATAAAAGTGATAAACTTTCTTAATGGTTAAGTGATGGTGATTTAGAACTATAAAGGCCATCACCACTTCGCATGTCGGGGTATTGAGGCTTTTAGTGGGTAAAGATCATAAAGTAAAAGAAAACCTGAAAACCAACTTCTGATTTTAAGAATTATATTTCAACCACTTGGAAAAGGAGGCTCCAACAAATGGTATTAGAGAATTCTACTCCTTGTCATTCTTAGTGCATTTCCTTGACGAGGTTAGGGTACAAATAGTTGGGTCTCGATCTTGTTTCTCTTGAGGAAAAGAGCTCTCACATGCCCAAGTGACCTTCCATGGTGGGAGAAAATAAATACGATGGGATAGGAGATAATTCCAAACTGTTTCTCAAGGAATCCCTCGTGCAAAAGAGGAACGAGATGATGGATAATTTTGTGAAAATCCTTTGATGGATACCAACAAGCAACACATATTCCTTGAGCGGAGGTGTCTCCCCCTTCAAGGTACAAATAAACTTTGATATTCCTACTTTTGAAGGTCAGATAGATGTAGATGTTGTCGACAACTGGTTGAATATGATAGAAGGGAATTTTTCTATCCATAACTTTTCTAATAGAGAAAATATTACATTTTCACTCCTCAAAGTCATCGCCCATGTCAAAGATTGGTGGGAGACTTTCTATAAGAAAAAGGAAATAGAGGAACCCTCATTATTTACAGTTTCACTCACCTAAGAGTCCTTCAAGGATGCTATTAATGAAAAATACTACCCTGTTGGAAGTTATGACGACCTGTATACAAGATCGACCACACTGCGGAAGGAAAAGGACCAACAGTGCCAAAGTTCACAAATATCTTCCATACCTTTCGCACCAATATGGGTATCAAAATTCCAAGCGATACATGGTGCTCAAGTACTATGGTGGTGTGTATAGATACATCCAGATAGAAATGGAGTTTCTGGACATCTCATCCTTGGGTGCATCCTATCAATATGCTATCAAAATCGAGCAAAAGATTAAACAAAATATGCGATAGTTTGGTTATGGGAACCCCTCACAATAGAAGTAGGGAAATGACAGCCCCAACCTGTAGAAATAAGGGAAGAGAAAATATGGGCATCCTTAGGAAAACCAGTCTAAGATGAAAATAAAGAAGGACAATGGAAAGACAAAGAAAGACACCGGGAAGTAGTGTGACTTACATAATATCCCGTGGAATAACACTAATGATTGCCACTCAAAGAAGTTATTGGTGGCTGAGGTGAAATCCTATGAATCAGATGCAGGTTCCAAGTTTGAGTCAGAACCAAAAAATGGGAGATGGATTATTGACACAGAACCTAGTGCCACCATTGCTACCACCAAGATCCATCTTGGTGAACCTGATGAGACAGAGAAAGGCAAGCGCCTCTTCTATTCACAGATGTGGGTGAAGGGTACTTTGGTGCACTTCATCATTGATAGAAGTATCTATAATAAGGTCATCTCAAAGAAGGTCATCAAGTGGTTAGCCCTACTGACAATGCCACACCCACATCCATACACCATTGGATGGATCCACCAAGGAAGTGATCTTCATGTCAGCCAATAGTGTCACATGTCCTACAGAATCAAGCCCTTCAAAGATGAGGTATTATGTGATGTCACTCCCCTTGAATTTTGTGATGTTATTTTGGGCCAACCTTATTTATGGAAACATAATAATGTATATGAGTCTAGGTCTCACAATGTTATTATTACTTTGGAAAGGAAATTGTACAAGATACCTGAGGTAGTCCCACCTATTATCACATAAACTTGTCAAAATCTTAAAGGTTTGTGGTTTCTACATAAGTCCATATTTTTGCATGTATCTCCTCCTTTTGCAGACCCGATTGTAATTTTTTCCTCTTGGCTTAAAGTTTTTCTTCTGTCTACCTTTGTCCATTTGATTGACCTGTTTTCTCTAAGACCAATCACTTCTCTCTTGACCTTTGTCATTGATCATTTGTTTTCCCAAGCCCTCAGTCAGTCATCCAGGTAATTGTTCATAGAAACCACAACCATAAGCACAAGCTCAACACTTAGAGAGGGATGGTATGGACTTAAATCAAATGAGTGAGCAAGATCAACTTTCAATGACAGAGATCCATCAGCCAGATCGGATTGATGACCATCGGGATCATAGAGTTGCATGAAGTATAGCGTCAGAGTTCTAAAATCGTGAGGTCAATCCTAGTCGTTGATCCTGGGAAGGACACATGGTGCAAGATTATCATTTGGCTGACTCGCAAAATGGAGCAGTCAAAGGGAAGATTCATGAGGATTTGCGAAATGCTAAATCATGAAATGATCTGAGTCATTCATTTCAAAAGGACACATGGTGCACGATTAGAAATTTTGTGGTTTTGCGAGATGGAAAAGTCAAAGAGTAGAGTCTTTAGAACTCACAGAATGAAAAATAGTGAAAATATCAAAGCTGTTAATCAAAAGAGAGATCTGGACCGTCGAAATCCACGTCTAGGCGTGTAGGTGAAGATCAAATCTAGACCGTTAGATCTGAGCACGTGAAGGGATATCTAGACTATTGGGACAAAGGTAGATTGGAGCTATCTGATGCAAGGGGACACATGTTACTCTACCCAAGAAATCACGATTTCATGACTCAGAGGTTTTAGCATGGAACACAGTGAAAACTTGTAAAACAAAAATTCACGAAATGATTTGAGTCATCCAACTAGGGGAACACGTGGAAGAAGATAAGCAAAATAACGATTTCATGTTTTGGACATTTTAGCATGGAGCAAGACATGTAGCCTTGAGTCCTGAAATGTCGATATTCTTCTGGGTTGTCCAATCAAAGGGGATGCATGGCACCTGATCCAAGAGATCGCGATTTCATGAGTCGTAGGTTTTAGCATGGAGCAAGGCGCAAGTTCCCAAAACGCAAAGCTATGCCCATGATTATATCTCGTGGTCAATATGGAAGCAGGGCCATAAATAAAGAGAAAGAACCTCTTGAGTAGAGAGCGACTGAGGTTGTTCAAGGAGAGGATCGTGGCCTTCTGATTCCAAGAAAATCCAACTGTTGATCCAGACGGACCGTTTCACAGTTTTGTGCATCAAAACATTGTGAATCAAGGGGAGCAAGAACTCCCAAATTGCGAAATCTAGAAATCTCATTTGGGATAAGCACGAGGTCACAACCCGCGGTCGTGTGGGGAAAGGGAATGGATCCGTGCAAAATATCAAATCACCCCTATTGATCTCAGTAGAATATCTACATGATTTCAAGGCACCAAGATCAATTGGGGAGAGTCATGGGCACCGCTTGGAACATCCATTGATGCCAGACTCCATCCCGAGATTGATGCAGGTAGTTAATGAAAATGGGGAAGGTGGTTGAAACCTCATTTCACCACATAAATGGAAAGCATGGAAGAGCCAGCCGTGAAGGGCAGATTGTCAGCCAGAAGTTTCCTGTCATGGATTTTCTTGTAAAGCCCATACCGATATGATCTTGCGTCTGACAGAAGAATGCAAGTGCATCCTGACAGAAGAAGAAGTAGACACCAAGCCTTGAATGAAATGAACAAAGTGTGATTCTGGAGGGAGCAAGTTGCTTTGAGTATAAATACTCAATTTTTATATTTTGTTAGGGTCGATGGTAGAGCTAAGCTCTCGTATTGTAAAGTTTTAGTGAAGTCTCTGGTTCTCTGGTTATGTATTGTGATCTTAGATTTTAGGATTAATCAAAGTAAGCTTTCTTTCTCCATCTTATGTTCCTATGATACTGAGAGAGTTCATGTATGAATGATTCTCATGATTTTTTGTTATTGTGTTATGATGGATGTTGATTGTAATACTATCTAATTTATTTCAGTTTCATTGAAATTGGAACCCAATAAGATCTTGTGTTTTCAATTTTTCTTCCTTAGGCTACTGAAGACCTGATGTTCACGGCATGTCTCTACATTTTATTACTAAAGTCTTCCTCCTACTCACCCTAACTCTAACTTATTGATTGAAGTTGAACCCAAAACTCATTGCTTATGCATACTAGTCCAGTTTCCCAAGTTAAAACGATATTATCTCGAGTCTGCGCCCATTTGACCCCTTTAAAAATTCAACCCACGACATAAAATTATGATGGGTACTGGGCTTAACTTCGATGCAATCTGGAGGTGACTTATAGTGATAAAATTCTTGGTGTCGTTTCCAGGGAATGAATTAAAGACATTTCCCTGGGATAGAATGACAAAGAGCTTATGATTATGAAGGTGCATAAGATATCAGAACCATTGAAAATTGCAACTTGCACCTGGAGACTCCACTATTTCAGTTCTGGCTCCTAAAGGCAGACACACGAGGTCCAGTTCACTACTGCCTCTAGGAATGCCTGAGGCTGACCCAAAGGAAATTATCAGAAAGAGAAAGACCACTCAAAAAGGCACCTCCATTGTTGTACCAAGTTTTTTTTGATAATTTGCATAATTTCCCTTTACCTACTCCAGTAACTGTTTTTTATTCTCCTATTATACAAACTGCTGGAGTTTCAAGAAATTTAAATTTTGGGAGTTTTCCTACCGATTTCTCCCCTCCTATTCTAGGATTGGAAGGAGAGAGCTTTGACACCCATTTCTCCCCTGAAGTTTTGAAGTGGAAGGAGAGATATTTGACCTTAGAAGACTTTCCTACTCCAGACTTTACTACTCCTCCTTCTATTAGAGTTGCTACAATTACACAAGGGGAAACCTCTGTTACCTCTAGCCCCTCATCTTTATCTGCTAATGCTAAGACTTTTCCTTTTCCTCCTATAAGAACAACCCCAGTCTCTCTTGTTTGAACTCCATCTCCTCATGTTTCTCCTCAAGTTCACATCGAAATGGCAGGTGTAAACCCTCCTAGGAATAGAATGGCTGAGATATTGGTTGCTAGATACTCCCCTTTGGTCTTGCCTCAGCCTATGAATGTGCTCCTAGCCACATACTACCTTAAGTATATGCCCCAGTTCACAGGGGAGGGAGACGTGACAACAAAAGAGAACCTTTAATCCTTTTATAGATTCACAGAGATTCAGGCCATTGAGAATGAATATGTGTGGATGAGAGTTTTGTATAGAGCCTCGATGGTGATGCCAGGGAATAGTTTAAGGACTTGCCTCCTGGATCTATTGACAAGATCCCTTCTCTGGACTGGGGGAATAAAAAGGATCTCCTTTAGTATATTACATAATTTGGGGCACTTAAGAGAGAGGAGGGGGAATCTATTTTAGACTTCTTGAAGAGATTTAATAAAATGTATAAAAGGATTCCAGTCGCATTTAAGCCTACATAAATCTCTTCCAAATGACTTATGCTAATTCTTTGCACCCTAAATTTTTCCTACTGCTGAGAGAAAGAAGAGCTACCTCTTTGACTCATATGCAAGATGCAACCCTTGAAGTAGAATCCAATATATTGGCAGCTGAAAAAATTAGGGGTAACAATGACAGAGACAAGGGAAAAGGTAGGTTCCTCTGTTTCTCCCTCTCAAACAAACGAAACGACCAATATACTAAAATCAATTTATGCTAGAATGGAAAAGATCCAATTAGAAGGAAAGCAGAATTACAAGAATCCCCAAAATGTTGATAACATAGGTAACTATAGGAGGCCTAACAATACTCCTTAGATTATCCAAAGAGATCAGAGGAATAGAGATAGATATGATTATAAAATCTAGACCCCTCTCCAAAATAATCTTGTTGTTGATGAAGAAAAAGGGGATGAAGACCTTGATCCTGAAATCCATTGTCTTGGGGATACCTCCTCTTTTCTCACTTAACTTAGTCTTCATACAAGAAGTTTCTCATGGATAGTCAGCTGAATGAGTTGAGAAAAGGGGACAAGGCCAATGAAAACCCCAATAGATATAACCTCAGGTCCAAGAAGAAAGAAGGAATGCCTAATTTTTCTGAGCAACCTACCAGAGTAGAGAATCCTATTGAAGATGTAGAAGAACAACAAAGGTAAGAAAGTTTGAATTCCCTATCAAGTGGCCATAACTCCTGTCCCAGAAGTGAAAGAAATCATAAAGCCTACATCCCCTTTTAATTTTGAGCATGAGGTTCAGAAGATTAGGATCCCTGTACCCCTTTCAGAGCTGGTCAAGCATGAAGATTTCAAAAGGAGTCTTTCTAAGCTGCTGATGCTTGAACCCACAATTAATCCCACAGACTCAATCAATTTGCAAGATGAAAAGACAATAGTTATATTAGGACCTCTGATATAAGACATAGATGATTCATCCCCTCATTTATATACATCATTGAATATACATGATAAGGTGTTGCATAATTTTCTGATGGATTCAAGGGCATCTCATAATCTCATGCCCAAAATTTTCATGGAAGAACTGGGATTGGAAATCAAGAAAAATTACCATGACTTGTATTCCTTTGACTCTAGGAAAGTGCAATGTCTTGTGGTTATCAAAGACTTAGCTGTGACTTTGTTTCAGCTTCCCATGAAAAGTGTGGTTATGGACATTGTAGTGGTTGATGTTCCCCCCAAGTTTGGAATACTTTTGTGAAGATCTTGGATAAAAATACTTCGGGGAACCTTGCAAATGGACCTCAACTATGCCAGTGTTCTTATGTTTGGGGGGGATCGTAGAAAAATTTACAGGGAAGCCCAATTGTCATATATTATTAGTGATGAAGAAAACCTCACCAATCATCCTATCTTTTCACTTGACACTAATCTGGGGTCTAGTTTGTTACAGCTCATTGATGCTCCCGAGCCTCCCCTTAAACTCAGAAATCAGTCTGTTACTTTTCATGAAGATTCTCCTCTTGCCACTTTTGTTTGCAAGATGTTCTTTGATGGAGCCTCTTCTAAGGATGTTGCTGGTGTTGGAGTGGTTTTTATTTCACCTTCTCGAGAGACCATATCTCTGTCCTACAAACTGGAATTTGAAGCTACCAATAATGTGGCAGAGTATGAAGCTCTTGTTTTGGGCTTAAGGGATGAAAAGGACGTGGGGATAAAGGAAATATATGTGTTTGGGAATGCATAATTGATTGTTAATCAGATTATGAATCTTTATCAAGTTAAGCATCCCAAGATTAGAACTTATAGAAATAAAGTGTGGGACCTGATGGACAATTTCTTCTTAGCCTTCAACATTTCATTTATTCCAAGAGAGGAAAATACCATGTCTGATTGTTTGGCTGTCTCAGAAAGCCATTTCAAGATCCCACTACCACTTAATCTTAGGTATGATGTTGAGGTAAGATGTAGGCCCTTTGTACCTGATAATGTCAAGCATTGGAAAGTTATTGAGGATGATCTTGAAATCAAGAAATTTCTTGAGTCTATTGATGATTTCTCTGCATTACACATTGATCAAGATCATGATTTTGAAGGTGATCCTCAGCTTGATGTATTTTTAAATAAAATTGATAATCACCATATTGTTCAGCTTCCCAACAACCACATTCCAAAGGGACTAGTTCCTTTAGAAAGATTGTTCGATGGGAACGATGTGGCAATAAATTTTAAAGGCCCGACTGAGGATGTTTATGTAGCTGAGTGAAATATTTGTATAGAGGAGGATCCAAAGTTTGTCAAGTTGTCAAGCAACCTGTCAAGGGAGAAGAGAGTCGAGTATGTTGAGTTGTTAAAAGAATTTTCTGATGTGTTTGCCTAGACCTATGAAGACCTCAGAACATACGACACAACCATCATTGAGCATAATATCCCATTGAAAGAGGAGGCCAAACCATTTAGGCAGAAATTAAGACCAATAAATCCTATGCTGCTGCCTATTATGGAAAGGTAGGTAAAGAAATTGTTGGACGCACAAATCATTGTCCCTTTGAGATATTTCGAATGGGTGGCCAACTTGGTTCTAGTAAGGAAAAAGAACAGAGAAATCAGGCTCTGTGTTGATTTCAGGAACTTGAACAGAAGGTCCAAGAAGGACAATTACTCGTTGCCAAAGATGGAACACATATTGTAGAGGGTGATAGGCGCATCCAGGATCTCCATGATTGATGGCTTTTCTGGCTACAATAAGATCTCGGTCCTTCCTGAAGAAAGAGAAAATACAACCTTCACCACTCCTTGGGGCACATTCATGTACGCCAATATGTCTTTTGGATTGATGAACATGGGAGAAACCTTCCAACGATCCATGGACATCGCCTTTATTGGAGAAAGAGATAAATTTGTGTTCATCTATCTGGATGACATAACAGTCTTCTCCAAATATGATAAAGAACATTGTCAACATCTAAGAAAGGTCTTCTCGAAATGCAGACGGTTTGGTCTCTCCCTAAATCCCAATAAGTCTTTATTTGCCATGCAGGAGGGAAAATTGTTGGGACACATTGTATCAGCTAAAGGGGTCAATATTGATTCAAGCAAGGTAGAATCAATCCAAGTCTTATCACTTCCTAGATCCAAGAAAAAAGTTCAGTCCTTCCTGGGCAAAATCAATTTTCTGAGGATATTTGTTTCAAACTTTGTTGAATTGGTGAAGCATATCACAACCATTCTCAAGAATGGGAACGAAGTAAACTAAACTACTGAATCTAGAGAATCCTCCAACCAAATCAAGAAGGCACTGACTGAAGCACTTGTGCTTATCAGTCCCGATTATTCCAAGGATTTTTTGATTTTTTCTTTTGCTTCATTTGATACAGTGGCCATTGTTTTACTACAAAAGAATGATGCAGGGATGGAGAAACCTATTTCTTTTTTCAGCAGAGCACTAAGAGACAAAAAATTCAGGTATGAAATCATGGAGAAGAAGGTCTATGCCTTAGTTAAATCCCTCAAGAATTTTAGAGTCTATGTTCTACATTCAAAGATCATTTAATATGTTCCTTCAACTGTTGTGAAGGACATCCTCATCCAACCTGACATAGACAGGAGGAGGAGCAAGTGGATTGCAAGAATCCTTGAATTTGATATGGAAATAAAGCCCACCAAGATAGTTAAAGGCCAAGGTTTATCCAAGCTATTGGATGAATCTAATTACGAAGCTTTGGGGGTTAATTTTAGCAGCACCTGCTTAGAAAATCAACAGGATGATTTGTCTCATACATGCCCACAAGTCAACCCTCCATTGGCAGAGTGCACCTAGTACAAAGACATTATATTTTTTCTGCAGGAGTTGCGACCTCTAAATGGTATGGGAAAAAGCAAGGCAAGATCTCTTAAGCTCAAAGCAATTAAATATTGCCTTATTAAGTAGGTTTTGTATTGGAAAGACCCTATGGGAATGATTATGAGATGTTTAGACACACCATAGGCCCAAAAGATTATGTCTCATTTTCATGATAGCCTATGTGGGGGACATCACTTCTGGAGAACCAGGACCTACAAAATTATCATGGTTGGGTATTTTTGTCCTACTCTGTTCACTGATGTCTGTGCGAAAATTAGAGCTTGTATTCAATGTAAAAAATTCACCGGGAAGTAGCAGCTGAAATCCCTGCCTTTGAAACCTATGGTTGCTTCAGGGCCCTTCCAACAATGGGGCCTAGAATTCATTATGGAAATTTCTCCCACATCAAGTGGTCAACACAGATGGATCTTGACTGCCACAGATTATTTTACCAATTGGATAGAAGATATCCCCATAAGGAGTGCTTCTCATAAGGTGATCATTCATTTTCTGGAAGATATTATAGTAAGGTTTGGTTGTACACACAGAATCATCACTGATAATGTTGCATCCTTCAAGGATGAACCATTGAGTAAGTTTCACGAGCAGTTCAGAATTTCATTGATCGACTCTACCCCTTACTATCGACAAGGAAATGGATTAGCAGAGTCCTCTAACAAAATCCTAATAAAGATCATCAAAATAATGTTAGAAGAAAATAATAAAGCATGGGATTCAAAGCTCAAGTTTTCTTTGTGGGCTAACAGGGTGACAAAAAAAAGGTCCCTGGGCATCTCCCCTTTCCATATTGTATATGGAACTGAAGGATTTTTTCCTTCTCAGCTCACCTTGCTAGTGGAAAAGTTCTTCCAAGACTGTCAAGAAGAGCCCGATGACATGATCAAGAGAATACATCAACTGGTAGAAGTCCAGCAGGCTAGGGAGAAGCTTCTGAACAAAGTTCATGAAATTCAACATAAGATCAAGCAAGCCTTCAACAGAAAGGCGAGAAAAGAATATTTCTAGTTGGGAGATCTAGTACTCAAATGGGATGCACAAAATCAAGACAAGGGAAAGCATGGTAAACTCGAAGCCCTTTGGGTCGAACCCTTCAATATTGCTGAGGCATTTTCAAATAATACTTACAGGTTGCAGAATCTGGAGGGTGATGAGGTTTTTGGTGGCCCAGTAAATGGGCACTTCCTAATAATTTTTTTGTTTAAAGCCGCAGTCGGCATCCCACCATTGTAAATACCATTCATGTTTTATGTTTATTTTGCTTTGTTTTTAAAAGAAGACTCCACAACCCAACACTAAGGCACTGAAGTTGTAGAAGGAGTTCTTAGAGCCTCGCAGGGAGGACTCTATCCCCCATGGAGCCTAATGTTATCACATAAACTTGTAAAAACCTTAAATGTTTGTGGTTTCTACCTAAGTCCATATTTTTGCCTATCTCTCCTCCTTTTGTAGACCCGATTGTAAGTTTTTCCTCTCATCTTATAGTTTTTCTTTTGTTTGCCTTTGTTCGTTTAATTTACCTATTTTCTCTAAGACTGATCACTTCTCTCTTGACCTATGTCATTGATCATTTGTTTTCCTGAGCCCTCAGCCAGTTGTCCAGGTAATTGTTCACAGAAACCACAACCATAAGCACAAGCTCAACACTTAGAGTGCGCTGGTATGGACTTAAATCAAGCGAGCGAGCAAGATCAACTTTCAACGTTAGAGATCCATCAGGCAGATCGGATCGATGACCATCGGGTGATCAGGATCACAGATTTGCATGAAGTATAGCGTCAGAGTTTTGAAATCACGAGGCCAATCCTAGCCATTGATCCTGGGAAGGACACATGGTGCAAGATTACCATTTCCCTGACTCGCAGAATGGAGTAGTCAAAGGGCAGATTCATGAGGATTCATGAAATGAGAAATCATGAAATGATCTGAGTTGTTCATTTCAGAAGGACACGTGGTGCACGATTAACAATTTCGTGGTTTCGCAAGATGGAGCAGTCAAAGAGAAGAGTCTTTAGAACTCATAGAATGCGAAATAGAAAAAAGATCGCAGTTGTTGATCAAAAGAGAGATCTAGACTGTTGATCAAAAGAGATATGTGTAGAAGAAATACATGACCTGGTGACTCTACATCGATTACCGATTCCTAAATAAAATCATAGTAAGGAACTGGTACCTGATTCCCCAAATCGACCTTGATCATCTCAAGGGGGACAAATACTTTAGTAAGAGTGATCTAAATTCTGGATACCATCATGTCCCAATAGAGCAGACAGATGTATGGAAACCTTCCTTCAAGTCCAAAGAAGGTATTTTTGAATGGTTGGTCATGCCCTTTGGTTTGAAGAATTCCCCAACAACTTTCATGAGGATGATGGATGATATCTTGCAGAATTTCACCAATTATTTTTTTGTGGTGTATCTGGATGAAATTCTCATCTACAACAAGTGTTGGGAGGAACACTTGAAACATATTCAATAGGTTTTGCACACTCTGCTAAAGCACAAGCTATATGAAAATTTGGAAAAATGCTCCTTCGACATTGACGTGGTCCATTATCTAGTCTACATTTTTATGTGTTATAGAAAGATTTGCCTCACCTTATGAAATATTGCACAGAGGGCCTTATTCCATTTCCCTATGCAGACTTATATTCCCTGTTGATAAAATCCAGAGACAAAAATACAAATTTTTCCACTTGTATGCATCTTTCACACTAAACAACAAGCATATATGCATGTTGCTCCACTACAACCTGCGTACCTCAGGATTTGTGCCAGAAAATGAAAATTAAATGTCAGGTTACCATGTCACGAAAATAAATCTCTGATCCTTGGCCTTCCATACACTAGAAACGTTCTGAATCATCCCTTCAGTTCCATTTTGAAGGCTATAAATGGGTCGATTCTGACATATGGAAAAGGAGAAAGAATTCAACTTTGAGAGAAAAATTACTCTGGAGAAATTATTTACTTTATATTGAGTCTGCATCCCTTTGTCCTTTAAGTCTGAACACAATGTTCATCCCCCAAGCTCTTCGCTTATTGATGGAGAACCTCATTGTCTCCCTTCTATGAGCTTGCCTTTGGTGGAGGATTGAAGTGGTGGAGGCCCAACTGGAAGGAACTTAGTTTCTCGGTTCTGAACCGTGCCGACATAGGAGTATATAACATTTTCACTTCTGCTGATAATTTATTAATAGAAATACTCCTTTCCCATCCAACTGATATCTTGCAAATATATGAGTTATTATCCATGGGCATATTTTCTATGTATATTGATGAATTATGCTATCTAATGTGCTAACCTTTCATATTATCACCACATGCTTTCTCTTCTTGTTTGTTGAGAACTTGTTGTAGGTATATAGCTTTGGATCGAAGTTCTCAATGGTGGACTTCATCGAACATCTGGATGAGGTAGGTATCTCTCTTATCTCGCTAGCACATTGGTTTATATAGCATGCTTATGGGATAGAGTTGATTTCTGTAGTCATTTCCATCTATTGTGGTTTACCCTATCCATAGAGAGATTTTCCTCGTAATAGAATTGGCGACCATACTAGGGATTGAATCTTCTTTCTTAGGGTTTGGAGTACTTTTCTCCTTAGGTTGCTCTCGTTTCTATTGTGGTTCTTTTCGTATCATTGCTTGATAGTTTCTATTCACTCTGGGTCTGAGTTCTTAGCCTTTATCCCTTGCCTAAGATTTTTTTGAAGCATATACGCGGCTTTTTCCTTGACAGTCACGTACATACGCATGATGTCTTACTGCAAGATGTGTATATATGATCTGTTTGCCTGAACAGTCACGTACATCAGTTTGACTTGCCTGTTTGTTGGGTTTGGTGGTTGTTGGGTGGGATTTGATGTTTGCTGAGCCTTCTTAGGTCCTTGTAGTGTCTGTTGAGTGCTTGTGGGATGACAGGAAACCCTCTTTTGGTTGAATTTTTGGGAGAAGTCTTTCTCATCATTTTCTCATTTTTATTTTTCCTTCTACATTAGGCTGGGTGTTTTGTTGCTTGGTATCCTGCTTGAGTTGTCTCTTTTTATACACAGTAGGGTTATATATCAAGTTACTTTTCAGTCCATGAATATTCAATTTTTTTATATTGAAAATACAAAAAAATAGGCATTTTTCATTGCTTGGCATTTTTGTATTTTGAATCTTTATCATTAGCTTAGTGCATATAGTGAAAGATTGCATTTTTACTTTTGAATTGCAGAGTTAAATTTGAAAATTGCATTGGTTTTTAGAAGCATATCATTCATTGAAAGTTAAAGTTAGGACTTTGCATTATTTTCATATTTACTTTTCTTGGAGAGTCATAACACCATGAGTTTCACTACCATACCTTTTTGAGTAATCA